>LR738714.1:767101-849945 GCA_902687465.1 Secale cereale
GGACACGCGTCCCGCCTCTTCGGACATGCCACCACACCACCACGCATGTATGAGGGCCCGGTGCGACACTCCGGTGGCATTGCTACCCCCCCAGTGCCCCCGTCCCGCCTAACCCTGTAGCGTTGGACCACGGGATCTAGCCCTTTGACTTTGCGCGGACGGGCTTTGACCAGTGGACCTCCCCGCCCGGTTGTGTTAGGTCAGCCCATAGGAACAGCCTGGAGAAACATTCGGGACAGATCCACAGCAAGATCCCCTCCGTGTAGACCCCACGCGTCCGTTTCCCCCCTCCAGGTGCCGGCGGCGGCGCCGTACGTGAGGGGGGGCACACACCGGAGCCCCAAGACGGGCCTCTACGCATGCATGAACACTTTCACATATGCATCGGGACCGTTTCGACTGTGTCGACCGTTTCCGATAATGTGCATCTTTTCGAGAAAATAATCAACAGTATGTAATATACTACTCTAGATTGAAAGGATATTACTGGGTGTCTTCAAACAAGTTTCAATCCAGAAATATGAAGAGAATAGGTGCTCAGACGATCAAACTAGTGTGTTGGGAATACGATAAGTCTATATATAAATGCAACGCAGGCTTAAATGCCAGCTCCCTTCATAACTTTTCGCCTGTGTGTGCCCTTTCAGTCCCCCAGACGCTCTCTCCTCTCCATAAGTAAGACCACCGGACACGCGTCCCGCCTCTTCGGACATGCCACCACACCACCACGCATGTATGAGGGCCCGGTGCGACGCTCCGGTGGCATTGCTACCCCCCCAGTGCCCCCGTCCCGCCTAACCCTGTAGCGTTGGACCACGGGATCTAGCCCTTTGACTTTGCGCGGACGGGCTTTGGCCAGTGGACCTCCCCGCCCGGTTGTGTTAGGTCAGCCCATAGGAACAGCCTGGAGAAACATCCGGGACAGATCCACAGCAAGATCCCCTCCGTGTAGACCCCACGCGTCCGTTTCCCCCCTCCAGGTGCCGGCGGCGGCGCCGTCCGTGAGGGGGGGCACACACCGGACACGCGTCCCGCCTCTTCGGACATGCCACCACACCACCACGCATGTATGAGGTCCCGGTGCGACGCTCCGGTGGCATTGCTACCCCCCAGTGCCCCCGTCCCGCCTAACCCTGTAGCGTTGGACCACGGGATCTAGCCCTTTGACTTTGCGCGGACGGGCTTTGACCAGTGGACCTCCCCGCCCGGTTGTGTTAGGTCAGCCCATAGGAACAGCCTGGAGAAACATCCGGGACAGATCCACAGCAAGATCCCCTCCGTGTAGACCCCACGCGTCCGTTTCCCCTCTCCAGGTGCCGGCGGCGGCGCCGTCCGTGAGGGGGGGCACACACCGGACGTTGGTTACCGGGGGGGGGGCGGCAATCGATATACATCGGGAATTTTTTTAGATAAGGCATAATTATATTATGCAAAACAAAAACTAAAATAAAGTAAAAACAACAAAGCAAAGTAAAAACAACAAAGCAAAGTAAAAATAAAAAATAAAGTAAAATACACCTATACCGACGGCCAGGCCGTCGGCATACCTATACACCCACGCAGGTTGTGCCGCGGATCGATGACGTGGCGTGGCACACGGATCGATGACGTGGCGAATGAGCCTATGCCGACGGCTATGCCGTCGGCATACCTCTACCACAGATAACAGAAATGGAATTAAAAAAATAATTAAAATAAATGTATGCCGACGGCCTGGCCGTCGGCATATCAGCCTTCGTCTCACGGATCGATGACGTGGCTTGGCGCACGGATCGTGGACGTGGCAGAGGGGCCTATGCCGACGGCCAGACCGTCGGCATACCTCTGCCACAGATATGCCGACGGGCGCCGTTACGGCCCGTCGGCGTAGGGTCAACGCCGTCACGTGGTCTGCGCTGACCGGGCAGGTGGGCCAGGTCTATGCCGACGGCCTATACTATGCCGACGGCACCCGTAGGCGTAGCTCGTGCGGTCCCGACGGCCTCCTCTATGCCGACGGGGCCGTCGGCATAGATGGATGTATGCCGACGGCCTTTATACGCCTACGGCCTACCCTTGGCCGTCGGCATAGGTCTCTAGATGCCGACGGCTGCCGTCGGCATATATTTGGCCGTCGGCAAACCCTGTTTTTCTGGTAGTGATGCTGAGTTATAAAAGAACGATGGTCAAACATTCTATTACACGAACCATATATCAATTCAACGGCACCATGCAAAATGAATTTGGTAGAGAGTGATGCACTATTAAGTGAATTTGGTGCCTCTTTACGTGGAGAAATGAACTATTACCATTATTACTGGGTTAGTGACAGCAGAAACATCCGACAGAGCCATTAAATCTCGTGTACGTGGTTACCAAACTGCCAAATTTGTAGAGGTTAATTAGCTGTCGGCAATTGATCCCGGCAAAAATCCTTTACCACGTTTAATTTGTAGAGATCAATTAGCGGCCCGTGAGTGATGCGCCTGCGGTATAAATAGGACAATCCACGGCCCGCATTTTCATCTCCCACTAGCACACCTCTCTCTCTCTCTCTCTCAGCACTTGTCTTCTTTTCTTCTTCGTCTGTCCTTGCCAAGAGGAAGCAGGAGAGATGGAGGCCAAGAAGTTGGGAGTGGCCGCCATTGCCGCCCTGTGCGTACTCCTGCTCGTGCTGCCCGGGCAGGTGGCTGCCAAGTCCAAGTTCTGCGAGTGCTACGAGGACTGCTACCGTCAGTGCAGGCACCACATCCTGCGATTCGCCTGCGTTCCGTTCTGCTCCAACAAGTGCAGCCCCAGCCAGGCCGCCGCCGCCGCCGGCGGTGACCGGGACCGATGCAGGGAGGCCTGTGCCAACAAAGTCAAAATCTGTGGCCAGTCGGACCCGTCCGGTAAGACGACGATGGAACTAGCTCCATTCTCTCATTTCATTAATTTGTTCAACTTGTTTATTTTATTTTCATGAACAGCGTTTGAACCAATGTTCTTCTTATGGTTTTGCGATTTGCAGTGGACGAATGCGAGCGTGGCTGCCTCTAGGAGTTTGGTCTTAATAAAGGGGCTGGCCGACCATGATCGTTCGTATGATGTTGAACGGACGTGATTGTAGCATCAACAATTCGATAAAAGTGGCGTGCGTGTGTCCACAACTGCAACAAGAAATTTAGCCATAATTAGAACTTCCAAGATTTGAAGAGTTTTCCACTCAAAAAAATTATTTTAACTGTTTGTCGATTGGTACATCATACTCTGTAGCACGGCTTTGATTGCAGCAGCAAATATAATAATAAAAGCGATTTAGTTTTGATTCTGCATATCACTTGTGTGGATGTTACCGTGCTACGTGTAAGTGTTTTGGTTTTGATTTGGTCTATGGAGATGCCAAACAAATTTCACTGTTGTTTCCTGAGCTAACTCATGAAAGGAGATACGAATGCCCTAGTAGAGCTTACAAATTCTCATGCAGCAACCAGCAATGCCATGTATACATTTATCCGTGTGAATTCCAAACACAAATGAAATTGTGATGACAAAAACGCAATTCGACTGATCATTAATAGAGATGTCTTTTGTCTTAAAATTTTTGACCAATGCACCCATGACATTTTTATGTAGAAGAATAATGGCATGAAAGGCCTTCTAGATTTATGCAGAGTTCATGTTTCTACTTATGAAACGGGGTTCATGTTTCTACTTATGAAACAGAGAAAATTCCTGGTCTCACAGTGCCCATGGTGTGTAAATTGTTAGAGCAACTCTAGCAAAATCGTTATATTCGTAGTCACTATATTTTAAAATGAATGCGCGACATATGCTTTTGGAGGTTGGACAGACGACGTGCATACTCGAGTCGCCATATCTTAGCCTCCATAATTTTCTTACATAAGGAACTTATCTGTCAATACCAACATATATACTTATCAATCCGATGGCAACTATCATATTGGAGCATCCATAGCACAATCCCCCAACAATCTAACTCAACAATGAAAGCATACGGCGAACTGGTAGCTCACTGGGATGGTCTCCAGTTGTTTATCCACTCCGTCAACGTGCTCACGTTCCTGCTGATATCCTCCATGCTGTCGCTTCGCAGCGGCATTACTATATCCTCCTTGTAGCTCTCCCTCGTCTCCTCGCACTCTATGTTGTTTGTTAGAATTTTTTTTTTAGAAAAGGAGGATTAGCCCCGGCTTATTAATTGTTCACAAAGATCTTACAAAGTACTCCCTCTGTTTCTAAATATAGGTCTTTTTAGACATTTCAAATGGAATGCAACATCCGGATATAAGCCGTAAAGCATGGTACACTGAACTATCGTGTAGTCATCAGACCGCGACTGCCAGATGTTCAAAGCGTCTACATTAGCGGGAGGGGGCTTGTCACCTAGCGGTGCTTCAAGGACATAATTCTTCTGTGCAGCAATGAGGATAATCCTTAGGTTACGGACCCAGTCCGTGTAATTGCTACCATCATTTTTCAACTTAGCTTTCTCTAGGAATGCATTAAAATTCAAAGAAACGGTAGCACGGGCCATTGATCTACAACAACATAGATATGCAAAAACTATCAGGACTAAGTTCATGATAAATTAAAGTTCAATTTAATCATATTAATTTAAAGAACTCCCACTTAGATAGACATCCCTCTGGTCATCTAAATGATCACGTGATCCAAATCAACTAAACCATGTCCGATCATCACGTGAGATGGAGTAGTTTCAATGGTGAACATCTTATGTTGATCATATCTACTATATGATTCACGCTCGACCTTTCGGTCTCCAGTGTTCCAAGGCCATATCTGCATATGCTAGGCTCGTCAAGTTTAACCCGAGTATTCTGCGTGTGCAAAAACTGGCTTACACCCGTTGTATTTGAACGTAGAGCTTATCACACCCGATCATCACGTGGTGTCTCGGCACGACAAACTTTCGCAACAGTGCATACTCAGGGAGAACACTTATACCTTGAAATTTAGTAAGGGATCATCTTATAATGCTACCGTCGTTCTAAGCAAAATAAGAAGCATAATAAGATAAACATCACATGCAACCAAAATATGTGACATGATATGGCCATCATCATCTTGTGCTTTTGATCTCCATCTCCAAAGCACCTTCATGATCACCTTCGTCACCGGCGCGACACCTTGATCTCCATCGTAGCAACGTTGTCGTCTCGCCAACTATTGCTTCTACGACTATCGCTACCGCTTAGTGATAAAGTAAAGCAATTACATGGCGATTGCATTTCATACAGTAAAGCGACAACCATATGGCTCCTGCCAGTTGCCGATAACATTACAAAACATGATCATCTCATACAAAACCGTATAACTCATCATGTCTTGACCATATCACATCACAACATGCCCTGCAAAAACAAGTTAGACGTCCTCTACTTTGTTGTTGCAAGTTTTACGTGGCTGCTACGGGCTTAGCAAGAACCGTTCTTACCTACGCATACAAAACCACAACGATGTTTCGTCAAGTATGTGATGTTTTAACCTTCACAAGGACCGGGCGTAGCCACACTTGATTCAGCTAAAGTGAGAGAGACAGACACCCGCCAGTCACCTTTAAGCAACGAGTGCTCGTAACGGTGAAACCAGTCTCGCGTAAGCGTACGCGTAATGTCGGTCCGGGCTGCTTCATCTCACAATACCGCCGAAGCAAAGTATGACATGCTGGTAAGCAGTATGACTAGTATCGCCCACAACTCATTGTGTTCTACTCGTGCAAATCATCTACGCATAGACCTGGCTCATGATGCCACTGTTGGGGAACGTAGTATTTTAAAATTTTCCTACGATCACGCAAGATCTATCTACCAGATGCATAGCAACGAGAGGGAAGAGTGTGTCTACGTACCCACGTAGACCGGAAGCGGAAGCGGAAGCGTCAAGTGACGCGGTTGATGTAGTCGAACTTCTTCGCGATTCAACCGATCAAGCACCGAACGTACGGCACCTCCGCGTTCAGCACACGTTCAGCTTGATGACGTCCCACGAGCTCTTGATCCAGTTGAGCTTCACGGGAGAGTTTCGTCAGCACGACGGCGTGGTGACGGATATGATGTATTCACCGGCGCAGGGCTTCGCCTAAGCACCGCGACGGTATGACCGAGGTGTGTTTCTGTGGAGGGGGCACCGCACACGGCTGGAACAATTCAACTTGTGTGTCTTTGGGTGCCCCCCTGCCCCCGTATATAAAGGAGCAAGGGGGGAGGCCGGCCGGCCCTCCTATGGTGCGGCTAGGGTGCAATCCTACTAGGAATAGGATTCCAATCCTATTCCTAGTAGGAACTACCAAAGAAGGAAGGGAGGGAAAGGAAAAAGGAGGGAGAGGTGGCGCCCCCCAATCCTAGTCCAACTAGGATCCCTTAGGTGGGGCGCCGGCCAGCCTCTATGGGCTGCCTCTCTCTTTCCCTTAAGGCCCACTATGGACCATCCCCCCTCGTAGGGGGTTCCGGTAACCCCCTCCGGCAATCCCGTTAAATCCGAAACTTTTCCGGAACACTTCCGGTGTCCGAATATAGTCGTCCAATATATCAATCTTTATGTCTCGGACATTCCGAGACTCCTCGTCATGTCCGTGATCTCATCCGGGACTCCGAACTACCTTCGGTACATCAAAACTCATAAACTCATAATACCGATCGTCATCAAACGTTAAGCGTGCGGACCCTACGGGTTCGAGAACTATGTAGACATGAGCGAGACTCATCTCCGGTCAATAACCAATAGCGGAACCTAGATGTTCATATTGGCTCCTACATATTCTATGAAGATCTTTTATCGGTCAAACCGCATAACAACATATGTTGTTCCTTTTGTCATCGGTATGTTACTTGCCCGAGATTCGATCGTCGGTATCTCCATACCTAGTTCAATCTCGTTACCGGCAAGTCTCTTTACTCGTTCCGTAACACATCATCTCGTGACTAACTGATTAGTCTTTTGCTTGCAAGGCTTATTGTGATGTGTGTTACCGAGAGGGCCCAGAGATACCTCTCCGACACTCGGAGTGACAAATCCTAATCTTGATCTATGCCAACACCACGAATACTTTCGGAGACACCTGTAGAGCATCTTTATGATCACCCAGTTACGTTGTGACGTTTGATAGCACACAAGGTGTTCCTACGGTATTCGGGAGTTGCATAATCTCATAGTCATAGGAACATGTATAAGTCATGAAGAAAGCAATAGCAGTAAAACTAAACGATCATAGTGCTATGCTAACGGATGGGTCTTGTCCATCACATCATTTTCCTAATGATGTGATCCCGTTGATCAAATGACAACTCATGTCTATGGCTAGGAAACATAACCATCTTTGATCAATGAGCTAGTCTAGTAGAGGCATACTAGGGACATACTGTTTTGTCTATGTATCCACACATGTACTAAGTTTCCGGTTAATACAATTCTAGCATGAATAAAAGACATTTATCATGATATAAGGAAATACAAATAACATCTTTATTATTGCCTCTAGGGCATATTTCCTTCACACGTGTGTTTGCCGTTGTCAAAGAACACTCAGAAGGGCGCCTTTAAAGAGAGTGTCGATCTTCTCAAAAGCTTCCAGCTGTGCTGGATTAAGATCGCCCTCAGGCTTGCCCTTAGCAGCGTCATAGCATCAAATGGTTTGAAACCAGTAGACTGCTCTCTCGTACGTCACCTCTTATATTGCGCCCCCTTAAAGGCAGGCGGCTTCAAATACGCAGTAAAACCACTTGGAGTAATTTCCCTATAATCAGGTTTTTGGATTGTTGAAAATATGAGCAAATTACTACGATATTTAATTCGAATAAACAGGAAATAAATCATGACAACAGTAACACATATTGTACTAAACATGCTGATTAGCATAGTAGATGAACCGAACAAATCTAGGGCACATACTAGAAGCATGAATTCTACCACGATCTCGAACAAGAAGGACAGAATCACATACGGTGCAACGGGAGCAGCACCGCCAGCGTTGATGTTGTCGCCCATGTCGTTGAGGAAGTGGTTGCCGAGGTCGGGGAAGAAGTCGTCGTTGGCGAAGTCGTCGTTGCCAGCATGATGAGGACATCACTAACAAGGTTACACCCACAGCTCCAACTGACACATATACAGGACCAATTACTAGAGCTCGCGCACGCCAATTAAATTACCAGGTACTTTCGTTTCTTGGTAATGAATCTAATGTTCATGAGAATATGATGCTGCCTAAATTGGATACATGTGTTTTGCTTACAAATGAAGGGCCTAGCTTGGACATGAAGGATGAACATTGGAGCAAGATCAAGCATGGAGATGATGGCATGCGCAAGGGGAGCAAGAATGGAGTTACAAGTGATGATTTCAGGACTTTGAAGCCACCATAATGAGTGCGTGAAGCCTTGGACGAAATATACAAGATGCCACTTCATAAATTTCGTCCAGAGGCTATTATAGGTGCTGCGTCACCTTATTATTGAGCCAGGCCCATGTAATTTCGAAATACTTGAGTATAGGCTGTTTTTAGAGTCCGTATGTGTGGGGAAACAAGAGTTAGGGTTGGTTTCGGACCCCTCCACCAAGGGCCACGAAATTCCCCCCTCTTTCCCGCATATATACAACCCTTAGGGCGTTGTTTAGACTTTGGGTTTTGTTTAGATTAAAAGTTCGCCATAGTTGCAACTTCGCGTACTTCGTTTGTGTTCAACGACCAGACAAAGGCGTCACAGAACCCCACCTTGATCAATAAAGCTTTCCTCTTATATTCGCAATATCTAGATTGCAATCTTAGTTTCTTGCTTGTTCTTCGTTTGCCTGCAGGAAACAGACCTTCGTGGTCAGGTTAATCGTGCTCCGGTGTGGTCGATAACCTCTCGGAGTTGGTTTAGCGATTGCTAAGGCGCGACGTCCACGCACGTTCGTAGTTGGATCGTCAAAGTCGACTTCATTCAAACGATAGCCACCATCTCATCGAAAGACGGGACACCTTTGCCTCTATCCCAGCAGTCGCGCGAGTGTGCTCCCCAAAAAAACCTGATCGCCCCTCTCCCGTACATGATTACAAGAGGCGGTGTTCCAGAGGTCTACTGTCCCTTCTCGCGGTGCACGTCGGAAGGAGGGATGGCTAAGACTTGCGTGGCGGCGTAATGATCTGGAACGGTGGTGTGAAACAATATGTTGTGGCGACGGCTAGGGTAGACGTCTGCCTGACTATATAATGCGGGCCGGTAGGTCGTGGAGAAAACCCCACGTCCAAGTAACAGCCCCACAATCCGAAAGGATTAGAAACGGTTGAGCAATTAACGCGTCTGTTAATTATGACTTATTAATTATTCCCGAGCAGCAAAAATAGCGAGGCGAGGCGTGGCGTGGCGTGGCGAGGCGAGCGAGGAGGAGGAGCGCGCATGTAGGTCTCATCTTCTCATGCTCATACAAGTGGTAGAAGAGCTAACCTTATAAAGAGGTGCAACTCTCTCTCAACTTTCGTGGTGGGACAAAACTTTAGTGCCACTCACACCACTCACATGTGTGCATGAATAGGCCAAGAGAATTTCAGAATTTTAGTTGGGCTTTGGGTCAAAGGCCAACACGTATTTGAGGAGCTAAAGGTGTCATGGGACATGCTACTGATGCTTAATCCCCTACACAAAACATTTCCCCTTAAATATTGCTTTTAGGGATCTGCTAAAGATACCCTAGTTTGTCAAACTGAATTCAATCTTCTATCAACATCAACATATATGCAGCTTCATGGGAGTTATATAGTTTTTAACGGATCTGCTAGATGCTCAATCTCGTACACAAAAACATTTCCCTGAAATAGCTTTTGGAGATCTGCTACACATGCCCTTAGTGTGTCAAACTTCCGATTCAATTTCCTATTAACATGAGCATATGCAGCTTCATAAGGATAGTGAAATCAGAGATGAGTAACATGCTGAGTTACAAAAGAACGATGGTCAAACATTCTATTACACGAACCATATATCAATTCAACGGCACCATGCAAAATGAATTTGGTAGAGAGTGATGCACTATTAAGTGAATTTGGTGCCGCTTTACGTGGAGAAATGAACTATTACCATTATTACTGGGTTAGTGACAGCAGAAACATCCGACAGAGCCATTAAATCTCGTGTACGTGGTTACCAAACTGCCAAATTTGTAGAGGTTAATTAGCTGTCGGCAATTGATCCCGGCAAAAATCCTTTACCATGTTTAATTTGTAGAGATCAATTAGCGGCCCGTGAGTGATGCGCCTGCGGTATAAATAGCACACCTCTCTCTCTCTCTCTCTCTCTCTCTCTCAGCACTTGTCTTCTTTTCTTCTTCGTCTGTCCTTGCCAAGAGGAAGCAGGAGAGATGGAGGCCAAGAAGTTGGGAGTGGCCGCCATTGCCGCGCTGTGCGTGCTCCTGCTCGTGCTGCCCGGGCAGGTGGCCGCCAAGTCCAAGTTCTGCGAGTGCTACGAGGACTGCTACCGTCAGTGCAGGCACCACATCCTGCGATTCGCCTGCGTTCCGTTCTGCTCCAACAAGTGCAGCCCCAACCAGGCCGCCGCCGCCGCCGGCGGTGACCGCGACCGATGCAGGGAGGCCTGTGCCAACAAAGTCAAAATCTGTGGCCAGTCGGACCCGTCCGGTAAGACGACGATGGAACTAGCTCCATTCTCTCATTTCATTAATTTGTTCAACTTGTTTATTTTATTTTCATGAACAGCGTTTGAACCAATGTTCATCTTATGGTTTTGCAATTTGCAGAGGACGAATGCGAGCGTGGCTGCCTCTAGGAGTTTGGTCTTAATAAAGGGGCTGGCCGACCATGATCGTTCATATGATGTTGAACGGACGTGATTGTAGCATCAATTCGATAAAAGTGGCATGCGTGTGTCCACAACTGCAACAAGAAATTTAGGCATAATTAGAACTTCCAAGATTTGAAGAGTTTTCCACTCAAAAAAATTATTTTAACAGTTTGTCGATTGGTGCATCATACTGTGTAGCATGTTGGCCCAGGTCCGACCTTGATGACGCTGTTGTCGAGTACTTTCCGACAATACACAGCGACGTAGCTCGATTACTTTCCGAGCTGCCGATCGGCTAAGGACGCAACGAGCACGTACCAAATAAGCAGACAAGCAACCAGCTTGTTTGATCTTGTGTCTAGCTAGCTAGCACAGATCAAGTCGCCGGAACGGGTATACGGAGACTCGCCGAGGTGGCCAAAAGGCTCATGTCGAGCCTTTGCACTTTATTTCTTTTGATCGTCACGATACAATTGTTCACGGGGTACAGAGATATATATACTAGCTGCCTAGATCAACTAGTACTAATCCTATTCGGTGATTAGGTAGAAACCTACACGGACTCTTACTTGTATACATGCACTGCAGCGGACACGGACACAAGTTGTCGTGTTTAATTCTAACAATCACCCCCCTAAACACGACGTCGTCACGTTACAGCTCCGACGCCGATTCTTCTTTGCATCTCCAAGAACTTCTCTCGGTCCAAAGTCTTGGTTAGCATATCTGCTAGTTGATCATCAGTGCAAATATAGTTGACCTTCATCTTACCTTCTTCTACGCCTTCCTTCATGTAGTGATACATCGTATCAATGTGCTTACTCTTATCATGCCGCACTTTCACTGGACACGTTGCACGAAGACTGTTTCTCCATGGTCGAGCACAAGCGGCAATCGCTGCATCCGCTCCAGCGAAGTTAGCACTTATGTCCATAGCACCGACATGAGTTTCAGAATCACTCCTCGCATCTGTAGCTTCGACACGAGTTTCCGAACCATGATCATGATGACAAACTTTTTCTTCCGCAAGCTCGACAATTTCTTTAGTCAACGCTTGAGAGTCTGGATCCTCCTCATCCACCAGTTTACACATCAACATCATGTCACCATCATCTCCTTGCTGGGCCATGAACACCTTCTGTTTCGGTGCTTCCTCACAATCAGCCTTGAAGTGACCGAGGAGGCCACAGTTATAACACCTCACTTTCCTGATGTCAAACTTTCTCCTCCGTGGTGGTGCAGCCTCATTGTCTGAGTCGTCATCCGAGTCGGCGAATTTCTTTCTCGCCGAACGCTGCTTCCCCTTCTTCTTGCTGCTGCTCGTGGATCCGCCTCGCTTCTCTAGGGCGATCCATTGCGCCTTTGTGAGCATCACAAGATCGTCGTTGCTCCCGTCCCCAAGACTGTACCGCATGCGCTCATCGTGAGCCTTGTAGCGTCCGACAAGATCATCGATGGAGAGAGTCGCGAGATCGACACACTGCTCGATCGCCGTGACAATTTGCAGGTACCGGGGAGGGGCCGCGCGCAAGAACCGCCGGACAACCGAGGCCTCCGTGAGGTTTTCTCCGAGCGCGCGAATCCGATTGACGAGAGTTGCCACCCGTGAAGCGAACGCATCCACGGACTCATCATCGCCCATGACCAAAGTCTCATAGTTCCTTAGGAGAGTTTGGAGATTGGCTTGCTTGACGCGGGTGTGTCCCTCGAACTGGAGCTTCAGCGTATCCCACACCTCCTTTGCCGTTGCTTTGGCGATCAGGTGCTGGAGGACATCCATTGGCGTCACCGAGTAAATCGCCGATGCCGCCTGCCGATCCTTCCGGTGCTCGGCTCCCTCCTTCTTATACGCGTCGCCTCCTGGATCCACCGCGTCCCATAGCTCATTAGCACGAAGACCACACTCCATGAGGGCCTTCCAGATCCCGAAGTTCTCGCGATCAAATCGTGGGTACAACGAACTCACCCGAGCAGCAATTACTTTAGCCGCACCGGAGTATTCCGTCAGCTGCTTGTTCTTCTCGTCGTCCGACATGACCTCCCGTTACTAGAAGATCAACCAAGCTCTGATACCAATTGTTGGCCCAGGTCTGACCTTGATGACGCTGTTGTCGAGTACTTTCCGACAATACGCAACGACGTAGCTCGATTACTTTCCGAGCTGCCGGTCGGCTAAGAACGCAACGAGCACGTACCAAATAAGCAGACAAGCAACCAGCTTGTTTGATCTTGTGTCTAGCTAGCTAGCACAGATCAAGTCGCCAGAACGGGTATACGGAGACTCGCCGAGGTGGCCAAAAGGCTCATGTCGAGCCTTTGCACTTTATTTCTTTTGATCGTCACGATACAATTGTTCACGGGGTACAGAGATATATATACTAGCTGCCTAGATCAACTAGTACTAATCCTATTCGGTGATTAGGTAGAAACCTACAGGGACTCTTACTTGTATACATGCATTGCAGCGGTGTATACATGCATTGCAGCGGACACGGACACAAGTTGTCGTGTTTAATTCTAACATAGCACGGCTTTGATTGCAGCAGCAAATATAATAATAAAAGCGGTTTAGTTTTGATTCTGCATATCACTTGTGTGGATGTTACCGTGCTACGTGTAAGTGTTTTTGGTTTTGATTTGGTCTATGGAGATGCCAAACAAATTTCACTGTTGTTTCCTGAGCTAACTCATGAAAGGAGAAATGAATGCCCTAGTAGAGCTTACAAATTCTCATGCATTAATCAGCAATGCCATGTATACATTTATCCGTGCGAATTCCAAACACAAATGAAATTGTGATGACAAAAACGCAATCCGACTGATCATTAATAAAGATGTCTTTTGTCTTAAAAATCTTGACCAATGCACCCATGAAATTTTTATGTAGAAGAATAATGGCATGAAAGGTCTTCTAGATTTATGCAGAGTTCATGTTTCTACTTATGAAACGGAGTTCA
This sequence comes from Secale cereale, assembly GCA_902687465.1. NCBI lineage: Eukaryota > Viridiplantae > Streptophyta > Magnoliopsida > Poales > Poaceae > Secale > Secale cereale. The sequence continues at coordinate 780,834 of LR738714.1, forward strand.
TGTTTCTACTTATGAAACAGAGAAAATTCCTGGTCTCACAGTGCCCATGGTGTGTAAATTGTTAGAGCAACTCTAGCAAAGTCGTCATATTCGTAGTCGTTATATTTTATATGGAGTGTGCGACATAAGCTTTTGGAGGTTGGACAGACTATGTGCATACTCGAGTCGCCATATCTTAGCCTCCATAATTTTCTTACATAAAGAACTTATCCGTCAGTACCTACATACTTATTGTTAGAGTAGTCTTTATCGTATACGACTCCTAGTCCAAGTCATCTTTGTAACCTTACCCCAAGTCGGTTTGTACCCTCTTATATACACTTGTATGCCGCACCAAATCAATCAATAAGAATCAGTTTTATTCATCTATCATGGTATCAGATACCGGTCCTAGGGTTTAGGTTATGGCTCCGCCAAGGCCGCCGCCGTTGCCGCCGCCCGGCTACTTCGAGCGCCGGGCCGCGCTCATCGCCAAGGCTGCCAACGCCGCAGCCGCCTCTCTCTCGGCCCTCTCCCTAGCTCCACAAAACTCCCCTACACCCATCCTCGCCGCACCAATGTCTCTTGCTGACACATTCTCCGACGTCAGCCCATACATCCCCATAGTTCTTGATCTCGCCGCCCATAACTACTACCATTGGAGACATCTCTTCGATCTCCACCTCGGCCGCTGCAACCAGCGCTCGCATGTCGCCGCCAACTGTCTTCCCCGCCCCGACGATCCGCAATGGTTGAAAGACGATCTCGCAATCGTCCAGTGGTTCTACACCCGCATCACCACCGAGATCTTCAACATGCTCGATCACGACGGCGCCACCGCTGCCAACATCTGGCACTCCCTCCGTCAGCTCTTCCAAAGCAACACCGACGCTCGGAAAAATGCTCTCCACACCGAGCTTCGCAATATGGTGCAAGGAGACGCCCCGGTGAACCTGTTCTGCCAGCGCGTCAAGACCATTGGTGATGAGCTCCGCGAACTCGGCGATACCGTCAGCGACTCACAGCTCATCAACATCGTCGGCGGCGGCCTCAGCGAGGATTTTGACAAGCAAGCCTCGTTCATACCAATGATACGGCCTCCTCCCACCTTCGCTGAAGTTCGTTCTCTGCTCCAACTCGCGGCGGAAACACAAGCTCGCAAGGACTCTCACCCCAAGGTCTTTCATGCTGCGGCTCGCCCTCCTCCGCCGCCTACAGCAGCACCGCCTCCCATGCCGGCTCCTGTCGCCGGGCCATCCGCGTCGTCATCCGCTCAACCGCCCCCAGGCTGGCGCCCTAGTCCGAACTACCGCGGCAAAAATCCTATCTACATGCCGCCGTCGAATCGTTCAGTTCCGCCTACGACAGCACCGAGTCCTACACCACCCACCAGTGCTCCATCGGCTGCATGGCGGCCTCCTCATGATCCTTGGACGGGGCTCGTTCAGGCGTGGCCCATGCCCTGGTCCGCTCCGTCCCCGCTCAGTGCTCCGCCGGCATACTCAGGTGCCTGGCAACCCGGCCTTCGGCCGCCTACTGGTGCTCCCGGGGTTCTCAACCCCCGACAGCCGACCAATGCCTATCACGCCGCCTCAACGTATGCTCCTTATGGTCATTACTCCACCGACGGCGGCGCCTACTACACACCTCAGTCGGCACTGCTCCCGACGCCACAGCCGGCCAATGCCTCTCACGCCGCCCCGACGTATGCTCCCTATGGTCACTACTCCACCGATGGCGGTGCCTACTACACACCCCAGCCGGCCTTGCTGCCTTCACCATCATATCCACCGGCACTGCTCTCGACGCCACCCTCACCTGCGACGCCGAGCTGGGATCAAGCTGCTTTTCTCCAAGCAATGAATAACTTTGCTGCGCAAGGAAACTCAGGTACGGATTGGATCTTTGATTCAGGGGCCTCTAGTCATATGTCTGCATCTAGTAATTGGTTATCATCTTGCACTACATCTCCTTTCCCTTCCATTACCCTTGGAGATGGATCATCTATTCCTATATATTGTGTTGGTCAGGCTCAACTTCCCTCTTCCACTAAACCTCTTCTATTTCGTGATGTTCTAGTTGCACCCGCCCTCATTAAAAATCTTATTTCTGTTCGCCAGTTTACTTGCGACAATCTAGTTTCGGCTGAATTTGACCCTTTTGGTTTATCTGTGAAAGATTACCTGACCAAAGCCGAGATCGCACGCTTCAATAGCTCCGGTGATCTTTACTCTCTTAATGGAGTTCCTGCCTCCGCCCCTCCAACATCCATGCTGGCCTCCGTCGATCTCTGGCATCGTCGCTTGGGCCATCCCAACCCTGCTGTCTTAGCTTCTATGCTTAGTGAATTTACCATACCATGTACTAGGGATTCTCATAATTCTGCATTTTGCGAGTCGTGTCAATTAGGCAAACATGTGCGTCTTCCCTTTAGTTCCTCTAGCTCTTGTAGCACTTATCCCTTTGAATTAATACATTGTGATCTATGGACCTCTCCCATTGCAAGTGTTTCGGGTTTTAAATATTACCTTGTTATACTAGATGATTTCACACACTTTGTCTGGACTTTTCCTCTACGCAACAAATCTGAGGTCCATTCTCTCTTTCTTAATTTTCAACGCTATGTGTCTGTCCACTTCTTTCTCCCAATTCGATTTATCCAATGTGACAATGGTCGCGAGTTTGATAACATTAAAAATCGTACTTTCTTCTTACAACATGGCATCCTTCTTAGATTCTCATGTCCCTACACCTACCCGCAAAATGGTAAAGCCGAACGTTCTCTTCGCACCCTCAATGATATAGTTCGCACTCTTCTCGTTCAATCATCTAAGCCTCCCAAGTTTTGGGCTGAAGCCCTACACATGGCCACCTTCCTTCTAAATATTCGACCTTCTAAAACTAAACCCAACACTACTCCCTATTATTCCCTCTTTCTTTCCCACCCCGACTACTCTGCGGTTCGTGTTTTCGGCTGTCTCTGTTTTCCAAATGCCTATGCCACTTCTACAAATAAATTGTCACCACGATCTATCCCATGTGCTTTTCTCGGCTTCTCTGTCGAGCACAAAGGCTATCGTTGTCTCGACCTTCAGACAGGACACGTTCATGTCTCTCGTCATGTCACCTTTGCTGAGCATATTTTTCCTTTCTCACAACGCACTACTACATCATCCAACACCCCTAGCTCGTCAAACACCCCCTCTCCCCGTCCTTTCCAACTATATACTCCCCTTCCTGCACCTCCTCACGATGAACACAACATACCATCAACAACTTTAACACCAGCCACAACCAATACCAACCCTCCCCCCACCCCACCCGAGACGTCCCCAACACCCTCGACCCCAACACCCTCGACCCCTGCTCCCTCCCCAACACCCCCGGTCCCTGCTCCCTCTCCACCACCCAACCATGCTCCTTCGTCCGACTCTTCCGCTGCGCCGGACTCACCCGTACCCACGTTACCCCCTCGTGCTATTCCTACAGCAGTCCCGATTAATGTTCATCCCATGCGTACTAGGGCCAAATCAGGATTTCAACAACCCCAAGACCGCCTAAACCTTCATACCACCGTATCTCTCACTTCCCTCCCAAAGAATTACAAAACTGCTCTACTTGATCCCAATTGGGCCGCTGCCATGCAAGAAGAATATAATGCTTTACTTCAAAACAACACATGGCAACTTGTTCCTCGTCCTCCCAACACAAATATTGTTTCTAGCAAATGGATTTTTCGCCAAAAGTTTCACTCCGATGGGAGCCTCTCACGATATAAAGCCAGGTGGGTTTGTCGTGGCTTTTCTCAACAACAAGGAATTGATTACGATGAAACATTTTCTCCTGTTGTTAAACCTAGCACCATTCGTACCGTTCTTAGTGTTGCTGTCTCCTCTTCCTGGCCTATTCACCAACTTAATGTTAAAAATGCTTTCCTCCATGGTTCCCTTCAAGAAACTGTCTACTGTCAGCAACCTCTGGGTTTTGAAAATCCATCCTTTCCAACTCATGTCTGTCTTCTTCAGAAATCTCTCTACGGTCTTAAACAGGCCCCAAGAGCTTGGTTTCAACACTTCTCCTCCTTCATCCAAACAATAGGCTTCACTCCATCTCTCTCGGACACCTCTCTTTTTGTGTATCATCAAAATTTCGACACTGCCTATTTACTTCTCTATGTAGATGATATCATTCTCACCGCATCCTCTCAAAATTTCTTAGATCATATTGTCTCTCTTCTTAGATCTGAATTTTCTATGACTGACCTAGGACTCCTTCATCATTTCTTAGGCATTACTGTTGTTCGAGATTCCTCCAGCCTTTTTCTTTCCCAACGCCAGTATATTCTTGATCTACTTAATCGTGCCGGTATGCTTGACTGTCAATCATCTCGCACTCCTGTCGATACTAGTTTTAAACTTTCGGCTGCCCGTGAACCCTTTTCAGATCCTACTCTCTATCGTAGCCTAACAGGTGCTCTCCAATATCTCACCATTACTCGTCCTGAAATCTCTTTTGCTGTTCAACAAGCATGTCTCTATATGCATGATCCACGAGTTCCTCACTATAATCATGTTAAACGCATTCTTCGGTATTTAAAAAGAACTCTCAATCATGGTCTCCACCTAAATAATTCTTCTCCAAACTCTCTTACCGCATACTCTGATGCAGACTGGGCTGGTTGTCATGACACTCGAAGGTCCACTTCCGGTTTTTGTGTTTTTCTTGGTAACAATTTAATTTCTTGGTCCTCGAAAAGACAGGTTACGGTCTCACGTTCGTCGGCCGAGGCTGAGTATCGCGCCGTGGCACATGCCGTTGCAGATACAATCTGGATTCGGCAGTTACTATCCAAGCTACACAGGCCTATTGAGCAGGCCACTATTGTCTATTGTGACAACATATCAGCAGTCTACATGACCTGTAATCCAGTTCAACACCGACGCACAAAGCATATTGAGATTGACATTCATTTTGTTCGTGGGATGGTCGCTCTTGGTCAGGTTCGGGTGCTTCATGTTCCCTCTACGGCTCAATTTGCTGACATTTTCACCAAGGCATTGCCTACTAAGCCGTTTCAAGATATCTGTTTCAGTCTCAACGTCGTCGACCCTGTCGTTGATACTGCGGGGGGATGATAGAGTAGTCTTTATCGTATACGACTCCTAGTCCAAGTCATCTTTGTAACCTTACCCCAAGTCGGTTTGTACCCTCTTATATACACTTGTATGCCGCACCAAATCAATCAATAAGAATCAGTTTTATTCATCTATCACTTATCAATCCGACCACAACTATCATATTAGGTTGCATGGCTTCCTCATGCCATTCCTGCGTCTATTATACTAGCTCCGGTTTTTTTTCTGTATATTAGATTTGTGTCAAATGAAACTTTGCAAAGTTTGACAAATTTATATTAAATGTTATTAACTACAATACTAAATATATATACTATAAAAATACATTTCATAATGAGCCTAACAGTATTGATTTGGCATTGTGAATGTTGATATTTTTTCTAGTTAAGTCAAAGTAGAGATACTTAGAGTATCTCCAGCCGCGCCCCCAACAGGCCCTCCCCAGGCGTTTTTGCCGCGCCGGCACCGAAAAAACGGCCCAGTCGCGCCCCCAGAAGCCCGTTTTTCGCCGGCTCGGGCCAAAACTGGTGCCGGCGGACCCAGGCCGAACCCGGCGCCCTGGGGGCGTCTGGGGAGCCGGCACAAGCGAAAAGGGCGCGTGGGTCCGCCCTGTTGGTGACTCGAGGGCCTCATCCCGCCGTTTCTTGCCGCTTTTCCCCCGCTTCCCTCCCGCTCGCTCGCCTTCCTCCCGCCAAACTCCCTCCCGCTCGCCTTCCAGTCGGCCGCCATATGCCACCGAGGAAGTACGCCATGCCATGCGCGGCGGCAACCGCGACCGGCACCGTGGCCCAGCCGAAGCAGAGGAAGCCGAGGGCGCCGTCATCCATGCCGTCGGGCATGTCAAACGCCGAGTGAAGGGCGGAAGTTCAGCGACGCGATGCAGTCACCGCCGACCGGCGGAACAGGGCCATCGCCAAGAAGGCCCGCGACAACGCGGCGCGCGCGGCGGCGGCTGCCTCCTCATCGGCGGACCACGCGGGGATGATGAATCCACTAGGCAGCCACGCCCAGTACGCGCCCTGGGGACAGCAAGACGGCGGTTCTCCTCAGCCATGGGGATCACCCTCGCCCGGCTACACCGACGGCGACGCGCACGGTGGGTTCAATCCAAACGTGACCTTCCCCCATGGCCACCCGGCGACGCGCACACCCTCGCCCGCCTTCGTCGGCGTGCAGTACCCTCCATACAACTACTCGCCGCCCGCCTACGCGTCCTCACCGACGCCCCTTTCCGCCGTGGACCGCTGCCCTTCTCGCACCTCGGCGACACCGACGAAACAGGAGCCGATATGAACGACATCATCGCGACAGGTTCGACCGCAGCCGCCGCGTCTCCCGGGTTCGTCACCCAAGACGAGACGGTGGATCTCAGCGGCGGCATGGACGCCGAGCTCGGCTACGTCTACGACGAGGATGTGCAGGAGGCGCAGGAACCCGAGGAGGAGGAGGAGGACGAGGAGGAGGAGGAGGAGGAGGAGGAGGAGGAGCCGGCACTACTAGGAAAAGGGCTATAGATAGGATTGACACTAATGGCGCACCAGACATGCGGTGCGCCATTAGTATATACTAATGGCGCACCGTGCTCATGGTGCGCCATTAGTATCAATTTTTTTTCTTTTCCAGACATACTAATGGTGCATCCAGACAGAGTGCGCCATTACTAGTTGAAATTTTTTTTATTATATTTTTTATTCTTTTTTTTTGCAAAACTACTAATGGTTAAATTAGTAATGGCGCACTGTGGCACAGTGCGCCATTAGTATTTTTTATAATTTTTGTTTTTTTGCAAAACTACTGATGGCGCACCATCAGCAGGTGCGCCATTAGTAACCTGGGTTACTAATGCCGCATTAGGAGGTGGTGCGCCATTAGTAAGTGGGCACCAACAAGATATTTTGGACAGCCACTCCTACCCACTCACTTTCTCCCCACTTCATTCTCTCCACCTCCTCCTCCAAAGTTTGTCTCGGCTGCCTCCTCTTTGTCACCTCATTTTCACCATAGATTCATTCAAATTAAGTGGTTAAATTACCTTTTTTGATAGGTAAGTAAGGGGGAAGCTATCTTTATGTTGTTCTCCCTCCAACAATGTGCACATGCACTTTTTATGGCCTAGCTAGATCTATGTATGTTCGTGGTGTTGCATATGTTTGTGATGTTGCATATATGTTTGTGTTTGCAGGTGTACCGGTATTTGAAATGCGATAGTTGCCAATATTTTGCCAGAATGTTGATTCATTTCCATTTCGGCGAGAATTTTGGCATTAAGCATTCTTTTTGGTCCTATTTTTAGGGAAAGTCATGCCAAATTTTTTCTTGGTTCTAAAATATCGTTTTGCTCTACCCCGCAGGCGACCATGGTCCGCACGATGACTGAAGGCATCGTGAATAGGTTTTTGAGCTCCACGAAGGCTGAGATGCTTCAAAAGAACGAGACTGAGATAAGATGTTGATACATCCAAAATGTATCTATAATTTCTTCTTGCTCCATGCCTATTTTGGGTGATATTGCTATGATATTTATACACTTCCATTCACTTTTGATCATATTTGGACTAACCTATTAACTCAGTGCATCCCAGTGCCAGTTTCTGTTTTCGGCTATTTTTGTATTTCAGGTTTTCACATTACGAGAACTGCCAGGAAAAATCCAGAAAAATTATATAAAAAATCAGCGTTCCAGAAACTACCGTGCGCCCGAAGGACAGCCGGGGGGGGGGGGCCACCAGGGCTCCAGGCGCCCTGGCGGCGCGCCCCCCCGGGCCGCGCCGGGGGGGCGCCTGGGCCCCCCGAGGCTCCTCCGATGCCCCCCTTTGGCATATATTTAAAGCGTCTCCCGAAACCCTTAAGGGAGGAACTTTTTTCGCGATCCCATGTCTGTTCCGCCGCCGCCGCCGCTTCCAAGATCGGGAGCACCAGGAGAACTCCTCCCGGCACCCCGCCGGAGGGGAGGATCACCACCGGGAGCCTCTCCACCACCATGGACGCCTCCCGGATGAGTTGTGAGTAGTCTCCCTTGGACCATGAGTCCATGACCAGTAGCTATGTGATGTTCTCCTCCCGTTCATGTGCTTCACTAATTAGTCCTCGTGAGCTGCCCTACATGATCGAGGCACATATGTAATCCTTATGCTGTTGCTATGATGAGTTTGCTGGGATCCGATGGATTATGAGATTATGTTCAGATTGTGCTTGAGTAATATATTTGATCTACCTCTTTTATATTTATGTTCTTAAGTAATTCTTGCATGTTCTCCGTTGTTATTTATTGCTTTGGCCAAGTAGTAGGTAGTGACTCCAAGAGGGAACGTTATGCTTGATTGTGGGTTCATGCCCCTCGATGACTAGCTTGAGTGACAGAAACATTAGTCTAGGGGATGTGCTGTTGCCACAAGGGGGAAAACAACGGTGCTTGTGCCCGCGGGTGCAAGGATTGTTTACTTTATGCAAAGTTCTTTTAATGCAGTTGTCTGTTGCATTGAGTTTACACTATGGGTGGGACTCGCAACTTAATACCAGCGAGATGTTCTGGATAGATATCTCAAGGTGGATGATTAGTAGTAGATATTGATGGATTTCGGTCTACTTACTTTGGCGTACCGCCCATGCTTTGAACCTCAACCTTTCTTACAATGTAGTCAGCATTGGTTTGCGCACATGGTCCTGTCAATTGCCCAGCTGTAATTCGTTTACCTCACATAGCTGTTTTATCGTCTTTTGGGAGAGAGACATCACTAGTGAACATCATGAGACTCCGGTCCATATTACCATCATTGATCACATCCGCTATTTACTTTTCGCTTTTATTTACTATTGCAATTATATCTATTACTACTATCACTTGCGTTTAATCCTTTGTGAACTACAAGGCCGGAGGGATTGACAACCTCTCTGTACTCGTTGGGAGCAAAGTTATTTGTATCTGTGTGCAGGTCCACGTTGATTGCTAATATCTGGCGTCGTAGCAGTTGACACCTTCTTGTTGAACCTAGGAGTTTCTGGGGATTCGATCCTTGGTATCTTTGCCAAGGGAAAAACTTCCGCAACACTACATCTCACACCTTCCACTTGGGGTAACCAACGAGGGGCGAGAAGCCTAGCAAGAGTTTTTCTGGCGCCGTTGCCGGGGACTCCACTCTTCAAGATAGGGGAGTTGCACGCTATCTTTTACCTTTGCTTTTAGTCTTGTTAGTTTAACTTTCAGTTTTTGCTTTAGTATCTTTTATCGAAAGTCACAAAAATAGTTATCTTGCTTGCTTGCTACTATGGGTTCCACCGAGAACACCAAGTTGTGTGACTTCACTAGTCACAACAACGATGACTTTATCAGCACACCTATCACTACACCTGCCACTTCAGCACCTTCATATGAAATTAAACCTGCTTTACATTTGAACAACTTTGTTGAACTTTGTGATATGCAAAAGTACCAAGAAATAGATGGTAATATTGTTAAGCTTAAGCTTTTTCCTTTCTCCTTGAGAGGAGGAGCTAAAATTTGGTTTCAGTCTTTGCCTAGGAATAGCATAGATTCATGGGACAAGTGCAAAGATGCTTTTACTGGAAAATACTATCCACCTGCTAAAATTATCCAACTGAGAAGTAACATAATGAATTTTAAACAATTGGATAATGAACACGTTGCCCAAGCTTGGGAACGTATGAAATCTCTTATCAAGAACTGCCCTACTCATGGTTTGACTACATGGATGATTATCCAAACTTTTTATGCAGGCTTGAACTTTACCACGCGGAACTTGTTAGATTCGGCCGCGGGAGGAACTTTTATGTCAACTACACTTGGTGCTGCCACGAAGCTTCTCGATGAGATGATGACCAACTATTCCCAATGGCACACCGAACGCGCTCCAATAGGTAGGAAGGTAAACTCTGTCGAGGAAATTTCCTCCCTTAATGAAAAAGTTGACTTGATCATGTCTCTACTTTCGAAGCAATCCTCTGTTGATCCTCGTGATGTTCCTTTAAATTCTTTGATTGCTCAAGAAGAACTAGATGTGAACTTTATCTCTAGAAACAACTTTAACAACAATGCTTATAGGAGTAATTTTGGTAGCAATCCTAGACCGTTCCCCTCTAATTCTTATGGGAACAACAATGCTTATCCTAGCACCAAGAACTCCAATACTGAACTAGAGATTATGCTTAAAGATTTCATCACTACCCAAAAAGCCTTTAATAAGAGTGTAGAAGAAAAACAACATAAACTAGATGATCTCTCTTTGAAGGTAGACCATTTAGCCAATGAGATAGAATTGCTTAAAATTAAAACTTCTCCTCTTGAGGAGAGGAAGGTCACTCCTATTTATGCTACTCAAGTGCAAATTAATGAAAATATTAGGATGATGGCTAAACTTAAAGAAAGATGGGCTAGAGAAAGGGAGGAAGAGGATAGAATTAAGAGCCTTCCTACCCACCACTCTGTTGCTACTATCCAAGTTGTTGAGGATATCCAAACTCTTAGCATCCAATGTACTCCTGGTCCCATTGGACCTATTAATGGTGATGCTATGACTATAGAAACTACCAAACATGTGAACCTAAAGGACACCACTACCACTTTACTTGATGCTAGTGACCTTGATTTTGATAATTGCACTCTTACCGAAGTTATTGATTTCCTTCACAAGGTGTCTAGAGATCCCCGCACTAGCACGCTTAACCTTGCCTTCACAGAGCATATCACTAATGCTCTCATCAAAGCTAGGGAGGAGAAACTTAGAGTAGAAGCCTCCATACCTAGAAAGCTAGAAGATGGTTGGGATCCTATGATAAAAATTAAATTGAATGACTTCTCTTGCTATGCATTATGTGATGTTGGAGCTAGTACCTCTGTTATGACCAAAAGAATATATGATATGCTTAAATTAAAACATTATGATTCTTGTTCTTTTGGTGTTCGTCTCGTTGATTCTTGCATAAAGAAACCTTTGGGGAGGATTGACGATGTTCTTATCATTGTCAATGACAATTATGTTCCCGTTGATTTCACTATTATGGATATTGAATGTGATCCTTCTTGTCCAATTATTTTGGGACGCCCTTTTTTGCGCACCGTTGGTGCTATCATTGACACGAAAGAGGGTAATATAAAATTTCAGTTTCCTCTCAAGAAAGGGATGGAACACTTCCCTCGAAAGAAGATCAAGTTACCTTTTGAGTCCGTTGTACGGGCTAGCTATTCTTTTACTCTTGATAAGACTTGATCTATATGCATTATGCCTAGCTTAAAGGCATAAAAGAAAGCGCTTTTGGGAGGCAGCCCACATGAATAAATTTATTTTGCTTTTGTTGTGTCTTGATGTTGTTACTACTGTAGCATCATCATTGTATCTTTACTTTTCAATTTTGTGCCAAGTGTAGCCTCTGATTGCTAGAGAGTTCAAAAGTGTGAGGTGCTGTCCAGGAAACAGATTCTGTCCTTGGATAGAAAAATTCGTATAAAATCACCAGATCATCTTTTTGGTCTGAATTTTTTCGACAGCGTGCTCTATATAATTGTATTTCGTGCGTCTGTTCTGAGTTTTTTGATTAGAGTTGCAGAAGTGCCCCGAACAAATTAATTACTACCTGCTGTTCTGTTTTTCACAGATTCTGTCCTGTTTTGCTTTTCCTACATTTTGCAAACCAAGAGCTTGCTTTTTCTTTGCAAGAACCTTTTGGAAATCTTGAGAAACAGTAGACCTTCAAGAATATCTTTATTTCCAGCAAGGTACAATTATTTTATTATGGGTACTAACCTCACTAATCAGATTATGATGAGTTATGTATGAAGGGAGTTTTCAAGTGTGCGAGGGAAGATGATAAAAAGATTCAGGAGTGTCAAGCGCTCAAGCTTGGGGACGCCCCCATGCACCCCCAAGAAATATTCAAGGAGACTCAAGCTTCTAAGCTTGGGGATGCCTCCGTGCATCCCCTTCTCCATCAACATTATCAGTTCGTCTTTCGTTCCACTATATTTTAATCACTTCATGTGTTATGTGCTATGCTTGGAGCGTCTTGCTTTTAGTTTTCTTTAGTTTTTCATAACGAGTCGGAACTCAGCTTTCTTTATGTGGGAGAGAAACACGCTCACTTCTACCTAGAACATAACATAAAATTTTCATGTATATCCTTGCTGTGTGTGTTCTTTGTCTTTTAATAGCTACTATCATGTTCAGCTCTTAGCTTTCATGCTTATCTTTTCAAAGAGCTTTTGTTTAGTTGGTTCCTTGAACTCTCTTTAATTATCATGCTCACCTTATTAAGAGAGTTTGCTTCCGTTGCATTGGTTGATATGTCTATGATAAAGATGCTACGTGCATGATGGCGCTTAGTAGTTCATGTTTTCTTATGGTTAGTCTCAAATAGCTGGAGGGTTCCCAATGTGTTATTGGAGTACCAACATGATTTGTTTGCCTATGATGTGGTATGGTTTAGTAATATCTTCCTTCGAGAATTTATTTTGATTGGCTCGGCGTATGCTCGCGCATATTTAAGACTGTAAAGAAAGTCTGTCAAGACTTGATGATCTTTTGTTTCTGAGTAGCGATATAACTTCCATGCCTGATTCAATGTTGCTTTGTCGCTCTGCATGATTATGACCGTCATTGCTCTCTTAGTTGGTCGCTCCCAGTCTTTTGCTAACCTCCACCTGTACTAAGCGGACTGACTGCTTGTGCATCCACATCCTTTTAAACCAGTGATGCCATATGAGTCCACCATACCTACCTATATGTGGTATTTCACCGCCACTCCAAGTAAATTTACATGTGCTACCTTTAAAACCTTCAGTTTTTGCAATACATAGCTCATGGAAAAGTAGCTTAAAAACTATTGTGGTAAAGAATATGTTGCTTATGTATCTTATTTTCTTATAAGTTGCTTGCTGAGCGGTAACCATGTTTCTGGGGACGTCATCAACTGTTACACTTTTGTTGAATATCATGTGAGTTGCTATGCATGTTCGTCTTGTCTGAAGTAAGGGTGATTTGCCATGGGTTGAATGGTTTGAGTATGCATATTGTTAGAGAAGAACATTGGGCCGCCAACCAAAGCCATGTATCATGGTGGAAGTTTTAGCTTGGACATTAATCCTCAATCTCTTATGAGAATATGCTTAAGCATTAAAGAGGAGTCCATTATCTATTTTCTATGTTGTCCCGATATGGATGTCCTCAAGTTGAGATCTATCAAAAACGAGAAATCAAATGCAATCTATCTCCTTGGACCTTTGTACAGGTGACATAGAGGTACCCCTTTGTGACACTTGGTTGAAACATATGTAATGCAATGACAATCCATGGAAATCCGAGCTAATTAGGACAAGGTGCGAGCACTATTGGTATTCGATGCATGAGGCTTGCAACTTATAGGATGTCTTATGCATAACACATATGAAGTACTACTACCGTTGACAAAATTGTTTCTATGTTTTCAAAATAAAAAGCTCTAGCACATGAGTAATCCCTGCTTCCCTCTGCGAAGGGCCATTCTTTTACTTTTATGTTGAGTCTCCACCTTCTTTCTTCAAGCACCAACTACTGAGAGCATGATTGTCATTCTGAGTGTAATGTGCACTGTCCCAAAGTAGCATTGTCTTTTGCATGATTGTGATATCGTTTATTTTGAAATCATTGTATCTAGTCATCACTTAAACCTTGAAGGTGCCCCTGCATTTATGGTTTTGTTCGCTAAAGGGGGCAAGCTAGATATCACTTTATCATATTTGCACATCATGTTCATTGCAAATCTATTTGATGTTTCAGTATCATATTGTAAAACTTTCAGTCCTTTGTGATTTTCTTATGTGGCAACTTAATTACTATAGATTCATTGTCTCAGTAAGCTTTTGTCACATGACTATGAAAAAGCCCTATATGGTTATTAGCATGTCACCACAGAAATTATTCTTGTTATCATTTACCTACTCGAGGACGAGTAGGAATTAAGCTTGGGGATGTTGATACGTCCAAAACGTATCTATAATTTCTGCTTGCTCCATGCCTCTTTTGGGTGATATTGCTATGATATTTATACACTTCCATACACTTTTGATCATATTTGGACTAACCTATTAACTCAGTGCACCCCTGTGCCAGTTTCTGTTTTCGGCTGTTTTTGTATTTCAGGTTTTCACATTACGAGAACTGCCAGGAAAAATCCAGAAAAATTATATAAAAAATCAGCGTTCCAGAAACTACCGTGCGCCCGAAGGACAGCCGGGGGGGGGGCACCAGGGCTCCAGGCGCCCTGGCGGCGCGCCCCCCTGGGCCGCGCCGGGGGGGCGCCTGGGCCCCCCGAGGCTCCTCCGATGCCCCCCTTTGGCATATATTTAAAGCGTCTCCCGAAACCCTTGAGGGAGGAACTTTTTTCGCGATCCCATCTCTGTTCCGCCGCCGCCGCCGCTTCCAAGATCGGGAGCACCAGGAGAACTCTTCCCGGCACCCTGCCGGAGGGGAGGATCACCACCGGGAGCCTCTCCACCACCATGGACGCCTCCCGGATGAGTTGTGAGTAGTCTCCCTTGGACCATGAGTCCATGACCAGTAGCTATGTGATGTTCTCCTCCCGTTCTTGTGCTTCACTAATTAGTCCTCGTGAGCTGCCCTACATGATCGAGGCACATATGTAATCCTTATGATGTTGCTATGATGAGTTTGCTGGGATCCGATGGATTATGAGATTATGTTCAGATTGTGCTTGAGTAATATATTTGATCTACCTCTTTTATATTTATGTTCGTAAGTAATTCTTGCATGTTCTCCGTTGTTATTTATTGCTTTGGCCAAGTAGTAGGTAGTGACTCCAAGAGGGAACGTTATGCTTGATTGTGGGTTCATGCCCCTCGATGACTAGCTTGAGTGACAGAAACATGAGTCTAGGGGATGTGCTGTTGCCACAAGGGGGAAAACAACGGTGCTTGTGCCCGCGGGTGCAAGGATTGTTTACTTTACGCAAAGTTCTTTTAATGTAGTTGTCTGTTGCATTGAGTTTACACTATGGGTGGGACTCGCAACTTAATACCAGCGAGATGTTCTGGATAGATATCTCAAGGTGGATGATTAGTAGTAGATATTGATGGATTTCGGTCTACTTACTTTGGCGTACCGCCCATGCTTTGAACCTCAACCTTTCTTGCAATGTAGTCAGCATTGGTTTGCGCACATGATCCTGTCAATTGCCCAGCTGTAATTCGTTTACCTCACATAGCTGTTTTATCGTCTTTTGGGAGAGAGACATCACTAGTGAACATCATGAGACTCCGGTCCATATTACCATCATTGATCACATCCGCTATTTACTTTTCTCTTTTATTTACTATTGCAATTATATCTATCACTACTATCACTTGTGTTTAATCCTTTGTGAACTACAAGGCCGGAGGGATTGACAACCTCTCTGTACTCGTTGGGAGCAAAGTTATTTGTATCTGTGTGCAGGTCCACGTTGATTGCTAATATCTGGCGCCGTAGCAGTTGACACCTTCTTGTTGAACCTAGGAGTCTCAGGGGATTCGATCCTTGGTATCTTTGCCAAGGGAAAAACTTCCGCAACACTACATCTCACACCTTCCACTTGGGGTAACCAACGAGGGGCGAGAAGCCTAGCAGATGTCCGTGTCGAAGATGCAAGCTGAAGAGCCTTATTGCGGACCCGGATTCCGGGCAGGTGCGGGACCACCTGCTCTTGCGTGGTTTCATGGATGGCTATCGGTGGCAAGGTTATGAAGATGACTACGAAGTCGTCCATGGGGGCCGGGCAAGAAATGAGGAAGGGCAGCAAGACAACCACCGCGGCTCGGACGGGCGAGAAGACGAAGAATCTCCAGGAGATGATCACGAGGTGATGCTGTACACAGTCATCATGTAGAAGATGCAGGACATGATGATGCGGAAGATGCCGGAGCAGACGACGGGCATGATCATGAAGATGATCATGCCGGCGGAGCAGACGACGCTGGACCATCGATGGACTGGGTGCAGGACCCTCATATTCAAGAGCTGCTTCTCAAGCAGACGGATAACGCAAGAGCTGCCGCCTAAGAGAAAGCCAAGATGGATCAACTAGAGATAGACGCGGTTACTCCATTGTATGAAGGATGCAGGCCCGAGGATACCCACCTGAAAGTAACGCTGATGGCTCTGGAGATGAAGGTAAAACACAAAATGACCGACGCATGCTTCGACGAGAACATGTCATTCTGGCACGAACGTCTTTCCAAGGGGAACAAGTGCCCGACCAGTTTCGAGGAGGCGAATAAAATCGTGTGTCCTCTGGATTTACCGCACGTGAAATACCATGTGTGCATGAACAATTGCATCATTTATCGGAACGAGGACGCGGAGTCTACCATATGTCCGGTGTGCGGCGTCACTCGATACAAGAAGAGGAAGAAAGCTCCTCGAAAAGTGGTGTGGTACTTTCCGATCACTCCTCATCTGCAGCGGTATTTCGCGGACCCTAAGGTAGCAAAGCTCCTGCGTTGGCACGCGGATAGGGAGGAGAAGAAGCGAGAAGATGACGCAAATGATCCGGAGATAGATAAAAAAGACAAGATGCTGAGTCACCCTAAGGATGCGAGCCAGTGGCAAGCGTTGAACTTCGAAGACGCAGAATTTGGGAACGATCCAAGGAACATCGTGCTGGGCGCGAGCACCTATGGAGTAAATCCGTTTGGCAACCAGAGAAACACACATAGCACCTGGCCTGTGTTTGTGTGGATGTACAACCTTCCCCCCTGGTTGTGCATGAAGAGGAAGTACATTCACATGAGTATGCTAATTGAAGGACCGAAACAACCAGGGAACGACATCAATCTGTATATGGGGCTGCTGAAGGAGGAGGTAGACACGCTGTGGAAAACGCCAGCCAATACGTGGGACGCCGCAAAGAAAGAATATTTCCCTATGAGAGCCGCACTGCTCACGGCGCTGCACGACTATCTCGGTTACAGATATGTCACGGGGCAGGTGGTCCACGGATTTTCTGGATGCGTCAGGTGCATGGATGACACAACGTATCGCCAGCTAGATAGGGATCCCGGGTCTTCAAAAACCGTGTTCATGGGACATCGAAGGTGGCTTCGCAAAGATGACCTGTGGAGAAAACGCAAGGATCTGTTCGATGGTGAAACCGAACCCCGAGGACGCCCGCGTACGAGGAGCGGCGAGGAAATAGACGAGCTGTTGAAAAATTGGAAAGATTGCCCACTGCCGGGAAAGAAGCAAAAGGCGCCAGAGCCGGGAAAGAAGCGAAAGGCGCCAGAGCCGTTGCTGAAGGTATGGAAAACGAGGTCTGTTTTCTGGGACTTGCCGTACTGGAAGATCCACCGTGTGCCTCACGGCCTTGATGTTATGCATATCACGAAGAACGTGTGCGAGAGTCTGCTTGGTACCCTGCTCAACATGCCAGAGAGGACCAAAGATGGGCCGAAAGCAAGGGCAGACTTGAAATCAATGGGCATCAGGCAGGAGCTTCACGCTAATGATGATGATGATGATGATGATGATGATGATGATGATGATGAGGCGAAGCAGGATACGGAAAGTCGTCGCAAAGGCAAAAAGGCCAAGAAGACCGGAAATGACTACCCTCCCGCGTGCTTCACTCTAAGTCAGGAGGAGATCGAGCAGTTTTTCACCTGCCTCGTAGGAGTAAAGCTTCCTTACGGTTACGCGGGAAAGATAAGCAGATACCTAGACCCAGCGAAGCAGAAGTTCAGCGGGATGAAGTCTCACGACTGTCACGTGCTGATGACGTAGATACTTCCAGTTGCAATCCGTGGGATCATGGACGCGCACGTCCGTGAAACGCTATTTGGCCTATGCAACTTTTTCGGCGTCATCTCTCGAAAGTCGGTTGGTATGAGGCAACTCAGAAGGCTACAGGAAGAGATCGTGGTGATACTATGCGAGCTTGAGATGTACTTCCCGCCCGCATTCTTCGACGTTATGGTGCATCTGCTGGTCCATATCGTGGATGATATCATCCAACTCGGGCCGACGTTCCTGCACAGCATGATGCCGTTCGAAAGGATGAATGGTGTCATCAAAGGATACGTTCGCAACATGTCACATCCAGAGGGAAGCATAGCCAGGGGATACGTTCGGATGTAACTTTTCGAGTAGATGATTTTTCATATAAAAAACTTTTTAATCCGAGTTCGTATGCAAAAGCTATGTCCGTTTTACTAAATTCCATAGATATTTTGCAAATAAAGTCAAAATTCATATTTGTAAATTTTCCCAACAAGTAGACCACATATCACATGGGAAACTTATTTTCTTTTATTTTTTTGACATTTCCATCATTTTCCTTTATTTATTTTTGAACTGGAAAATGCGGTCCAAGGGGGTGCAGTAATGGCCAAGTTAGTAATGGCGCACCGACTCCCACGGTGCGCCATTACTAGTTTTGAAAAAAATAAAAAAAATAAAATTTGAAAAAAAATTACTAGTGGCGCACCGTGGATGTGGTGCGCCATTAGTAAGTTTTGAAAATAAAATGAAAAAAAAATAAAAAGAAAATTTGAAAAAGAAAATACTAGTGGACAAAATTTGAAAAAAAAATACTAGTGGCACAACGTGGATGTGGTGCGCCATTAGTAGTTTAACTACTAATGGCGCACTATCCACTGGTGCGCCATTAGTAGTTTAGAAAAAAAATGAAAAAAAAATTTGTTACTAATGGCGCACCGTTGATGTGGTGCGCCATTAGTATTTGGACACTAATGGCGCACCAACACATGGTGCGCCATTTGTATATACTAATGGCGCACCGCATGTCTGATGCGCCATTAGTAACAATCCCATTTATAGCCCTTTTCCTAGTAGTGATAGCTCTGTCCTTGGCTCGGCTCATTCCCACAACCCGCGGCGCGTCGCGTCGTGACGAGGCGTGGCGAGCGAGGAGGAGGAGCGCGCGTGTAGATCTCATCTTCTCATGCTCATACAAATGGTAGAAGAGCTAACCTTATAAAGAGGTGCAACTCTCTCTTAACTTCCGTGGTGGGCCTAAACTTTAGTCCTACTCACAACACTGGACAAAACTTGCCCGCTCCCTCCCCATGCTCCCATCCGTGCTCCCACTTCATCCTACGGCTGTCATTTTCCCTTTTTCCTTTCTAATCTAATCATCACCCCCCCTGATTTTAAGGGGGTGGGGCCGGGCCTAATTTTGTTCCAATCAAATCAGTGCACGTACGCAGGAGCACGGATGGGCACACACGAGGGGAGCAGGCAAGTCTCGTCCCACAGCACTCACATGTGTGCATGAATGAGCCAAAATAATTTCAGAATTTTAGTTGAGTTTTGAGTCAGAGGCCTACTAGCAAAATTCCAACACGTATTTGACGAGCTAAAGGTGTTATGGGACATGCTAGTGATGGTTAATCCCCTAAACAAAACATTTCCCCTTAAATATTGCTTTTAGGGATCTGCTAAAGATACCCTAGTTTGTCAAACTGAATTCAATCTTCTATCAACATCAACATATCTGCAGCTTCATGGGAGTTATATAGTTTTTAACAGATCTGCTAGATGCTCAATCTCCTAAACAAAAACATTTCCCTGAAATAGCTTTTGGAGATCTGCTACACATGCCCTTCGTGTGTCAAACTTCCGATTCAATTTCCTATTAACATGAACATATATGGAGCTTCATAAGGATAGTGAAATCAGAGATGAGTAACATGCTGAGTTACAAAAGAATGATGGTCAAACATTCTATTACACGAACCATATATCAATTCAACGGCACCATGCAAAATGAATTTGGTAGAGAGTGATGCACTATTAAGTGAATTTGGTGCCTCTTTACGTGGAGAAATGAACTATTACCATTATTACTGGGTTAGTGACAGCAGAAACATCCGACAGAGCCATTAAATCTCGTGTACGTGGTTACCAAACTGCCAAATTTGTAGAGGTTAATTAGCTGTCGGCAATTGATCCCGGCAAAAATCCTTTACCATGTTTAATTTGTAGAGATCAATTAGCGGCCCGTGAGTGATGCGCCTGCGGTATAAATAGGACAATCCACGGCCCGCATTTTCATCTCCCACTAGCACACCTCTCTCTCTCTCTCTCTCTCTCAGCACTTGTCTTCTTTTCTTCTTCGTCTGTCCTTGCCAAGAGGAAGCAGGAGAGATGGAGGCCAAGAAGTTGGGAGTGGCCGCCATTGCCGCGCTGTGCGTGCTCCTGCTCGTGCTGCCCGGGCAGGTGGCCGCCAAGTCCAAGTTCTGCGAGTGCTACGAGGACTGCTACCGTCAGTGCAGGCACCACATCCTGCGATTCGCCTGCGTTCCGTTCTGCTCCAACAAGTGCAGCCCCAGCCAGGCCGCCGCCGCCGCCGGCGGTGACCGGGACCGATGCAGGGAGGCCTGTGCCAACAAAGTCAAAATCTGTGGCCAGTCGGACCCGGCCCGTAAGACGACGATGGAACTAGCTCCATTCTCTCATTTCATTAATTTGTTCAACTTGTTTATTTTATTTTCATGAACAGCGTTTGAACCAATGTTCTTCTTATGGTTTTGCGATTTGCAGAGGACGAATGCGAGCGTGGCTGCCTCTAGGAGTTTGGTCTTAATAAAAGGGCTGGCCGACCAAGATCGTTCATATGATGTTGAACGGACGTGATTGTAGCAGCAAATCGATAAAAGTGGCGTGCGTGTGTCCACAACTGCAACAAGAAATTTAGGCATAATTAGAACTTCCAAGATTTGAAGGGTTTTAACAGTTTGTCGATTGGTGCATCATACTATGTAGCACGGCTTTGATTGCAGCAGCAAATATAATAATAAAAGCGGTTTAGTTTTGATTCTGCATATCACTTGTGTGGATGTTACCGTGCTACGTGTAAGTGTTTTGGTTTTGATTTGGTCTATGGAGATGCCAAACAAATTTCACTGTTGTTTCCTGAGCTAACTCATGAAAGGAGAAATGAATGCCCTAGTAGAGCTTACAAATTCTCATGCAGCAATCAGCAATGCCATGTATACATTTATCCGTGTGAATTCCAAACACAAATGAAATTGTGATGACGAAAACGCAATTCGACTGATCATTAATAGAGATGTCTTTTGTCTTAAAAATATTGACCAATGCACCCTTGACATTTTTATGTAGAAGAATAATGGCATGAAAGGTCTTCTAGATTTATGCAGAGTTCATGTTTCTACTTATGAAACGGAGTTCATGTTTCTACTTATGAAACAGAGAAAATCCCTGGACTCACAGTGCCCATGGTGTGTAAATTGTTAGAGCAACTCTAGCAAAGTCGTCATATTCGTAGTCGTTATATTTTATATGGAGTGTGCGACATATGCTTTTGGAGGTTGGACAGACGATGTGCATACTCGAGTCGCCATATCTTAGCCTC
Organism: Secale cereale; assembly: GCA_902687465.1. NCBI lineage: Eukaryota > Viridiplantae > Streptophyta > Magnoliopsida > Poales > Poaceae > Secale > Secale cereale. The sequence continues at coordinate 802,325 of LR738714.1, forward strand.
CATAATTTTCTTACATAAAGAACTTATCCGTCAGTACCTACATACTTATCAATCCGACGACAACTATCATATTAGGTTGCATGGCTTCCTCATGCCATTCCTGCGTCTATTATACTAGCTCCGGTTTTTTCTCTGTATATTAGATTTGTGTCAAATGAAACTTTGCAAAGTTTGACAAATTTATATTAAAAGTTATTAACTACAATACTAAATATATATACTATAAAAATACATTTCATAATGAGCCTAACAGTATTGATTTGGCATTGTGAATGTTGATATTTTTTTCTAGTTAAGTCAAAGTAGAGATACTTAGAGCATCTCCAGCCGCGCCCCCAATAGGCCCTCTCCAGGCGTTTTTGCCGCGCCGGCGCTGAAAAAACGGCCCAGTCACGCCCCCAGAAGCCCGTTTTTCGCCGGCTCGGGCCAAAACTGGTGCCGGCGGACCCAAGCCGAACCCGGCGCCCTGGGGGGCGTCTGGGGAGCCGGCACAAGCGAAAAGGGCGCGTGGGTCCGCCCTGTAGGCGACTCGAGGACCTCTTCCCGCCGTTTCTTGCCGCTTTTCCCCCGCTTCCCTCCCGCTCGCTCGCCTTCCTCCCGCCATTCCCTTCCTTCCTCCCGCCAAACTCCCTCCCGCTCGCCTTTCAGTCGGCCGCCATGCCATCGAGGAAGTACGCCATGCCACGCGCGGTGGCAACCGCGACCGGCACCGTGGCCCAGCCGAAGCAGAGGAAGCCGAGGGCGCCGCCTTCCAAGCCACCGGGCATGTCAAACGCCGAGTGGAGGGCGGAAGTTCAGCGACGCGATGCAGTCACTGCCGACCGGCGGAACAGGGCCATCGCCAAGAAGGCCCGCGACAACGCGGCGCGTGCGGCTGCGGCTGCCTCCTCATCGGTGGACCACGCGGGGATGATGAATACATCCGGCAGCCACGCCCAGTACGCGCCCTGGGGACAGCAAGGCGGCGGTTCTCCGCAGCCATGGGGATCACCCTCGCCCGGCTACGCCGACGGCGACGCGCACGGTGGGTTCAACCCAAACATGACCTTCCCCCATGGCCACCCGGCGACGCGCACACCCTCGCCCGCCTTTGTCGGTGTGCAGTACCCTCCATACAACTACTCGCCGCCCGCCTACGCGTCCTCACCGACGCCCCCTTTCCGCCGTGGACCGCTGCCCTTCTCGCACCTCGGCGACACCGACGAGACAGGAGCCGACATGGACGACATCATCGCAACAGGTTCGACCGCGGCCGCCGCGTCTCCCGGGTTCGTCACCCAGGACGAGACGGTGGATCTCAGCGGCAGCATGGACACCGAGCTCGACTACGTCTACGGCGAGGACGTGCAGGAGGCGCAGGAACCCGAGGAGGAGGAGGAGGAGGAGGAGGAGCCGGCGCCTGATCCGACGAAGGGGCGCAAGAAGAAGAAGCGGGCGGCCAGGCCAGGCGAGCCGCGCATCAAATGACGTCCAAGGAGGAGGAATGCCTCGCCGAAACATGGAAAGTCATCTGCCTCGACCCGACCACCGGCACGAACCAGAGCTTCGAGACGTATTGGGACCGCATCAAGGCCGAGTTCGACGAGCGGAAGCTCTTCGACCCCTACTTCAAAGGCGTGTACATGCAGCGCGGCTCCAAGGCGATGGCGAACCATTGGGGGCGTATCCAGGGGGCGTGCAACAAATGGCAAAGTATCGTCGAGGAGGTCGCGGCTCGCCCGGAGAGCGGCGCCATCGTTGAGGACCAGGTATGCCACGCCGTTCGCCCGCCTCCCTTCGTCGTCTACGCCCGCCAACTGTTTGTTCCTCCGCGCAGTTGCTGCGCATGTTTGCCATGTATCGGCGTGACAACCTCGACGCCGACTTCAAGTACCCCAACGTCTACAAGCGCATTGATAAGTGCAAGAAGTGGGCGGAAGTCCGGCGCACCCTCGACAAGGCCAAGGAGACATACAAGCCGGACGCGACGACTTTGGGCGCGTCAGAGGGGCGGCCGGACGGCCACAAAGGGGCCAAGAAGGGGAAACAAGCCGACGCGGCTACCGCGCGAGTGCAGGAGTCCATCGAGCATTGCCTCACCGACGAACAGGCTCGGGCCGTCCTGCGTGAAGAGAAAACCGCGGCGCGGTGGTCGTCGTTGACGACGAACAGCGCCATCAAGCTCGACCTGCTCCGGACCAACATCGACCTACTCCGGACCAACGTCGCCGCGAAGAAGAGGAACACCGACATGGCTTTTCTGATGGGCGGGGCGGACATGCTCCAGAGCAATGACGAGCAGCTCAAGGCGTGGTACATGGCGGAGCGTGGCCTCATCCTGAACCAGCTGCCGACGACGCCAACTCCCGCGCCCACGGCCACGCCGACGCCAAGCCCGAATGATGACGCCTCCACGTCGCCGCCCAGCAGCACCGAAGCCGCGCCGACACCGCCCAGCACTGAAGCAGCTCCGACACCGCCGAGCACGCGCATGCCGACTACGCCGACGCCTAGAGCCGACCCCGTCGAGTGATTTGTTGTGCACGCGAACTTGCGGCGCTCTGTTTTTGTACGCCAGACCACATCCGATCGCCGAACTGTGACTTATGATCACCGGATTTGTGGCGTCTTTTGTAAGCGGGAACGACCAAGTTCGAATTTCCCGCATCCTGGGGCCGGTGCATGGGGGCGTGACTGGGAGCTAGGTCGTCCCCGGGGGCCGAGCTAGCGCCGGTTCGCCCCTAGGCCGCTCTTTTTAGGCGCCCTGGGGGCCCGAACGGCTGGAGATGCTCTTAGACTTCAAACAATACTTATATGCATACTAAAAAGGACCGGAGATATCGCACTATGAGCAAGACAGCAAGAGTTCATTGCCTTCCTTTTACAAGGAACAAGTGACAAGTTTTATTTCTTAAGCTAACTCAATAGAATTGATGTCCAAATTAACCTTAGCCACCTCACCAAATATTCATGCCAGCACCTTAAAAAACAAGAAAAGCATCGAAAAGTGTGAAATGAGGACGGGTTTATTGCAGTACTTATTTAAGAAACATGTTTCTACATCACAAAAAAAATGAAAAAAAAATTACATACACAACATATATAACATGGTGAAGAAATTTTTCATGACAATATACTTTGGGAAAGCATACCATCATCCGACGGATCGCAGTGGCCGCGTCTGACACCCCCTCTGCATGACATGCGTCCAAGTGAGAGCTCGCATGCCGTTCTTTGTCGAACGCGCTTCTAAGACAGAGGCTATGTTTCTGAAACATATGTGGTGTTGCATTGGTCTACGACGGGTCTAGTTTTACAACAAAACCTCTGTTACCAAAATTTTCTACAACTAAACCTTAGTTGCAATTTTAATATATTTTTGTAACAAAACAGCCGTTGCAAAAAAATTATGTAACAAGACATGTGTTGTAGAAATAATCCTGCAACAAGACCTGTGTTGCAGTTCTAGAGGCGTGTTGGGCTCGTTTGATGCGGTAAATCTGACAGCTCACGACCCGGTTGATCTTTCAAAGATATTAGCTGGCAAACCCGTAGCACGCCCCATATACTTTCACGTGTGGTGTAGACAAAAAATACAAATACGCAAATAAATATGTGCCATTTTTTGTTGTTGGGCCGGGATTATTTTTTTCGGCAGCTTGAAAGTCATAATGGTTTAAAAGAAACTTTACAGATCCATTGTGAATATGTACAAGTTTTCACAGATTTGTTTCCGAATTTTTATGGATTTTAGAAAGGGCAGTACTAGGCGCCGGCGCGCCGGCCCAAATTTGGGCCGGTTGCTGCACGGCCGCACGATCTGCTCGCTAATAACCGTTTGATTAAAGCGTTATCCTCATCATCCTCCACCTCTCGGAGAGAAAAAACAAAAAAAAAGTCAACCAAACTCCCCCGTCGCTTGACGCATCTCGCCCGAGGAAAAAAAGTCCACCTCACTCACCGTTGGTGACGTCCCTCGTCAACATGACCCCTTAGTCTTGGAGCTCCGATGAAGATGCCACCCAGGGCTGCCCTGCCTAGTAGCAACGAGGATGGCCGGTTCCAGCAAAAAGTCGCCGCACCAAAAATGCCGCTCGTGGCCACCGAAGAGATGCCGTGGCCACCGAAGAGATGTCGTGGCTGGATGTAGCCAAACGTCGTGCCGATTGTTGCACGGCCGATGCTGGTTCCGACAAAAACTCGCCGCACCAATGTTCCCAGCAAAAAAACCTCGGCAACAAAAACTCTGTAGTAGCCCATGGCAGCAAAAAAAATTGATACTTCCAGCAAAAACAATCAACGGTTCCAGCAAAAAAATCTCATTGCCGTTGGTAGTAGCAAAAATTATATACGATAGCAGCAAAAAAATTACCGGTTCCAGCAAAAAAATCAAAGGTCCTAGCACGAACGACTCGACAGGCATTTGGCTACATCGCAGATCAAAACTGGTTGCAGCACCGCCGACAAAGGATGCAGCTTCACCAGCACCGGATGCAGCTTCCTCGGCAACGGATGCAGCACTGCCCCAGGCAGTCCCAGCACCGTCGTCCATTGGTTGTAGCATCTCCGCCACACCATCGCAACACCTCTGCTAGGCGGTTCCAGCACCTCTGTCCAACAGTTGCAGCATCCTCCCGCACCGGCATTACCTAGTTGAAGCACCGGTGGCCGCCATCTCCAGCCTCACGGGTTGCAAAACCATCTGACCTCACCAAGCGGTGAAGACGAGGAGATGGGCAGCCATGGCTTCCCTGGGTTGGAAGCAATCCATGGCCTTCCTTTGCAACACCCCTCTCTGATCTAGAAAAACAGAAGGAGGAAAGGCTCGCATAGCTCCCCGGGTTGAGAAGGATATGCTTCGTGGACAGGGGAGAGGAAGAAAGAGGAGAGCGGCGCCATTTTCTGGAGGAAGGAGAGAGAGAAGAGATACAAGATCTGAATGAGTGGAGGGGGAAGAAGAAAAGGATGTGCAGGGCGGTGGGATGGCCCCCCGGTATGGCGTGGGAAGCAACGCTAAGCCAAAAGATGCGGGTGTGTAGACGCAAAGGGTTTTCCCAAGAAAAAGTAGTGCGGCAGGCTACAGTAACGCAGCGCGTGCGAGCGACGCCGACCGGCCCAAAACTCAGCCGGCGCCCCGGCGTAAAATGTTTACCTTTTGAAAATATCTCTTTTTTTGTCAGTAACTTCACTATCATAAAAGCAAGCCATAATAGCTAACAGATGCAACTCAAACTCATATGCTGCAGCAATACCCATCTTTTCATCGGTATGAATTCAAATCACGCATTGCATTTGTGTCGGTGTACAAAAAGAGGGATACACTTTTTGTACCCCTATGACTGTGCACGGGCAGTCCGAGCCACGGGCACCACCACACCAAGCATGGCAAGGGAGGTGAGCCAGGGTAAGACCGAAGCTCGATGGAGACTGGAGCCCAAAGCCAAGACCACAAAGAGCAAAGGGACGAAGCGGGATCCCCCGGCAAGATCCTTGCCGGGAGCCGGTTCTAGCAGCCCCGGCAAGGTCCTTGCTGGGGCCAGCTTTAGCAGCCACGGCAACTCGCCCCACGCCTACGGAGCGGATCACCCTTGAGTCCACTGCCCCCATGGGGCAAGGATTTGGCAGGCATCCCCGTAGTGGCATGCAGATCTTTGTGAAAACATTCAAGATCAGATACACATTGAGAAGACGATGACCCTTGGCGGGATCCCAGCCAAGGAGGACCACAAGACCTCCGGCAAACACCTTGCCGGGGATGACAGCAGGCGCCGCGGCAAGACCCTTGCCGGAGCCCTGGCAAGGCCCTTGCTGGGGACATCCGCAGGGCCACCATTAGGCCCGCACCAACTGAGCTTCCACTGCCCCATGCAGCTGCCGACCCAACCAGCAGGGCAGGCACCTGCGTGGCGACATGCAGATCTTCGTGGAAGACCCACCATTGCGCCACCTCAGCTGCCTGCCTGCCTACATGGCGTCTGAGGCATCGCTGGCCACGGCGCGTGTCAACACAAGAAGGAGCGGCGACGGACAAGATGGGTGTCTCCCCCGTCCCCGATAAAGCAAGGACACCTAAGCTAGGTGCATTAAATGCGCCTTGTCATGTAATGCGAGGGATGACCTCGCATCACTGTACCCTTTCCACCTCCTGTGTGCCACTGTGGCAACCCCTTTTCCCTATAAAAGGAGGCCCGAGGCGACCAGGAGAAGGATTCGGCTTTTTAGAACTCCTCACGACTCGGATTTTGGAGCTCCTCACGCCCCATAGCTTGCTGAAGAACACAAACATATAATCCACCAAAGCAGGAGTAAGGTTTTACGCATCTTTGCGGTCCGAACCTGGGTAAAGGAACCGTGTGCTAACTGTTGGATCCACTCTTCTCTCAACCCCGCGCGCCGCAACCGTAGTAGGGATTCTTGTGATCCCATAGGTGTCGTTCCAAATACACCGACATCTTTGGTGCGTCAGGTAGGGGGCGCAGTTGTGAGAATCGGCTCTAGCAGTTAAACCAGCACTCCTTCGTCTTCGTGGCTCTTTGAGAAGGAAGGAGGCCGGAAGATCAGCACTCGAGCGACTAAAAATAGAAGCTAAGTTACATCGAACCCTGGATATTTATATCCTATTATTTAAGGTTATTATCCTCGGAGTTGTCACTCTTTGTACAAGAAACCTGCACGCAAATGGGGCCCTTCCCGATCCGCAACGCCTTTGCTCTGTTTCGAGTCCGCTCAACAATTCAAACGGCTGCGTTGGAAACGGTAGGGTAGCCTTCCGCAGTTGGCAAGGCTCTCGACTCTGACTCGAGTCAAACTTGACAGTTCGAGCGGCTGCGTTAAGGGCGGCAAGGTGGCTCACCCGGCAGCACCCTCGCCCGGCAGGCCAATGGGGACCCGTCCCCAAGACGCCGCCTTGGGTTTTTCGCGTCGGCAAGCCTACCCAGCTAGCGTAGGGTGGACATACAAAGGGGCAGCAAACAGGGAGATGACATGCATAATTCCAAAGATATTTCAAAGTTATATTACATCATGTCATCGCTCCGGTTCTAACTAAAGATAAAATGTGTCTTGGTCATGAACCCGCAGCGGCGAAGAAGAATGGGATGCCTAATCCCGGCGTTGGCCCTCCACCCTCTTGATTTCGTCGATGCGGCTGATGACGGGTTTGATGCGCTCCTTGAGCACCGTGAGGTCAGCATCCTCCGGCAAGCTGTCCATCGCGGCTTTGAAGTCGAGGGAGGGGTTCCAGAACGCCATCTTGGTGAGGACCTTGGTCATGACCACCCCGGCAAAGCCGCCGGGCCTCCCGGCGAGCGTGGCCGTTCTGTTGGAGTGAAATCAGCCAAGGCACCGAGGACGCCCTCGAAGAACAGGGTCAGCTTGGCGTTGACGGACCCGCTCCACTCAGGGGCATACCTCACGTTTGTCATCCCCAAGAGGGCCAACTGCGAGGTAACCCTGCCGGCGATGTCCTCCAGCCGGCTGATCCACCTGTTCTCGCCCGCCACGTATTCTTGGTGGGAGGCGCCCTCGTCCGCCCGCAGCTGCTTCTCCTCCTCCAGGCTCTTGGTCAAGGCCTCCTCCCGAGCCGAGCTCTCCGACAACATCTTCTCGAGATTCTCCAGCCTCAGCTTGAGATCTCTGATGGAGTCTTGCGCCTCGGAGAGCTCCTCAGCCCTGCTGATGACCGCTCCGTGCGCCTCTGTCAAGGCGCAGTTGTGCCTGTTCTTTTCGTCGGACAGCTTGAGGGCCTGCTCCTTCAGCTCGTCCCGCTCCACCTCCAGCTCTTGCACCTTGCCGGCATGGGCCAGAGCTTGGGCATCGAGTGCCTCTTTGTGCCTCTGCCCCAGCTCACGAGTCCGCCGCTCGACAAGGACGTCGAACTCCTCATCCTTTCCACGAAGCGTTGCGACAAGCTTCGCCTCACGCGCGGAGAGGTCTTCCTCCTGGGAATCGAGGGCATCTTGATGCTGGTTCCGGGCGGCCTCGGCCGCGGCAGCCAAGTTCGCTGCCTCTTCCTGGGCCTTCTCGATGTCAGACATCTTCATGATGAGCTCTGCGTCGCGCTTGGCCAATTCTTCCTGGAAGGCCCTCTGCTCCTCGCGGGACTGGTGAAACCAGGCTTGCGGCTCAGCAACGCGCGCTTGGAAGTCCACCTCCGCCTCGTCCACCGTTGCCATCCTGGACTTAACCTTGTCCAGACAGGCACGGTAGAGCGCTTGGAGCTTCCGGAAATTGGCCCCCATGGCGCGGAAGAGCTGCCCTTCTGGAGAGCCATCGCCGCCGACGCCCGGTTCATCAACAACCTCGAGCCCGGTGGAGGCGAGCACCTCACCATCGAAGACTTCCCCTCCGGCGGGCGCTCGGGAGCTTGACGCCCTGCGAGATGGACGAAGAGGTCGTTGCCCACCTTCAGATACCTGCCGGGGCCCGAGTTTGTGGAGGAAGAAGGCTGATCATCAATCACCTCTTCCTCGGCTGTGGCCTTGCCGGCCTCCCGGCAGGCCCACCGCCGGCACCCTCGACGGCGCCCTTGGCGGCATCCTCGGCGGCCTTATCCGCAGGGGCCCTGACAGCGTCCTTGGCGTCTTCTTCGGCGGCAATCCTGTCGGCCTCCGCCGCAGCCTCCTCAGCAACTTCCCCGATGACGGCGTCCACGTCCTCCATATCTGTTGAAGGAGGGCCTGGGCAGTGATGGGGATGATGAAGCCAAGAAAAAGGATAAGGGAAAAAGCAAAGACAGAAGACAGGCGACTCACTAGTGCTGGGCTGTGAAGCGGAAGTCCCCTCCCCGCCGGCGTCTAGCGCCGTGGCAGAGCCACCAGCGCCTAAGCTCCCCTCTTCCTCCATGCGTGTGGGCTCCATGCTTGGTGCCCTTGCCGGGGACGCCCCTCGCGGCGGTGTAGTCGATGGGGGTGGTATGTTGGGGATAGCCCCCTGCGGCTCCTCCTGCTGCTGCTCCCATCCTACAAAACCGACAAGGTCAGCACCATAGCATCAAGCACCTACTGCATGTCGAGCAAGAAGAGGATGAAGAACTTACGCTGTGGGCTGTGTCGGGGGCTGCCGTCTGGGCTGCTCAACACCACCAGTGGTGTCCCTGAAGCCCCAGCCGGGGGCTGGCTGCTCGCCGAAGCCTTGACCCTCTTTATCCTCTGGGCCAACGTCTCTGCGTCCCTAAAGAAGCAAGAATGAATCAAGATGAGTGGCATGGTTCAGGAGGATGGAAATGATAGTAAGGAACGGAGTACTTACTCGTCGTTTATCTCCTCCTCCTCCACCGCTTTCCTTTTCCTCTTCGGGCTGAGAGGCCCAAGATCAAAAGGGAACTCTGCGTCGGCATCCGAGTCAACGTCTGCCGGGGGAGGCGAAGAAGGCGGAGTTGGTGCGCGCCCAGATGGAGAAGGGGCTGTTGCTTTCTTCTTCTCGGCGGCCTTCGTCAACCTCCTCACCGCCGTGGCCCTCGTGTGGCGCCCGGACCCCTCCAGGGCCAATTGAGGTTGCGCAGCCTTGCCGGGCCGGACCGGCTCGCCGGAACTGACCCGCCGCAGGACTCGCCCTCTTCCCCTGGCTGGCGCCGAGCCCGCCGCCACGTCCTCCTCCGACGACGACTCATCGGCCGCGTCTTCGACCAGCGGAGCTCCAGTGCCGGCGCCCACTGGGCGAGCTCCTCCTCCTCCGCAGCCGTGGCATCCTTGTCTTCCACACCCCCGGCGCTACCGGCCTCCATGACGAGCTGCGCCTCCCTCGCCCTAGCGGCGATGTAGTCCAGCTCTTCCTAGGTGGTGTCCCTGACAAGCCACCGCTCGGCGTCAGGCTTGATGCACACCTCGACCAGAGAGTCGAAGAATTGCTACACGACCTCGTCCGCCGGCTTCTTCCAGCTCAGGACAGGGCCGTGCGTGTTGCATTCCGGCATCATGGCAATGATCTCGGACTGGCGCGAATTGTTGCACAGCGGGACCACCCCCGCTGGCAGCTTGAAGAGCTGCCCCTTGATGGCCTTGTCGGCCTTTGCGGCAGCCTTCGCGGCCTTGCCGGTCCGTTCGACCTCGCCGTCGCGACCCACATCAAGCTGGAAGACCCACTGGCAGAAATGGGTGTGTCCCATCACTGTGAGGTTGTGGTCGAGGCCAGGGCGGAGCCGCATGACGTCAGCCGGGTTCCTAAAGAGCCAGGCTGGGCTCCCCTTGAAGGAAATATGCCCTAGAGGCAATAATAAAGTTATTATTTATTTCCTTATATCATGATAAATGTTTATTATTCATGCTAGAATTGTATTAACCGGAAACTTAATACATGTGTGAATACATAGACAAAACAGAGTGTCCCTAGTATGCCTCTACTAGACTAGCTCATTGATCAAAGATGGTTATGTTTCCTAGCCATAGACATGAGTTGTCATTTGATCAACGGGATCACATCATTAGGAGAATGATGTGATGGACAAGACCCATCCGTTAGCTTAGCACTATGATCGTTTAAGATTTACTGCTATTGCTTTCTTCATGACTTATACATGTTCCTACGACTATGAGATTATGCAACTCCCGAATACCGGAGGAACACTTTGTGTGCTACCAAACATCACAACGTAACTGGGTGATTATAAAGGTACTCTATAGGTGTCTCCGAAGGTACTTGTTGGGTTGGCGTATTTCGAGATTAGGATTTGTCACTCCGATTATCGGAGAGGTATCTCTGGGCCCACTCGGTATTGCACATCACTATAAGCCTTGCAAGCATTGCAGCTAATGAGTTAGTTGCGGGATGATGTATTACGGAACGAGTAAAGAGACTTGCCGGTAACGAGATTGAACTAGGTATTGAGATACCGACGATCGAATCTCGGGCAAGTAACATACCAATGACAAAGGGAACAACGTATGTTGTTATGCGGTTTGACCGATAAAGATCTTCGTAGAATATGTGGGAGCCAATATGAGCATCCAGGTTCCGCTATTGGTAATTGACCGGAGACGTGTCTCGGTCATGTCTACATAGTTCTCGAACCCGTAGGGTCCGCACGCTTAAGGTTTCGATGACAGTTTTATTATGAGTTTTGATGTACCGAAGGAGTTCGGAGTCCCGGATGAGATCGGGGACATGACAAGGAGTCTCGAAATGGTCGAGACGTAAAATTCGATATATTGGACAACTATATTCGGACATGGAAAGGTTCTGAGTGATTCGGGTATTTTCGGAGTACCGGGGAGTTACGGGAATAGAGGAGAGAGGCCAAAAGGAAGGAGGCGCGCGCGCCCCTTCTGGTCCGAATTGGACAAGGGGTGCAGCCCCCTTTTCCTTCTCCCTCTCCCCCTCTTTCCTTATCTCCTACTCCGGAAAGGAAAGGGGAATCCTACTAGGACTTGGGAGTCCTAGTAGGACTCCCCACACTTGGCGCGCCCCCTCTAGGGCCGGCCTCTCCCTCCCTCCTTTATATACGGGGGCAGGGGGCACCTCTAGACACAATAATTGATATCTTGATCTCTTAGCCATGTGCGGTGCCCCCCTCCACCATAGTTCTCCTCGATAATATTGTAGCGGTGCTTAGGCGAAGCCCTGCGACTGTAGAACATCAAGATCATCACCACGCCGTCGTGCTGACGGAACTCTCCACTCGGCTGGATCGGAGTTCGAGGGACGTTATCGAGCTGAACGTGTGCTAGAACTCGGAGGTGACGTAGTTTCGGTGCTTGATCGGTCGGGCCGTGAAGACGTACGACTACATCAACCGCGTTGTTCTAACGCTTCCGCTTTCGGTCTACGAGGGTACGTAGACTCACTCTCCCCTCTCGTTGCTATGCATCTGGTAGATAGATCTTGCGTGATCGTAGGAAAATTTTAAAATACTACGTTCCCCAACAATGGCATCATGAGCCATGTCTATGCGTAGATGATATGCACGAGTAGAACACAATGGGTTGTGGGCGATACTAGTCATACTCCTTACCAGCATGTCATACTTTGCTTCGGCGGTATTGTGAGATGAATCGGCCCGGACCGACATTACGCGTACGCTTACGCGATACTGGTTTCACCGTTATGAGCACTCATTGCTTAAAGGTGACTGGCGGGTGTCTGTCTCTCTCACTTTAGCTAAATCAAGTGTGCCTACGCCCGGTCCTTGTGAAGGTTAAAACAACACATACTTGACAAAACATCGTTGTGGTTTTGTATGCGTAGGTAAGAACGGTTCTTGCTAAAGCCCGTAGCAGCCACATAAAACTTGCAACAACAAAGTAGAGGACGTCTTACTTGTTTTTGCAGGGCCTGTTGTGATGTGATATGGTCAAGACATGATGAGTTATACGGTTTTGTATGAGATGATCATGTTTTGTAAAGTTATCGGCAACTGGCAGGAGCCATATGGTTGTCGCTTTATTGTATGAAATGCAATCGCCATGTAATTGCATTACTTTATCACTAAGCAGTAGCGATAGTCGTAGAAGCAATAGTTGGCGAGACGACAACGATGCTACGATGGAGATCAAGGTGTCGCGCCGGTGACAAAGGTGATCATGACGGTGCTTTGGAGATGGAGATCAAAAGCACAAGATGATGATGGCCATATCATGTCACATATTTTGATTTGCATGTGATGTTTATCTTATTATGCTTCTTATTTTGCCTAGAACGACGGTAGCATTATAAGATGATCCCTTACTAAATTTCAAGGTACAAGTGTTCTCCCTGAGTATGCACCATTGCGAAAGTTCTTCGTGTAGAGACACCACGTGATGATCGGGTGTGATAAGCTCTACGTTCAAATTAAACGGGTATAAGACAGTTTTGCACACGTAGAATACTCGGGTTAAACTCGACGAGCCTAGCATATGCAGATATGGCTGATGGCTTCTCGTCCCTCGTTGGTTACCCCAAGTGGAAGGTTTGAGATGCAGTGTAGCGGAAGTTTTCCCTTGGCAAAGATACCAAGGATCGATTTCCCTGAGACTCCCAGTTTCAACAACAAGGTGTCAACTGCTAACGGCGCCATATATTTAGCAATCAACGTGGACCTGCACACAGATACAAATAACTTTGCTCCCAACGAGTACAGAGAGGTTGTCAATCTCTCCGGCCTTGTAGTTTACAAAGGATCAAACGCAAGTTATAATAGTGATAGGTAATGATGCAATAGTAAGTAAAAAGCGTAAAGTAAATAGCGGATGTGATCAATGATGGTAATATGGACCGGGGTCCCATGATGTTCACTAGTGATGTCTCTCTCCCAAAAGACGATAAAACAGCGATGTGAGGTAAACGAATTACAGCTGGGCAATTGACAGAATTATGTGCGCAAACCAATGCTAACTATGTTACAAGAAAGGCAGAGGTTCAAAGCATGGGCGGTACGCCAAGGCAAGTAGACCGAAATCCATCTGCATCTACTACTAATCATCCACCTTGAGATATCTATCCAGAACATCTCGCTGGTATTAAGTTGCGAGTCCCACCCATAGTGTAAACTCAAAGCAACAGACAACTGCATTAAAGAACTTTGCGTAAAGTAACCAATCCTTGCACCCGCGGGCACAAGCACCGTTGTTTTCCCCCTTGTGGCAACAGCACATCCCCTAGACTCATGTTTCTGTCACTCAAGCTAGTCATCAAGGGGCATGAACCCACAATCAAGCATAACGTTCCCTCTTGGAGTCACTACCTACTACTTGGCCAAAGCAATAAATAACAACGGGGAACATGCAAGAATTACTTACGAACATAAATATAAAAGAGTTAGATCAAATATATTACTCAAACACAATCTGAACATAATCTCACAATCCATCGGATCCCAGCAAACTCAACATAGCAACAGCATAAGGATTACATATGTGCCTCGATCATGTAGGGCAGCTCACGAGGACTAATTAGTGAAGCACAAGAACGGGAGGAGAACATCACATAGCTACTGTTCATGGACCCATGGTCCAAGGGAGACTACTCACAACTCATCCGGGAGGCGTCCATGGTGGTGGAGAGGCTCCCGGTGGTGATCCTCCCCTCCGGCATGGTGCCGGGAAGAGTTCTCCTGGTGCTCCCTATCTTGGAGGCGGCGGCGGCGGCGGAACAGAGACGAGATCGCAAAAAAGGGTTCCCGTCTCGAGGGTTTCGGGACGCGATATAAATATATGCCAAGGGGGGGCATCAGCGGAGGCTCGGGGGGCCCAGGCGACCCCCCCGGCGCGGCCAGGGGGGCCCGCGCCACCAGGGCGCCTGGAGCCCTGGTGGCCCCCCTCCGGCTGTCCTTTGGCAGCTGGGAAGCTTCTCGAATGCTGATTTTTTATATATTTTTCCGGGATTTTTCTGGCAGTTCTCGTAATGGGAAAACCTGAAATACAAAAACAGCAGAAAACAGAAACTGGCACTGGGGTGCACTAAGTTAATAGGTTAGTCCAAATATGATCAAAAGTGTAAGGAAGTGTATAAATATCATAGCAATATCACCCAAAAGAGGCATGGAGCAAGCAGAAATTATAGATACGTTTTGGACGTATCAACATCCCCAAGCTTAATTCCTGCTCGTCCTCGAGTAGGTAAATGATAACAAGAATAATTTCTGTGGTGACATGCTATTAACCATATAGGACTTTTCATAGTCATATGACAAAAGCTTACTGAGACAATGAATCTGTAGTAATTAAGTTGCCTCATGAGAAAATCACAAAGAACTGAAAGTTTTACAATATGGTATTGAAACATCAAATAGATTTGTAATGAGCATGGTGTGCAAATATGATAAAGTGATATCTCGCTTGCCCCCTTTAGTGAAGCAAAACATAAATGCAGGGGCACCTCCAAGGTTTAAGTGATGACTAGATACAATGATTTCAGAATAAACGATATCACAATCATGCTAAAGACAATGCTACTTTGGGACAATGCACATTACACTCAGAATGACAATCATGCTCTCAGTAGTTGGTGCTTTAAAAGAAGGTGGAGACTCTCGAACCGTGGCTTTTGTTGGCAAGGTTGAAAACCCGTAGTCGGAAACAAAGACAAAGCATGTACCAGAGCTCTTGGTTTTAAAAACAGAGGTAATAATAATAATTTTTTTCTTAGATCATGCATGTTTCGTCAACGAATGCTAGCAGATAACTCAATTACTTTTTGAGAGGGACAAGTTTCGAGGAACGGCTCCCGAATGAGGACGATCACATCCTCTTAATCTCCTTTGTTTATCACTGCCAAAGTTTTCTGATTTCTCATGAACAAAGCGTAAAGGAGGATTTGTTTGTTATATTAATTTTGAGCCGGGCGCACTCAATGCCAGTTCCTTCTCGTGTTATGGGTTTGCACATTATACATGCAATCCCGGGGTGTAGCTTGTCCAACTTAAAAAGATCATGAATTAACTACTACTTCCTCATGGACTTAAAACAGAGGCACAAAATAGGAATACATTTTTTTTCTTTTTGAATAATTTCGAGATGGTACACGAAAGTCTTCGTTAGGAATGGCAGGTAAATACCATGTAGGAAGGTATGGTGGACTCATATGGCATAACTGGTTTAAAGGAATTTGGATGCACAAGCAGTCAGTCCGCTTAGTACAGGTGGAGGTTAGCAAAAGACTGGGAGCGACCAACTAAGAGAGCAATGACGGTCATAATCATGCAGAGCGACAAAGCAACATTGAATCAGGCATGGTAGTTATATCGCTACTCAGAAATAAAAGATCATCAAGGCTTGACAGACTTTCTTTACAGTCTTAAATATGCGTGAGCATACGCCAAGTCAATCAAAGTAAATTCTTGAAGGAAGATATTAATAAACCATACCACATCATAGGCAAACAAATCATGTTGGTACTCCAATAACACATTGGAAACCCCCCAGCTATTTGAGACTAACCATAAGAAAACATGAATTACTAAGCACCATTATGCACGTAGCATCTTTATCATAGACATATCAACCAGTGCCACGGAAGCAAACTCTCTTAATAAGATAATCATGATAAGTAAAGAGAGTTCAAGCAACCAACTAAACAAAAGCTCTTTAAAAAAGATAAGCATGAAAACTAAAAGCTAAGCATGATAGTAGCTATTGAAAGACAAAGAACACACACAGCAAAGATAGACATGAAAATTCTATGTTATGTTCTAGGTAGAAGTGGAGTGTGTTTCTCTCCCACATAAATAAAGCTGAGTTCCGACTCGTTATGAAAAGCTAAAGAAAACTAAAAAGGAAACTAAAAGCAAGACGCTCCAAGCATAGCACATAACACATGAAGTGATAAAAATATAGTGGAACGAAAGACGAACTGATAATGTTGATGGAGAAGGGGATGCACGGGGGCATCCCCAAGCTTAGACGCTTGAGTCTCCTTGAATATTTCTTGGGGGTGCACGGGGGCATCCCCAAGCTTGAGCGCTTGACACTCCTGAATCTTTTTATCATCTTCCCTCGCACACTTGAAAACTCCCTTCATACATAACTCATCATAATCTGATTAGTGAGGTTAGTACCCATAATAAAATAATTGTTCCTTGCTGGAAATAAGGATATTCTTGAAGATCTACTGTTTCTCAAGATTGCCAAAAGGTTTTTGCAAAGAAAAAGCAAGCTCTAGGTTTGCAAAATGAAGGAAAGGCAAAACAGGACAGAATCTGTGAAAAAACAGAACAGCAGGTAGTAAATGATTTTTTCGGGGCACTTCTGCAACTCTAATCAAAAAACTCAAAACATACGAACGAAAGACAATTATATAGAGCATGCTGTCGAAACAATTCAGACCAAAAAGATGATCTGGTGATTTTATACGAATTTTTCTATCCAACGACAGAATCTGTTTTCTGGACAGCCCGTCACAACTTTGAACTTTCTTGCAATCAGAGGCTACACTTGGCACAAAGTTGAAAAGCAAAGATACAATGATGATGCTACTGTAGTAAACAACATCAAGACACAACAAAAGCAAAAAAAAATTATTCATGTGGGCTGCCTCCCAAAAGCGCTTTCTTTTATGCCTTTAAGCTAGGCATAATGCAAAAAGATCAAGTTGTATTTATTGAACCATCATCTAGATCATCAAAAAGCTCTTCAATAATACAACTAGTCTTAAGAGGACTTTCATATAAAGGCCTCATAGAGATACTTCTAGGGAGAAGACCAAAAGGATAAAAGTCAAGGGAAGATTCATTTATAAATTCATCAAAGAGAGGTGTTTCTTCCAAAGTCTTTACAGTTTCAACCCCTTTGGCAATAGATGGATTACTTTTAGAACGGGGAGCCTTTGGAACGCGAACGAACTTAGGCTCCCTCTTTGCCGGAGTTTCTACCTTTTTGGTTTTCATTGAGGAGAACGTAGTTCCTAGAGTATCAAAGATTTCCTCAATCTTGTCTATCCTAGAAGAGTCCAAGTCATGGGATTTGATGGTATCCAAAGTTTTGAAAATTTTATGCATGGAGCTATCAAGCCTATTCAAATTCCCTTGAATCTTACGATTCAACTCGTTTATCTTATTAATGCTTGGCATCTCTAACTCTATCTTTTCAAGTTTTTTCATAATGTGAGCTAGGGTGATGTCCTCTTGAATGCTAACAACAGGGGGATTCCCAACAAGATTTTCAATAATACTAAGAGACTCCCAAACTGGGGCCTCTAGGAAATTTCCATTGATAGCAGTATCTAGAATAAACCTATTCCAAGAAGTAATTCCAACATAAAAATTTCTAAGCAGGATAGTAGTAGATTGCTTCTTGGTGGCTCTTTTTTGAGAATCATTAATTCTATACCAAGCATCTTTTAGACTTTCCCCACCTCTTTGTTTAAAGGTGAGAACTTCTGCCTCGCCAAAGACAAAAGGACCCGACATAATGACAACTAAGGAATGAGATAACTATTTTTGTGATTTTCGATAAAAAGATACTACAGCAAAAACTAAAAGGTAAACTAACAAGACTAAAAGCAAAGGTAAAAGATAGCGT
Source organism: Secale cereale (assembly GCA_902687465.1). Classification (NCBI taxonomy): domain Eukaryota; kingdom Viridiplantae; phylum Streptophyta; class Magnoliopsida; order Poales; family Poaceae; genus Secale; species Secale cereale. The sequence continues at coordinate 820,234 of LR738714.1, forward strand.
GCAACTCCCCTATCCTGAAGATTGGAGTCCCCGGCGACGGCGCCAGAAAACTTTGCTTGATGGCTTCTCGCCCCTCGTTGGTTACCCCAAGTGGAAGGTTTGAGATGCAGTGTAGCGGAAGTTTTCCCTTGGCAAAGATACCAAGGATCGATTTCCCTGAGACTCCCAGTTTCAACAAGAAGGTGTCAACTGCTAACGGCGCCAGATATTTAGCAAATCAACGTGGACCTGCACACAGATACAAATAACTTTGCTCCCAACGAGTACAGAGAGGTTGTCAATCTCTTCGGCCTTGTAGTTTACAAAGGATCAAACGCAAGTGATAATAGTGATAGGTAATGATGCAATAGTAAGTAAAAAGCGTAAAGTAAATAGCGGATGTGATCAATGATGGTAATATGGACCGGGGTCCCATGATGTTCACTAGTGATGTCTCTCTCCCAAAAGACGATAAAACAGCGATGTGAGGTAAACGAATTACAGCTGGGCAATTGACAGAATTATGTGCGCAAACCAATGCTAACTATGTTACAAGAAAGGCAGAGGTTCAAAACATGGGCGGTACGCCAAGGCAAGTAGACCAAAATCCATCTGCATCTACTACTAATCATCCACCTTGAGATATCTATCCAGAACATCTCGCTGGTATTAAGTTGCGAGTCCCACCCATAGTGTAAACTCAAAGCAACAGACAACTACATTAAAGAACTTTGCGTAAAGTAAACAATCCTTGCACCCGCGGGCACAAGCACCGTTGTTTTCCCCCTTGTGGTAACAGCACATCCCCTAGACTCATGTTTCTGTCACTCAAGCTAGTCATCGAGGGGCATGAACCCACAATCAAGCATAACGTTCCCTCTTGGAGTCACTACCTACTACTTGGCCAAAGCAATAAATAACAATGGGGAACATGCAAGAATTACTTACGAACATAAATATAAAAGAGGTAGATCAAATATATTACTCAAACACAATCTGAACATAATCTCACAATCCATCGGATCCCAGCAAACTCAACATAGCAACAGCATAAGGATTACATATGTGCCTCTATCATGTAGGGCAGCTCACAAGGACTAATTAGTGAAGCACAAGAACGGGAGGAGAACATCACATAGCTACTGGTCATGGACCCATGGTCCAAGGGAGACTACTCACAACTCATCCGGGAGGCGTCCATGGTGGTGGAGAGGCTCCCGGTGGTGATCCTCCCCTCCGGCAGGGTGCCGGGAAGAGTTCTCCTGGTGCTCCTGATCTTGGAAGCGGCGGCGGCGGCGGAACAGAGACGAGATCGCGAAAAAGGGTTCCCGTCTCGAGGGTTTCGGGACGCGATATAAATATATGCCAAAGGGGGGCATCAGCGGAGGCTCGGGGGGCCCAGGCGCCCCCCCGGCGCGGCCAGGGGGCCCGCGCCACCAGGGCGCCTGGAGCCCTGGTGGCCCCCCTCCGGCTGTCCTTTGGCAGCTGGGAAGCTTCTGGAACGCTGATTTTTTATATAATTTTTTCGGGATTTTTCTGGCAGTTCTCGTAATGGGAAAACCTGAAATACAAAAACAGCAGAAAACAGAAACTGGCACTGGGGTGCACTAAGTTAATAGGTTAGTCCAAATATGATCAAAAGTGTATGGAAGTGTATAAATATCATAGCAATATCACCCAAAAGAGGCATGGAGCAAGCAGAAATTATAGATACGTTTTGGACGTATCAATGGCCTCGGAACACTGGAGACCGAAAGGTCGAGCGTGAATCATATAGTAGATATGATCAACATAAGATGTTCACCATTGAAACTACTCCATCTCACGTGATGACCGGACATGGTTTAGTTGATTTGGATCACGTGATCATTTAGATGATTAGAGGGATGTCTATCTAAGTGGGAGTTCTTAAGTAATATGATTAAATTGAACTTTAATTTATCATGAACTTAGTCCTCGTAGTATTAGCATATCTATGTTGTAGATCAATAGCTCACGATGTTGCTCCCCGTTTATTTTTATATGTTCGTAGTGAAAACTAAGTTGAAAGATGTTAGTAGCAATGATGCAGAATTGTTCCGTGATCTGAGGATTATCCTCATTGCTGCACAGAGAATTATGTCCTTGATGCACCGCTAGGTGACAGACCTATTGCAGGAGCAGATGTAGATGTTATGAACGTTTTGACAAAAGCTCGGTATGATGACTACTTGATAGTTTAAGTGCACCATGCTTTACGGCTTAGAACCGGGACTTCAAAAACGTTTTGAACGCCACGGAGCATATAAGATGTTCCAAGAGTTGAAATTAGTATTTCATACTCATGCCTGTGTCGAGAGGTATAAGACTTCTGACAGTACTTTGCCTACAAGATGGAGGAGAATAGCTCAACCAGTGAGCATGTGCTTAGATTGTCTTGGTACTACAATTACTTGAATCAAGTGGGAGTTAATCTTCCAAATAAGATAGTAATTGACAAAGTTCTCTAGTCACTATCACCAAGTTAGTAGAACTTCGTGATGAACTATAATATGCAAGGGATGACGAAAGGAATTCCCGAGCTCTTCGCGATGCTGAAATCGGCGAGGGTAGAAATCATGAAAAAGCATCAAGTGTTGATGGTTAACAAGACCACTTGTTTCAAGTAAAGGGCAAAGGGATGGAAGGGGAACTTCAAGAAGAATGACAAGCAAGTTGTCACTCCCGTGAAGAAACCCAAAGCTAAAACTCAAGCCTGAAACTAAGTGCTTCTACTGCAAAGGAAATGGTCACTGGAAGTAGAACTGCCCTAGATACTTGGCGGATAAGAAGGATGGCAAAGTGAACAAAGGTATATTTCGATATACAGATTATTGATGTGTACTTTACTAGTGTTCATAGCAACCCCTGGGTATTTGATACCGGTTCTGTTGCTAAAATTAGTAACTCGAAACGAGAATTGCAGAATGAACAGAGACTAGTTAAAAGGTGAAGTGACGATGTGTGTTGGAAGTGGTTCCAAGATTGATATGATCATCATCGCACACTCCCTATACTTTCGGGATTAGTGTAAAACCTAAATAAATGTTATTTGGCATTTGCGTTGAGCATGAATATGATTTGATCATATTTGTTGCAATACGGTTATTCATTTAAAGTCATAGAATAATTGTTATTCTGTTTACATGAATAAAACCTTCGATGGCCATACACCCAATGAAAATAGTTTGTTGGATCTCGATCGTGGTGATACACATATTCATAATATTGAAGCCAAAAGATGCAAGGTTAATAATGATAGTGCAACTTATTTGTGGCACTGCCGTTTAGGTCATAATGGTGTAAAGCGCATGAAGAAACTCCATAGTGATGGACTTTTGGAATCACTTGATTGTGAATCACTTGGTGCTTGCGAACCATGCCTCATGGGCAAGATGACTAAAACTCCGTTCTCCGGAATAATGGAGCGAGCAACAGATTTGTTGGAGATCATACATATAGATGTATGTGGACCAATGAGTGTTGAAGCTCGCGGCGGGTATCGTTATTTTCTGACCTTCACTGATGATTTGAGCAGATATGGGTATATCTACTTAATGAAGCACAAGTCTAAAACATTTGAAAAGTTCAAAGAATTTCAGAGTGAAGTGGAGAATCATCGTAACAAGAAAATAAGAGTTTCTACGATATGATCGTAGAGGTAAAATATTTGAGTTAGCGAGTTTGGCCTTCAGTAAAAACAATGTGAAATAGTTTCACTACTCACGCCACCTGGAACACCACAGTGTAATGGTGTGTCCGAACGTCATAACCGTACTTTATTAGATATGGTTCGATCGATGATGTCTCTTACCGATCTACCACTATCGCTTTTGGGGTTATGCATTAGAGACAGCTACATTCACGTTAAATAGGGCACCATCTAAATCTATGGAGATGACACCGTATGAACTGTGGTTTTGTTTGACGTATTTTTGTGCTTACCTTTTGCAGAAAATATAAGTTTAAATATAAATGTTTTTTTTTCTAGGTACAAGTTATACACATCTATGATGCAATGGTACGTGCATGCATGCATTTTGAGTTTGCTCACGTACTAACCAATGTATACTTGCACTTGATGCTTCATGGCATAGACTTATACACACACGCAGGTTACAATCAGAAGGCTGAGTCCACATTTATGACACGCCCACAAGATAACATACAGTATACGTATTTCTTTGAGTACCCGTATATACCGGCCGGCGAGCGCGTGTATACGTACTTGAATACCTGCGATTGTTTCAACCAGCAAACCCCGGAGGTAAGCATGAAGACGGCGATCGAATGAACCAGGCCCACCGGCAGTCGGGTAGCGAGATACGCACGAGATGTTTTTTTTTGTTTCTATGTGCAGGCGTACGCGTCAAGAAGAAAGAAGATAAACATCAGCGAGACGATAAGATCCGAAGCGAGGTTGCATCCATATCTAATCCAAGAAAATCGGGACGTTTGGCCCGTCTCTAGCCGCCGGGTCGCCCATCTCCTGCCTATAAATACACACACCCAGCTACGGAGGAAGTGGACGGCGAGAGAGGAGAGGCAACTCACGCACGCTCACATCCATCGCGCAACACCTCCAGCACCCATCCATCCACCACGCAGCACTCCATTCATTCATCACGCAAGCCTGTAGAGGGACTCCCTCACGTACCGGCTCGCATCTAGCCGGCAGGAGGAAGGACGCAGGCACCCGAGCCGGCGTACACGGAGAGAGGAGGCCGGCGTACAGGGAGCTCGGCGGCGGCGACATGGACGCGAAGCTCACCTTCCCGGAGGGTAAAACTTTGATCTAACCCATCCCTTTCCTTGTTCCTTCTTTGCATATAGCATGCACGCACACAAGCCGGGAGTGTTGCCGAAGACAAAGTTCGCATGATGGGACCGCTGCCGGAGTTGGAGACGCCGGACCGGAATGCATTGCCGGGGATCGTTTTCACCAAGCCAGCGCCACGAAGAATGACGAGGAGGTCACCATCGCCACCCGATGTCCGCCTCGTCATGACGGTTCGGCGAAGACATCGAGACGGAGCACGCTACGCCGCCGCCCAACGTCGATGTCGCCAAGACGGCGCTATGGAGGTCGATGCCACGAAGGTCGCCACCACCACCTGTTGTCCACCTCGTCACGACGGTTCTGCCAAGACGACGACAGGGAGCACGCCACGACGCCGCCCACCGTTGAGGTCGCCAGGTCGATGCCCCGGTGGTCAATGCCACGGTGGCCGCCCCCCACTCATCACCACTCGACGAAGATGACGCGACGCCGGAGCTCGTCTTCACCAAGCCCGCGCTAGGAACGCTGACGCCACCGAGGTCGGTGTCCTGGAGGTCGACGCCACGGTGGCCGCCCCCACTTATCACCGCTCGACGAGGACGACGCGTTGCCGGAGCTCGTCTTCACCAAGCCCGTGCTATGGACGCTGACGCCACCGAGGTCGATGCCTCGGAGGTCGATACCACGGTGGCGGCCCTCCACTCGTAACCGCTAGTCGAAGACGCTGGTAGCTAACCGTGGTGCTCCCCGCCAGATTCTTCACCGAGCCAGCTATATGGAGGCCAACGGCACGCAAGTCTCCATCACCACTCACGTCCACCTTGTCACGGCAGCGCTGCAGAAGACGATGACATGGAGCACACCACGACGCCGCCCACCGTCAATATCGTCAAGCTGGTCCCTTGAAGGTCGATGCCACGGAGGCCACTCCCGCTCCTCGCGCCCACTTCGTCACGATGGTGCCGCGGAAGACGACGTCACGGAGCATGCCACGACGCCGCCCGTTGTCGATGCTCTCAAGCCGCCGCCATGGAGTGGAGGTCGATGGCACCGAAGTGGCCATCACTGTTCTATGGAGCCCGTTGTCTACTTCATCGCACAAGAGAGAGATCATCCAAGAAGGAGACCTGAAGCACGCCCATCACGCCGTGCGTTCTTCCGCGAGCACTCGCTGGCGGCTCCTTGAGGAGGACGCGTTGAAGACATCGTGCAACCCGCGACATCGCCAAAGCACTCGCCTGCAGCTCCTCGCCGCCCCTATCCAGTAACATCGTGCAACGGCGCTGCCAGTGTTATGGGGAGCAAACGATGCCCTGCCTCTGAGCCGACGCTACGCGGGCTCCCCCTTTTCCTTGTCGAAGCAGGGGCGTCCGGTTCGACGGCCGGCTTGCCATCACCGAGAGACCACCTTGTGTCACAAAGTGCCCCTAAACTGAATTAGTATGCACGCATGTGCACGTGCATGGGCCATGCATGTTGGCTGAATGGCAACGCATTCACATGATTCTCAAAGAGAAATACATGAAAGAAGCTACACATGAACTAGCACCCGAAGGCAACGCCGACGAAGTTGTTCGGCACACCATGCATCTACTTCGTCATCGGAGTTCGGAGTCGGGCAAGGTGACAACACCGGAAGACAAGCTGCGATGACGAGGGACGCAACGCGACTTCAACAACAACGATATCGCTCCTATGCCCAACTCGTGAGACGACGCCTTGACTACGCCGACTGCCGTGGACTCGGCGTCTGGCCGGGACGAGGTGCGACCACACAGGCCATGCTGGCGTCTGCAATGCGACGGACATACACTGATGCCGGTCTCCACCAACAATTACTCCCGAAAGGCGTAGCCCGTGGCACACCCCGAGAAGCTACCGGTCGTCGAGAAGTCCAAGCCGAGCGTGATCCATGCTACCCCAACAACAACCCCTCCAATGCCGCCAAGACCGACGAGGCACGACGGCGAGGGCAAGCGTGGCCACCGCAAAGGCCACGCTACTTGCGGCACGTGTACCGACGAGGACACGGGCTCTGCCGCCGCCCACACACATCATCATCATCATGCATGGAGAACGCGAAGCGAAGACGACGAAGATGACCACACAGCTCAATCGGAGGTATCCCGCGGAGCAACCCGCGGGAGTAATTAACCGGGAGCCTTCCGAGGCCCCGGGAACCAGTAGATCACACAATCGCTACAGTCAGCCTGGCCGCGCTAGTAGGCCATGGAGTGCACCCTTTTATTATGAAACTTGTAATTTTGTTTCTCCAATGAGATTAATGAAATACTCGTTTCCGTACCCCTTTCTTTTTGTGTACTACGGTACACTGGCACGCCCGCATGTTTCCTTTTCCATTCCCCGGCGCATGAGAGAAACACACTCCCTTCTTCCTTTCTCCACGGAGTTTATATGTTTTTCTCGTGTCAAACAAATTGGCACGCCCGGTGGGACGCGGTTCTCCTCCCATCTCTGCTTCGCTGTGGTCGTCAGAATCGTCTTCGCCCGTCTCCCAATCCACATAGCATGCTGCATGACAAGTCATCGGCGAGGATTTCCGTTGATCGAGATCCCTTTTTCTGCAGGTGGACTCTCACACGGAAGCGACTCGGAGCCATCGGTGCTTCAGTTTGGATCAATGCCGGCCATGATCGTCATCGAGATCGGTGACAAAGTCTACATGCACGAAGCTCAAGATCCTGCGCAGTTCCAAACTGTGCAATCGAAGAAGGCGCAAAGGCGGGAAGCCGCCAAGGTGAAGAAGGAGCGTCGCGAGCTAATGCTCGAGGCACATGCCCTGTTGAAGGAGTCAACAAGGGCGGATATGATGGGAGACGTGGAGGCTGCTCAACGCCTTCGTGCTAAGGCCACCAACAGGCGGGCAAGAGCGGCGTCCCGTCACGCCCCTACCCCTATTCCGCACTCAGAGCCTTCACGACCAACTCCACGACGCACCGAGATCGAGCTGCTTGAAGGTTTGGAGGCCATCTCCCAGAACCTGCGCAAGCTCATGGCAAACTCGCGTTTGTCGGAAAGCCCGCACCCTCTTCGGAACTACAGGAGGAAGTATCGCAAGGTACAACTACTCCACCAACAGATCACCTCTCGCATTGCTCAGAGCACGGTGCCGGAGGAGGATTGGTCCCTCGGAGCAAGGGACCTAGCGGACAAGGTGTTCACTTATCGGAGCACCTTGACCCCTCCATACGACTTGTTTCCCGACGATTGGGCGTACGAGCCAACCAAGGTCAAGCAGTTGGTGAGGCGGGCTATTATGAAGGAGTTCTGGAAGCGGCGTTCGCGCAAGGAGCCTGTTCTACCGGGCTCTACAGTCTCCATCGACCTTGAAGATACTCAGCGGGGTGCATGGGCTCCATGCCTCCATACTTCAGCGGTCGACGGACGGTCTCTCCCCAACGACAACAAGTTTTCCGTCCTTCGCCATGAGGCACCCGCTCCACGTGACGAAGACCTGCGGCGAGAATTTCGCCATCTCCAAGAGCAGATGAACAGCATCCAGAGGCGCCTGCATGTTTCAACGGCGCCAAGTACATCATCGACACAAGCTGGAGGAAGAATGAGGCGTGAGGCCCCAAATCATCGTCCTCAACATGAGCGCCACACGTTGGCACCTCGACGACCACCATCACCAACCCGACACTTCCAGCAACGGGGGCATACTAACATGCCCCCACGTTGGAACCGTTGGTCAAGACACCAAGAAGAAGAGAGGGACCCCCAGCCCACTCAGCAGTGGCGACTACGGGAGCCTCTGAGACCGACGCTTCCACCACGACCATCATCCCCTCCCAGGCGGGGAGATCGACCACAACTACAGGCGATAATGGACAGGACTTCATCATCCACGCGACGCCCTGCACCACCACTTCTCCCCACGCCGTCAGTGCCACTAAGGGCCGGCGGTGTTCCGACTGATAACCAACGCAAGCGCGAGAGGCGCCGGAGAAACCGCCAAGTTCTATACAAGGAACTCGAGGATTTAGTCCTACGACACACCCAGGTACGTCTACGACCCAATGGTGCAGTCATTCAAGAAAATGACAGAATCAGGTTCCGCATCTCCTCCGACTTGGAGCGACATGAGCGGTATAGCTACCTGCTCAGTCGTTTGGCGCCGAAACCACGCAAGCCGTCCACAAGCAGCGCGGAGCAAAGGAGCAAGGCGATGCCTCCTTCATCACTTCCCCAAAAAAATGGTGAACAGGTGAAGGCGGCCACAACACCACCCCCATTGGAGGACCAAAAAACACCTGCACCAACGGCTACACCGATGGACGGCATTGAAGTAACCAAGCCTACGACCTCCATCAACGACGAAGCGGCTCCCGAGGCTACAACCAACATCACTCCCCAACCGGATGCAACACTTCCCATGAATCCTCCTCTTTTTACCTCTGATAAAATGCAGCAAGATGGGGAAACTAAGCTCCAAGAGGAGGCTGAGAAACTGGAGGAACCAAGTGAGAAGAACCTTGCTTTGTGTGGCACTCTAGGGGTGCAACCCAGCCAAGAGTCAAGCAATGGATGGCGACCTCCTCACATCACCCAGGAGTTTGGCTATCCTTCAGATGAAGAGATTGTGCCGAACCCTAAGGCGGACTTCCGGAAGACTTTCTTACCCCGCCTTGGCCATGTTCGTGCATGGTTCAAAGGTTCAGAGAGGGGCCCCAAGACAAGCTCTTCGTCATCACAAGAAGGAGCAAGATCCAAGGCTCCATGTCTTCCTTTAACTGCAGGCAAAGGATCGCTGGCGGATGGAAGCACTTCACGACATCGAGACATATCACCACGCTGATACACCGACATCACGGCTCATCTTCCTGAAGACCCTAATGAACTTCACCAGGTTGCCAGTCGGCCTGGAGCTAACACGCGACTGAGGTCCATAGCACGTCAAAGCGTAACGGATGGGCCTGCTGGAGATGGGGAGCACCAAAACGACCTCGACGACGAAGAGCGCTTCTCCGACTCATCATCCTCGCCTTCGTTGGAGAGGCACCCAAACTCCCCTCCTTACCAAGAGCTTGTTCCATCTGACTTATCAGATTCTGAAGATGGTGTTGGAGATCTCCACACTGCACCAGTTCGCATGGTGAACAGTGGCGGTGCCCCCGAAAATCCAGACGCCGTCATCCAGGAGCCAGGTGCCGCAAATGAAGTAGCAGCACGACATGCTTCCTTAGAGGAACAGGTCAGGGACCAGCGTCAGACCATCAACCAGTTGGCCTCGAAGCTTGACCAATTCATCGAGCTCATGATGAACAACCAAGGCGCTCCACCACGAGGCGTGCCGCAACGGGTGGCGGATCCACAAGAAGAAGAGATACTAGGTGACACTCATGCAGGGGTGCCACTTAATGATGCGCGTCAACGCCAAGACACCAGCATTCATGCCCGGCCATCGGTTAGCCCTGTTGGTTCTGCCAATGCAGCGCCAAATGCGAGCATGCTGAAGGACTGTCACGATATCGTTGAAGATATGGTGGCCAAAAAGTTCAAGCAAATGATGATAAATCAAGCCCCTCGCACCTCAGAGAGCGAGCTAGAGAAGCCCTACGAGGCATGGCACGACATGGTGGCATACCCCTCAGGGTGGCACCCACCGAAGTTCCGCCAATTCGATGGAACCGGTGACGCAAGGGAGCACTTGGCGTACTTTGAGGCGGCATGCGGCGATACGGCAAACAGCTCGTCACTTCTCTTGCGTCAATTTTCAGGATCATTAACCGGACCTGCATTCCATTGGTACAGCCGTTTACCGGTTGGATCCATTGGAAGTTGGGCAGGCATGAAGGAGGTCTTCAAGAAGCACTTCGTCGCCATGAAAAAGGACTTCTCCATCGTCGAGCTGGCGCAAGTTCGACAACGACGAGATGAGTCCATTGACGGCTACATCATCCGCTTTCGCAACAGCTATGTGCGTCTCGCCAGAGAGATGCACCTTGAGGACGCCATCGAGATGTGCGTCCATGGGATGCCACAACATTGGTCATTGGAGGTCTCTCGGCGCGAGCCTAGAACCTTTAGTGCCCTGAGCACGGCGGTAGCAGCCACGAAGCTCGAATTTGAGAAATCGCCGCAGATAATGGAGCTCTACAAGAATGCCAGCGCATTCGACCCTGCCAAGCGCTTCGCCGCGACATCCAAGCAGGCTAACAACGGTGGCAAGCCAAAGGCACCGGCGGAAGCAAACACCACCAAGATCTTCGCATCTGCGCCACAAGGTCATGTGCCCGTCTTGGGCGCAAGAGGTGAACAGGCAGCAGGAAGGCAACGCCCATCAATTCAGGAGCTCCTCAAGAAGCAGTACATTTTCCGTCGCGAACTTGTCAAGGACATGTTCAATCAGCTGATGGAGCATCAAGCACTAAACCTGCCGGAACCTCGGAGGCCCGATCAGGTGAGGATGACTGATAATCCTTTGTTTTGCCCGTACCATAGGTATGTGGGGCATGTTATCGAAGACTGTGTCGCCTTCAAAGAATGGCTCCAAAGGGCCGTCAATGAGAAGAGGATCAACTTGGACCCAGAAGCCATCAATCCGGACTACCACACGGTGAACATGGTGAGCGTGGCCTCTTCCTCTTCAGCGGGTCAAGAAACGGAGCGCGAAGAAAGGTGGGTGCCACTCGCACAGGTTGAAGATCAGTTATCCAGCCTTGTCCTCTCCACGACGCAGGCACTTCCTCTGCATCAGGAGGCAACCCTAGCCATCCACAAGGAGGAGCCTTGGAGAATGGTTCGCCGAAAGCCTTACCCGAGGAACCTTCCACCACGGCCTCTTTGCCCAGCTCCGCTAGTGCAAGCCACCCCAAGGATCCTAAGGCGAGTCGATCCAAGTCAACGCCGCCCTCCACCAAGATTTATCCCTATGTCAGAGGGAGATGAGTCATTCCCACGGCCAGGGCGTGTTTTGCCCACTTTGGAGCAGTTCATGCCACACGCTCGGGTCCAGGTACTGGCGAAGGGAAGAGAGGGAGACCCAGAAGGAGCAAGCTCACCCCAATCATCGAACAACGAAAGTTGCAACGTCGTCCTCAGCTATAGCGACACGCCAAGCTCCGATTCAGAAGATGTGTTCACACCTGAAGAGCAAGAGGTGTTCCACGCTGAAGATACGAAGAAGGACGTGCAAGCGGAAGAGGTGAACATGAACTTGCGTGGAGGCAAGGTTCTACCTGAACCACTTAAGATTAAGCCAGCAAGGGCGCCCAAGCCGGTTGCCCCGAAAGAGGTTTCCTTGCAGGAAGAAGTGCGTGAAGAACAAGGCCAAGAGTAGACAAAGCTGCGCGACATCGACTACAACATCATCGCCCACCTCAAGCGAATCCCCACACTGTTGAGTGTGCACGATGCCCTCATGATGGTGCCCGAACTTCGTGAAGCCCTTATCAAGGCGCTGCAAGCTCCGGAGCTCTACGAGGTGTCCATGGCGAAGCACCGTCTCTTCTCCAACCCCCTATTCGTGAATGAAATCACATTCGATGAGGAGGACAAGCTCATAGAAGATGGTGACCATAACCGGCCACTCTACGTGGAAGGTAACATTGGCGCTGCATATCTTCGCAGGATCCTCATCGACCCAGGGTCCGCCGTGAACATCCTACCCCTTCGGAGCTTGACGCGGGCTGGTTTCACGGTGGACGACTTGGAGTCCACAGACGTAATGATCTGTGGCTTCGACAACCAAGGAAAGCCAACGCTAGGCGCCATCACGCTAAAGATCCAGATGTCCACGTTCAGCTTCAAGGTGCGGTTCTTCGTCATCGAAGCAAACACCTCCTACTCGGCCCTCCTAGGGAGGCCATGGATTCACAAGTACCGCGTCGTGCCGTCCACTCTTCACCAGTGCCTGAAGTTCCTCGATACCCAAGGTACGCAATAGCGCATCATCGGCAACATCTCTCCTTACACTGTGCAGGAGTCTCACCATGCAGATGCAAAGTATTACTTCCCCGTAGAAGGCAGCGACCAACAGTTGGGGCGGACGACACCTTCGGTTGATGTCTTGATCAAACCAGGTGTGGCACCGGTAGCCGAGATGAAGCGCCTCCTCATGCCATGCTCGCCTGCTGACACAAGGGATCCCTCTTCGCGGAGCCACAAGAGCCAAGGGCGTAGGCGATCATCCTCTACAGTGCGTCATGACTATGATCGCCCTTCCCCTGCAGAGACCGGGAGCTCAACTTCGGCTTCGCGTCAGATAGGATCTTCTACATCTGCCCCAATGGCCCCATTGCTATTGAAGGCGAGATTCCCGACGCCGACATCGGTCCCGCTGAGGTCGGGTACATCACCTCCACATGGGGCTACCCCTTCTGCATCAACTTCGGCGCACCGAGAGCCCGACCGTTTAACACTTGGAAGCTCTGCAGGTGCCCGGGAAGGACCCAAGATGTCAATGGGCAGCAATGATGCGCCACCAACCATCACGCTGCGGGCACGCAGGACTCCGAAGGAGGAACCCGCGCCCACGCAAGGAGTGGTTAGAACAAGAATAAAAGAGATGGAGGAAGTCACAAGGGGAGCTCAAGGCGTGCAGCCCCCGTCACTCTATATCTCAGTGGCTTCTCCATTGGAGGTTTGGGCGATTCCCAACTTATCTGGATGTGGAGTCCATACCATTTTCTACAAGGTTCCCCAGGTAAAACAATGTGATTCTATATGTGAGTTTCCAAAACCATGCAGTAATCCAGAGGAGGCGCTACCCACGATGAAGGCTGAACCCAAGATGGTTCGCTTGCTGGAGAAGGCCGGGATCACTCTTCGGCGAAACAATAGGATGCCTCCACCGCCGGCTATATGCGAGGAATGGTGGAGACAAGCGGAGGCTCTCATCAAGCAAAAATGTATGACCCAACCAAAGTTTGGGCTCGGCTACATCGACCTCGATGCCCCTAGCGATGATGGGAGGCTCGGCTCCGTGCTAGCACCACGAGAACCAGAGGACGGAAGGCAACCGATGCCAGATGGACACTTCTACAACTCCAGCATGCCTTTTGGGTTGAAGAATGCTGGTGCAACATACCAGCATGCCATGACATGCGTCCTTGGCGATCCGACCCACCAGATGAAGGAATGCCACACCTATGATGTCCCTGGCGATGAAGAGGAGGATCTCGATGGCGGAACACGAGTCAGCTGCCACGCCACATCGGTCTCGTCGAGCGATGACTCCGGCACATCACACATCATCCCTCATCAACAACACTCCATCAACGGCGAGCCGAGTGATGATGAGGAGCTCAACTCCATGTCAGCACCCCAAGAACTAGAAGATGGGGGGCAGCCGACCATCGATGAGCTTGTCCAAATCAACCTTGGGACGGAAGACAACCCACGCCCCACTTTCGTCAGCGCCACACTGACAGAGCAGGAGCGAGAAGAATACCGAAGCTTCTTGATGGAGTATCAAGACTGCTTCGCCTGGAACTACAAGGAAATGCCAGGGTTGGACCCTCGTGTCGCCACTCACAAGCTGGCGATTGACCCACAATTCCGCCCCATCAAGCAGCAACCGCGACGCTTGCGTCCGGAACTTGAAGATGATGTCATCAACGAAGTAGACAAACTAATCGCTGCAGGTTTCATCAAGGAGATCAAGTATCCACGGTGGCTCGCCAATATCGTCCCGGTAGAGAAGAAGAATGGGCAGATACGAATCTGCCAGGACTTCCGCGACCTGAATCGAGCCTGCCCCAAAGATGATTTCCCCTTGCCGATCCCGAAGATAGTCGTCGACTCCACCACAGGGCATGGCGCACTATCCTTCATGGATGGTTCATCAGGCTACAACCAGATCAAGATGGATCCAGATGACGCCATCGACACCGCTTTCAGGACCCCGAAGGGCAACTTCTACTACATCGTCATGCCGTTCGGATTGAAGAACGCCGGTGCAACGTACCAGCGTGCCATGACGTGCATTCTTGGTGATCTAATCCACCATTCGGTGGAGTGCTACGTAGACGACATGGTGGTCAAGACCAAAGAACGCGAGCATCATCTAGAAGATCTTCGAGTGGTCTTTGAGCGGCTATGGCAACATCAACTCAAGATGAACCCATTGAAGTGTGCCTTCGGTGTTCAGTCGGGCCTCTTCCTCGGCTTTGTTGTTCGTCATCGAGGCATAGAGATCGAGCCTAAGAAGATCAAGGCCATCATCGACATGCCACCACCCCAAGACCTCAAGGAGTTGAGGTCATTGCAGAGGAAGCTAGCGTACATCCGACGCTTCATCTCCAACCTCTCCGGACGCATCCAACCCTTCTCGAGCCTCATGAAGAAAGGAGCTCCGTTCATGTGGGATGAGGGATGCCAACGCGGCTTTGATGATATCAAAAGGTACCTCCTTAATCCACCTGTCTTGGCAGCTCCTGTCAAGGGGCGCCCACTTATTCTATACATTGCAGCGCAGCACACTTCGGTAGGTGCTTTGCTCGCCCAGAACAATGACGAAGGAAAGGAGGTGGCCTGCTACTACTTGAGGCGCACCATGGCGGGGGCCGAGCGAAACTACTCTGCAATAGAGAAGTTGTGCTTGGCCCTAATCTTCGCTTTGAAGAAACTGAGGCACTACACGTTGAAGCACCAAATCCACCTCGTCGCAAGAGCGGACCCTGTGAGGTACGTGCTAAGTCAGCCTGTGCTCATGGGGCGACTAGGAAAATGGGCGCTTCTCATGATGGAGTTCGATATCACCTTTGTCCCTCAGAAGGCGATCAAGGGGCAAGCCTTGGCGGAGTTCCTCGCAGCACACCCAGTGCCCGATGATTCTCCTCTCATCACCGACCTTCCTGATGAGGAGGTCTTCACCGTCGACCTCAACACACCGTGGGAGCTCTACTTCGACGGCGCCTCCCGCACGGATGCCGATGTTGACGGAGCCCCAAGACGAAGGGCAGGCGCAGGTTTGGTGTTCAAGACACCGCAAGGAGGGGTGATGTATCACTCATTTTCCCTCCTCAAAGACGAATGCTCAAATAATGAAGCAGAGTATGAGGCGCTCATCTTCGGCCTTCTCCTGGCGCTTTCCATGGAAGTCCGTTCCTTACGGGCCTTCGGTGACTCCCAGCTCATTGTTCGTCAAGTCAACGACATCTACGAAGTTCGCAAGCCTGAACTGGTGCCGTACTACACCGCGGCCCGGAACCTCATGGAAAAATTTCAACATGTTGAAGTGCTCCATGTCCCGCGAAGCAGAAATGCGCCTGCTGATGCCTTGGCAAAACTAGCAGCAGCATTGGTGCTTCCGGATAATAAAACCATGCAGGTAAATGTTGAAGAAAGGTGGCTCCTCCCAGCTGTTCTGGAGCTTATCCCGGCGGAGTACGAAGTCAACTCCATCATGACGAACACCGTGGGGGAAGACGAGTGGCTGCAACCCTTCCTCGACTACTTCAAGCATGGCAGTCTCCCCGATGACCCCGTCGCGAGACGTCAACTACAGCGACGACTCCCCTTTTATCTTTATGAAGCAGGTGTCCTATACAGGCGGTCTCATGGACAGGAGGTCCTACTTCGGTGTGTCAATCGAGGTGAAGCCGAGAAGATCCTCCAAGAGATGCACCATGGAGTCTGCGGCGGGCACCAAGGAGGAGCTAAAATGTATCATAGCATACGTCTTGCGGGATACTATTGGCCCGGCGTCATGGCGGACTGCCTTCGGGTGGCCAGGTCATGCCACAACTGTCAAGTACACGGCGACTTCAAACATCAGCCGCCGGTCCCGCTCCACCCTACCGTTCCCTCTTGGCCATTTGACGCCTGGGGAATCGACGTCATCGGCCTCATCGACCCTCCGTCATCCAGGGGGCATCGTTTCATCCTCGCTGCGACGGACTACTTCTCCAAATGGGTGGAAGCCGTTCCACTAAGGGAGGTGAAGAGCGACAACGTCATCAATTTCCTAGAGCGAAATATCATATATCGCTTTGGGATTCCACACCGCATCACCTCCGACAATGCCAAGGCCTTCAAATCCAACAAGATGTACAGGTTCATGGAGAAGTACAAGATCAAGTGGAACTTCTCCACCGGCTACTACCCTCAAGCCAACGGAGCGATCGAAGCCTTCAACAAGACGCTCGACAAGATACTCAAGAAGACGGTGACAAGGCACAAGAGAGACTGGCACGATCGTCTCTTCGAGTCCTTATGGGCGTACCGCGTTACAGTCCGTACCCCGACACAGGCTACTCCATTCTCTCTTGTTTACGGGAGTGAAGCCGTACTGCCATTGGAAGTCCAGCTACCCTCTTTACGGGTGGCTCTCCAGGAAGGACTCACCCGAGATGAACAGGTACAACTTCGTTTCCAGGAGCTTGACGCCCTTGAAGAGGAGCGACTTCATGCTCTGCAAAACCTGGAGCTCTACCGCCAGAACATGGTGAGAGCCTACGACAAGCTCGTCAAGCAGCGCGTATTCCGGAAGGGCGAGTTGGTCCTCGTGCTCCGTCGTCCCATCGTCATCACGCACAAGACGAAGGGAAAGTTCGAGCCAAAGTGGGAAGGACCATATGTCGTCGAGCAAGTCTACGACGGGGGTGCATACCAGCTGGTTGATTCCCAGGGAGCCCGGCCTATGCCCCCAATCAACGGAAGGTTCCTAAAAAAATATTTTTCTTAAAATCTTGCCTCTTTTGTTGCCTTTTTTTTTCTCTCTCCTTGGGGAGACCCTTTTCAGTGGGCTATAGAATCCATGATGCACTCCTCGTTGCATGTTGTGGACATTTTCTTGGTCTCCCCAATTTTAACGGACTCAGTCCAACAAAAAAAAACTGGATTTCCCCTATCACATCATGCTGTTGATTGAAGTTTTGGCTACCCTAGGACTTGTCGGAGGGTGGCACATTGTGTCGAGTTGCAGGCAGAGCGGCTCCTACACCCACAATGCACGACACGTATCAGGCGTATGCTTTCGGAGGCAGCGGAGACGATTACTTGGGCACTTCTGAGCGCCGAGACCCCGCGCCCTTCATGTTTCCTGTCATGCTTCATGGTCGCAGAGGCTCGCATCCTAGGGGAGACTATGGGAAAAGATTCATGGTGGCTACCTGGCCCAATGCAAGTTGGTTCGGTAAGTAGCCACATGACAACCCTGGGATACGCCACCAAAAAGCTCCAGATAAAATGCCAGAGGGTTTTCTTAGTCCACAGAGGTGAACATGTGCCTTCCAAGTTCTCAAGGTGGGTCTTCGAGAAGTCATAGAAGAAGAATCCTCAAGAAGTGCAAGCAGTATCCTCAAAAAAAAAAATTCCCCAAGAGTCCAAGAAGTAGTCAAGTTGTCCCAAGCAGTATGAGACACACTGGAAAGAAGGCGGAAAGTAGATGTTCACCACCCCTCAATAAGGCATGAAGAAAAATCGCCAAGCTGTTCTCCCAAAACCATCTACCCTGAGCCTACCATACCCAAGTCTCCGGGTTCATGAGGCATGCGCGGGGGCATGGCGAGCTGTGGGGCCCCTCCGCACGATGATGGGCTAGAATAAGAATTTCTGTTGCCTCTCGGAAGCATCCCGAAACACGGCGTCTTCATACACGTACACCGAGGCTTATGCAGTTGTTGAGTTGTAATCGTCATGGTATTTCGACGATTCCCGACGACAAGTCCTTTGATAGCCTTCTCGGATGTCACACCTATAGCTGGTGTATAACGGGAAAGCCAACATTTTAAAAACCAACCAAGCCTCCTCTTTTTTTTTTTCCTCTTGGTTCGCTTTGTTTTGTCGGGTGTTTCTAGTTGTTGCGCTTCCCCAACGTCTCTTGCAGCCAATGAAGAGGTACTTCTCGGCGTTGCCGATGACAACCCGGCGTCGAGTCTCTATACCAACCAATAGCACAGGCATCGGGGACAGCCCCGTACGCCTGTGGGCGTCGATGATATCCCGATGTCGATCTGCTATTGCCGACGGCATCCCGGCAACCAATCATTTGCACCAACATGAACAATGGGTGTGGGAAGGAAGCGCCTGAGCTCATAAGCGTGGTGCCGATGTCACTCCGGTACCCTGTCTCCAACAACAATGAAGCTTGGGGGCAATATCATCCCTCGATCACCCATAAGGCTGGGGGTGTCCCGGCACCCTTGGCGATACACTATTCATGGTGAAATGGAGTTGTCGATGGTCTACCGACGCCTCACCTACATCATCATATGAAGATAATGGGAGCAGTGCAGTGCGCCAGTGCGGCAAGCATGAATCTGTGAAACCCTCCGATCTAGCCGTCCGACACCGCAGCAGTTAGGCGGTCACGACAAGTTCGGTAAAATCTACTTTGTTTTCAGGACAAGGCATGATGTTTCGCCACGACATGAAGACAAAGTAGGGCTGTCTCGTTGGCTGGCATCGTCCGTTGGGCGATCGCAACAAGCTCCCTAAAGAATGCGCGTGCAGAAGAACATACCTGCAACTACGTGCCTACATGAAGACCAAACAATCGTTCCTGGAGATGGTGTACATGGCGTCCACAACATGTTGTTCACGCGACGAGAAGTCTCTTACCTCGGCGACGATGGTGCGTTGCGGTGGCGCCGAGCACTACGATGCCAATGAAGACCAGGAGTTTACCGTCGTTATCACGGTTACAGCACGTCATCCTAAAAAAAAATTTATCTCTTTCTTTTCTTCCTCCATTTATCTTTCACACAGGTACAATCTAGAGGACGTTCAGGATACGCGTGCAAGCAACGGTGGGGATGGCCGGACGAAGCTGACGACGCGGTGGAGCTAGCCCAGAGTGTACGGAGGAGCGAGGAGAGCCTGAAGGGCTGCGGCGGCCGCCGAAGTCATGGTGGCCGGCGCTCGCCGCCTGAGGTGGAAACAGCGATGGTTCAAACCGGCACGAGCGAATGCATGACTTACTCAGTGCAATCCGTGAACACGTAAAACACGGCAGGCGGTCAAGATACGCGTACCCATACGCTGGTCGCCGGCCTCGGAGTTCGTAACGGCCACAGTCGAGCTAGCCGGATACCTGATGAGAAGGAGATGATCGTGCGCGTAGCGAGCCAGAAGGACGACGGCGCACAAGCAAGGCTGTCGAGGCGAGCGCTGGACTTTGGAAGCTGATGCAACACAGCTCCCTCTTTAGCGTGAAATAAAGCCGCGCGGAATAAACAATAAAAAAAAGTGAAATCACGAGAGCCATCATCTTTTTATTGCTAGATTAATCGGTAATACAAACTTAATCAAATCCACTGGAGCTAAACAATTGGTTCTTCGGCACGACCTAAAACAAACTTTATTTCACTAAGTTGAAACTTGTTTAAGACTAATGTGCAGCCCTTCGTCACGGGAGCAGAACTGCAGAAGATGATGGCATGGACCGGCCCCTTCACTGAAGAGGACGGTAGGACAGGATGGTCGCGATCTCCGGGGGAGTGCCGCCAGCCGCCAAGAAGGCACCTGCCTCTTCGCGGCGTCTCGCATACAAGTCGGTCTCCTCGGAAGAGATCCGAACTGCGTGCTCATGAGCTTTAAGGCTCTGGGTGCAGGACGTCGTCATCTGGGTCAAGACTGTCGCACGCTTCTCAGCTTTCTCCGCCATCTTCGCATGCTTCTCGGCAAGGGCCGAGTTCTCCTCAGCGAGCTTACGGTGGCCCTCGGCCATCACTCGATGAGCTGCAGCTTGCTCCACCTGCCGGCGGTGGATGGACGTGAGGTCGGCGAGGCGTTCCTCCAGACGGGGCCCATCCTCCTCGAGACGGCGACGTCCAGAAGCGATTTCCACAAGAGCTGCATCAAGTTTACCTATCAGGGAGACCACTCGCTCAAGTGCGGGGGCGTCTGCAGGAGCGGCGTCGCCATGCCCTCGAAGCCAAGCAACCACCGCCTGGAGGCGTCCAATTAGGACCTCGAGATCGGGCGGGGTCTTGCTCCCATAGCGGCTCTTCCATGGGCCTATTGCTGAGGTGATCATCTCTATGGCTTCTTCCATGTCAAGAGGCTGCTTCCTGAGTGCCTCTTGAATGTCAGCAAGTTCTACGTTTATATATTTCTGGCTAGCCGCCGGGAGGACGAGACTGGGAGCAGAAACCCTCTCAGCCGGAGCAGCTTTAAAGCTCTCAAACATGGCGCCCTCCTCTCCAATGATCTTCTCGTGCTTTGACACCAAAGCCCGGAGTTCCTTAGCTTCGGGCGAGCAAAAGTCGTCCAGGTTTGGCGCGTCACTCGCGACACCTAAAAAAAAGAAAAGAGAAATACACGAGAAATATATGTAAGAGGTAAAAAAAAAAAAATCTTCGAAAGGACATGCACGTGCCAAGGGCAATGTGTACCGGTAGGAGGAGGTGATCTTGGCTTCTTGGAGACTACCCCAACATCTACTTCGCCAGGTGACCGCTTGTTGCCCACTTCTATTGCGCCGGTTGATGAGGCCGGAGACAAGGGCTTCTCCGCCGGGCTACCTGTCATCAGTAGCGCAGACTTCACCACCGAATCGTGCACCGACGATGGTGCAAGGGTCACCGCGGGAGCATCCTTCACGGGAGACGTGGCCTTCGCCACTAAAGAAGGCTGCTCAGTCATCTCCACCGCCTCGGCCAAGAGGCGCTGCGCGCCGTCACTCACGGCGACGTGCGGCAATACATCCTCCAGCCGGTCCTGCGTACACGAAGATGAAGGTAGTTAAAAAAAAAAGAGAAAACAAGGTATATAAACATTTTTTTACCTCAGGGATATCCAACGGAGCGTCGGAGTCAATAGCAATGACAGTTCCCTCGGAGGTTTTGGAAGTGTGGTTGGGTCGGTGGCGTGAACTCCGCGGCGCCGTGCTGCCCGGTGGCGGCAAGGGCGGCGACAAACGGGTGTACTCCACCCCGTCGGACTTGTTGCCCGACCTGGAAGGCGCAGGAGGAGCTGAACGATCCTTGTGACGTCGGTTGCTTGACGAACCTCCGGCATCGCTGCTCCCATAGTGCCTCGACGTCTTGGCGTCACCCTTGCCATGGTCTGACTTGTTCGGCTTATCACGACCCATCCTAGCAAGGTACAAGCAACTGAAGGGAAGTCATGGAAGATTGCATGCACGCAGGGTCGCCTAGTCGCCAACTCCAGAAATAAAAGGTAGACTAGCTAGCAGTAGCATACCTGGCTGGACGGAAGAACTTCGGCCGGATGGGAACACGCCTTCACGATCGGATCTCAGTATTTGGCCGGCGCCAGAGAAAGGTGGGTATGAGGCCAGGGCACGGGGCCCTTAGCTATATTTATAGCCCTGGCCGACCATGCAAAATCACAACGACCCGTCGTTTGTAGAAGATATACGCAGGTTGTTATGAAGCGAATCAGGCTGCACTCGTATGATGCGCCGAAAAAAAAAAAAAAAGGTTCACCGAATTAAGTCCGACCTGCTACGCGCTCGAACTTTATTCGGCGAGGGGGCATTTGTTCGACGTATTTTTGTGCTTACCTTTTGCAGAAAATATAAGTTTAAATATAAATGTTTTTTTTTCTAGGTACAAGTTATACACATCTATGATGCAATGGTACGTGCATGCATGCATTTTGAGTTTGCTCACGTACTAACCAATGTATACTTGCACTTGATGCTTCGTGGCATAGACTTATACACACACGCAGGTTACAATCAGAAGGCTGAGTCCACATTTATGACACGCCCACAAGATAACATACAGTATACGTATTTCTTTGAGTACCCGTATATACCGGCCGGCGAGCGCGTGTATACGTACTTGAATACCTGCGATTGTTTCAACCAGCAAACCCCGGAGGTAAGCATGAAGACGGCGATCGAATGAACCAGGCCCACCGGCAGTCGGGTAGCTAGATACGCACGAGATGTTTTTTTTTTGTTTCTATGTGCAGGCGTACGCGTCAAGAAGAAAGAAGATAAACATCAGCGAGACGATAAGATCCGAAGCGAGGTTGCATCCATATCTAATCCAAGAAAATCGGGACGTTTGGCCTGTCTCTAGCCGCCGAGTCGCCCATCTCCTGCCTATAAATACACACACCCAGCTACGGAGGAAGTGGACGGCGAGAGAGGAGAGGCAACTCACGCACGCTCACATCCATCGCGCAACACCTCCAGCACCCATCCATCCACCACGCAGCACTCCATTCATTCATCACGCTAGCCTGTAGAGGGACTCCCTCACGTACCGGCTCGCATCTAGCCGGCAGGAGGAAGGACGCAGGCACCCGAGCCGGCGTACACGGAGAGAGGAGGCCGGCGTACAGGGAGCTCGGCGGCGGCGACATGGACGCGAAGCTCACCTTCCCGGAGGGTAAAACTTTGATCTAACCCATCCCTTTCCTTGTTCCTTCTTTGCACATAGCATGCACGCACACAAGCCGGGAGTGTTGCCGAAGACAAAGTTCGCATGATGGGACCGCTGCCGGAGTTGGAGACGCCGGACCGGAATGCGTTGCCGGGGATCGTTTTCACCAAGCCAGCGCCACGAAGAACGACGAGGAGGTCACCATCGCCACCCGATGTCCGCCTCGTCACGACGGTTCGGCGAAGACATCGAGACGGAGCACGCTACGCCGCCGCCCACCGTCGATGTCGCCAAGACGGCGCTATGGAGGTCGATGCCACGAAGGTCGCCACCACCACCTGTTGTCCACCTCGTCACGACGGTTCTGCCAAGACGACGACAGGGAGCACGCCACGACGCCGCCCACCGTTGAGGTCGCCAGGTCGATGCCCCGGTGGTCAATGCCACGGTGGCCGCCCCCCACTCATCACCACTCGACGAAGATGACGCGACGCCGGAGCTCGTCTTCACCAAGCCCGCGCTAGGAACGCTGACGCCACCGAGGTCGGTGTCCTGGAGGTCGACGCCACGGTGGCCGCCCCCACTTATCACCGCTCGACGAGAACGACGCATTGCCGGAGCTCGTCTTCACCAAGCCCGTGCTATGGACGCTGACGCCACCGAGGTCGATGCCTCGGAGGTCGATACCACGGTGGCGGCCCTCCACTCGTAACCGCTAGTCGAAGATGCTGGTAGCTAACCGTGGTGCTCCCCGCCAGATTCTTCACCGAGCCAGCTATATGGAGGCCAACGGCACGCAAGTCACCATCACCACTCACGTCCACCTTGTCACGACAGCGCTGCAGAAGACGATGACATGGAGCACACCACGACGCCGCCCACCGTCAATATCGTCAAGCTGGTCCCTTGAAGGTCGATGCCACGGAGGCCACTCCCGCTCCTCGCGCCCACTTCGTCACGATGGTGCCGCGGAAGACGACGTCACGGAGCATGCCACGACGCCGCCCGTTGTCGATGCTCTCAAGCCGCCGCCATGGAGTGGAGGTCGATGGCACCGAAGTGGCCATCACTGTTCTATGGAGCCCGTTGTCTACTTCATCGCACAAGAGAGAGATCATCCAAGAAGGAGACCTGAAGCACGCCCATCACGCCGTGCGTTCTTCCGCGAGCACTCGCCGGCGGCTCCTTGAGGAGGACGCGTTGAAGACATCGTGCAACCCGCGACATCGCCAAAGCACTCGCCTGCAGCTCCTCGCCGCCCCTATCCAGTAACATCGTGCAACGGCGCTGCCAGTGTTACGGGGAGCAAACGATGCCCTGCCTCTGAGCCGACGCTACGCGGGCTCCCCCTTTTCCTTGTCGAAGCAGGGGCGTCCGGTTCGACGGCCGGCTTGCCATCACCGAGAGACCACCTTGTGTCACAAAGTGCCCCTAAACTGAATTAGTATGCACGCATGTGCACGTGCATGGGCCATGCATGTTGGCTGAATGGCAACGCATTCACATGATTCTCAAAGAGAAATACATGAAAGAAGCTACACATGAACTAGCACCCGAAGGCAACGCCGACGAAGTTGTTCGGCACACCATGCATCTACTTCGTCATCGGAGTTCGGAGTCGGGCAAGGTGACAACACCGGAAGACAAGCTGCGATGACGAGGGACGCAACGCGACTTCAACAACAACGATATCGCTCCTATGCCCAACTCGTGAGACGACGCCTTGACTACGCCGACTGCCGTGGACTCGGCGTCTGGCCGGGACGAGGTGCGACCACACAGGCCATGCTGGCGTCTGCAACGCGACGGACATACACTGATGCCGGTCTCCACCAACAATTACTCCCGAAAGGCGTAGCCCGTGGCACACCCCGAGAAGCTACCGGTCGTCGAGAAGTCCAGGCCGAGCGTGATCCATGCTACCCCAACAACAACCCCTCCAATGCCGCCAAGACCGACGAGGCACGACGGCGAGGGCAAGCGTGGCCACCGCAAAGGCCACGCTACTTGCGGCACGTGTACCGACGAGGACACGGGCTCTGCCGCCGCCCACACACATCATCATCATCATGCATGGAGAACGCGAAGCGAAGACGACGAAGATGACCACACAGCTCAATCGGAGGTATCCCGCGGAGCAACCCGCGGGAGTAATTAACCGGGAGCCTTCCGAGGCCCCGGGAACCAGTAGATCACACAATCACTACAGTCAGCCTGGCCGCGCTAGTAGGCCATGGAGTGCACCCTTTTATTATGAAACTTGTAATTTTGTTTCTCCAATGAGATTAATGAAATACTCGTTTCCGTACCCCTTTCTTTTTGTGTACTACGGTACACTGGCACGCCCGCATGTTTCCTTTTCCATTCCCCGGCGCATGAGAGAAACACACTCCCTTCTTCCTTTCTCCACGGAGTTTTAGATGTTTTTCTCGTGTCAAACAGGTTTGACGAGAAACCTAAGCTGTCATTTCTTTAAGTTTGGGACTGCGATGCTTATGTGAAAAAGTTTCAACATGATAAGCTCGAACCCAAATCGGAGAAGTAAATCTTCATAGGATACCCAAAAGAAACTATTGGGTACACCTTCTATCACAGATCCGAAGGCAAGGTCTTTGTTTCTAAGAGTGGATCCTTTCTAGAGAAAGAGTTTCTCTCGAAAGAAGTGAGTGGGAGGAAAGTAGAACTTGATGAGGTAATTGTACCTTCTCCCGAATTGGAAAGTGGAACATCACAGAAACTAGTTCCAGTGATTCCTACACCAATTAGTGAGGACGCTAATGATGATGATCATGAAACTTCAGATCAAGTTTCTGCTGAACTTCGTAGATCAACCAGAGTTCGTTCCGCATCAGAGTGGTACGGGAACCCGGTTCTGGAAGTCATGTTACTGGACCATGATGAACCTACGAACTATGAGGAAGCGATGATAAGCCCAGATTCCACAAAATGGCTTGAGGCCATGAAATCTGAGATGGGATCCATGTATGAGAACAAAGTGTGGACTTTGGTTGACTTGCCCGATGATCGGCAAGCCATCGAAAATAAATGGATCTTCAAGAGGAAGACTGACGCTGATGGTAATGTTACTGTTTACAAAGCTCGACTTGTTGCGAAAGTTTTTCAACAAGTTCAAGGAGTTGACTACGATGAGACTTTCTCACCCGTAGCGATGCTTAAGTCAGTCCGAATCATGTTAGCAATTGCCGCATTTTATGAAATCTGGCAAATGGATAACAAAACTGCATTCTTTAATGGATTTATTAAAAAAGACTTGTATATGATGCAACCAGAAGGTTTTGTCAATCCTAAAAGTGCTAACAAAATGAGCAAGCTCCAGCGATCCATCTATGGACTGGTGCAAGCATCTCGGAGTTGGAATATACGCTTTGATAAGTTGATCAAAGCATATAGATTTATACAGACTTGCGGTGAAGCCTGTATTTACAAGAAGTGAGTGGGAGCACTAGAACCTTCCTGATAAGTATATGTGAATGACATATTGTCGATCGGAAATGATGTAGAATTTTCTGGAAAGCATAAAGGAGTGTTTGAAAGGAGTTTTTCAAAGAAAGACCTTGGTGAAGCTGCTTACATATTGGGCATCAAGATCTATAGAGATAGATCAAGACGCTTGATAAGACTTTCGATGAGTACATACCTTGATAAGATTTTGAAGTAGTTCAAAATGGATCAGTCAAAGAAGGAGTTCTTGCCTGACTTGTAAGGTGTGAAGTTGAGTAAGACTCAAATCCAGACCACGGCAGAAAAATATAGAGAGAATGAAAGTCATTCCCTATGCCTCAGCCATAGGTTCTATAAAGTATGCCATGCTGTGTACCAAACATGTTGTGTACCTTGCCATGAGTTTGACAAGGAGGTACAATAGTGATCCAGGAGTAGATCACTGTACAGCGGTCAAAATTATCCTTAGTAACTGGATGACTAAGGAATTGTTTCTCGATTATGGAGGTGATAAAGAGTTCGTCGTAAAGGGTTACGCCGATGCAAGCTTTGACACTAAATCCAGTTGACTCTAAGTATCAATCTGGATGCGTATTGAAAGTGGGAGCAATTAGCTAGAGTAGCTCCATGCAGAGCATTGTAGACACATAGACATTTGTGAAATACATACGGATCTGAATGTGACAGACCCATTGACTAAGCTTCTCTCACGAAGCAAAACATGATCACACCTTAGTACTCTTTGGGTGTTAATCACATAGCGATGTGAACTAGATTATTGACTCTAGTAAACCTTTGGGTGTTAATCACATGACGATGTGAACTATCGGTGTTAAATCACATGGCGATGTGAACTAGATTATTGACTTTAGTGCAAGTGGGAGACTGAAGGAAATATGCCCTAGAGGGAATAATAAAGTTATTATTTATTTCCTTATATCATGATAAATGTTTATTATTCATGCTAGAATTGTATTAACCGGAAACTTAATACATGTGTGAATACATAGACAAAACAGAGTGTCCCTAGTATGCCTCTACTAGACTAGCTCATTGATCAAAGATGGTTATGTTTCCTAGCCATAGACATGAGTTGTCATTTGATCAACGGGATCACTTCATTAGGAGAATGATGTGATGGACAAGACCCATCCGTTAGCTTAGCACTATGATCGTTTAAGTTTTACTGCTATTGCTTTCTTCATGATTTATACATGTTCCTATGACTATGAGATTATGCAACTCCCGAATACCGGAGGAACACTTTGTGTGCTACCAAACATCACAACGTAACTGGGTGATTATAAAGGTACTCTATAGGTGTCTCCGAAGGTACTTGTTGGGTTGGCGTATTTCGAGATTAGGATTTGTCACTCCGATTGTCGGAGAGGTATCTCTGGGCCCACTCGGTAATGCACATCACTATAAGCCTTGCAAGCATTGCAGCTAATGAGTTAGTTGCGGGATGATGTATTACGGAACGAGTAAAGAGACTTGCCGGTAACGAGATTGAACTAGGTATTGAGATATCGACGATCGAATCTCGGGCAAGTAACATACCGATGACAAAGGGAACAACGTATGTTGTTATGCGGTTTGACCGATAAAGATCTTCGTAGAATACGTGGGAGCCAATATGAGCATCCAGGTTCCGCTATTGGTTATTGACCGGAGACGTGTCTCGGTCATGTCTACATAGTTCTCGAACCCGTAGGGTCCGCACGCTTAAGGTTTCGATGACAGTTTTATTATGAGTTTATGAGTTTTGATGTACCGAAGGAGTTCGGAGTCCCGGATGAGATCGGGGACATCACGAGGAGTCTCGAAATGGTCGAGACGTAAAAATCGATATATTGGACGACTATATTCGGACATCGGAAAGGTTCCGAGTGATTCGGGTATTTTCGGAGTACCGGAGAGTTACGGGAATAGAGGAGAGAGGCCAAAAGGAAGGAGGCGCGCGCCCCCCTTCTGGTCCGAATTGGACAAGGGGTGCAGCCCCCTTTTCCTTCTCCCTCTCCCCCTCTTTCCTTCTCTCTTACTCCGGAAAGGAAAGGGGAATCCTACTAGGACTTGGGAGTCCTAGTAGGACTCCCCACACTTGGCGCGCCCCCTCTAGGGCCGGCCTCTCCCTCCCTTCTTTATATACGGGGGCAGGGGGCACCTCTAGACACAACAATTGATCTCTTGATCTCTTAGCTGTGTGCGGTGCCCCCCTCCACCATAGTTCTCCTCGATAATATTGTAGCGGTGCTTAGGCGAAGCCCTGCGACGGTAGAACATCAAGATCGTCACCACGCCGTCGTGCTGACGGAACTCTCCCTCGACACTCGGCTGGATCGGAGTTCGAGGGACGTCATCGAGCTGAACGTGTGCTAGAACTCGGAGGTGCCGTAGTTTCGGTGCTTGATCGGTCGGGCCGTGAAGACGTACGACTACATCAACCGCATTGTTCTAACGCTTCCGCTTTCGGTCTACGACGGTACGTAGACTCACTCTCCCCTCTCGTTGCTATCCATCTAGTAGATAGATCTTGCGTGATCGTAGGAAAAATTTAAAATACTACGTTCCCCAACACCCCTTGTTGTGCAACGGGGCGATCCGACGGCGAATGAAGTCCGCCCCGATCATCTCAATGGTGAGCCCGGCTAGGGCGAGCCGGTGGATCCTGGTGGTGGCGACGGTGAGCCTCCCGTCGGCGGCGTTGACGTCACCCCAGTCGCTGCCACGGACCGGCGGCACCCGGCGGACCTTGCAGAATCTTGGCGGCTCGTCTTCTTCAATCCAGCACCACCGGCCGCGCCATTCATCCCACCTCTCCTTCACGGCGCCATTCGGGTACGCTCCCTTGGATCTCGGAATCCAGGTGATGCATCCAGAGACGGCACCTCCCGGCTGGATCCGAGGGGTGAAATAGTGGCGGAAGAGCGCCGTGTTGGGCTGCACGCCGACGAAGCCCTCGCAAAGGTGCACGAAGAAAGCCATGCACGCCACCGCATTCGGAGTAAAATCCAAGAGGCGGAAGCCAAAGGTGTGCATGACATCACAGAAGAAATCGGAGAAGGGGGGACATAACCCGCAAGAAAAGTAGTCGACGAAGAAGGGATACCGATTTGGGCCAGGTTCGGCGCAAGCGGCCGGAATGATGCGCGTCGCCGGATGTCCCAAGTTCTCTCCCCCCCCCCCCCCCCCCCCCCCCCCCCC
>LR738714.1:856053-866914 GCA_902687465.1 Secale cereale
CCCCCAGGCTCCCCTTCGGAAGCAGTGTCGTTCCCGGAAAGCTGATTTTTTATATATTTTTTCTGTATTTTTCTGCGCAGTTCTCGAAACGTGAAAACCTGAAATACAAAAACAGCCGAAAACAGAAACTGGCACTGGGGTGCACTTGATTAGTAAGTTAGTCCAAATATGATCAAAAGTGTATGGAAGTGTATGAATATCATAGCAATATCACCCAAAAGTGGCATGGAGCAAGCAGAAATTATAGATACGTTTTGGACGTATCAACATCCCCAAGCTTAATTCCTGCTCGTCCTCGAGTAGGTAAATGATAACAAGAATAATTTCGGTGGTGACATGCTATTAACCATATTGGACTTTCTCATAGTCGTATGACAAAAGCTTACTGAGACAATGATTCTAAAGTAACTAAGTTGTCTCAAGAGAAAATCACAAATGACTGAAAGTTTTACAACATGAAACTGAAACATCAAAAAGATTTGCAATGAACATGATGTACAAATATGATCAAGTGATATCTAGCTTGCCCCCTTTAGTGATGCAAAACATAAATTCAAGGGCACCTTCAAGGTTTAAGTGATGACTAGATACAATCATTTCAGAATAAACGATATCACAATCATGCAAAAGACAATGCTACTTTGGGACAATGCACATTACACTCAGAATGACAATCATGCTCTCAGTAGTTGATGCTTGAAGTGCTAGAGCTTTTTATTATGAAACATGGCAGCAATTGTGTCAACGGTAGTAGTACTTCATATGTGTCATGTATAAGACATCTTATAAGTTGCAAGCCTCATGCATCGAATACCAATAGTGCTCGCTCCTTGTCCTAATTAGCTCGGATCCCCATGGGTTATCATTGCATTGCATATGTTTTTACCAAGTGTCACAAAGGGGTACCTCTATGCCACCTGTACAAAGGTCCAAGGAGATAGATCGCATTTGATTTCTCGTTTTTGATAAATCTCAACTTGAGGACATCCATACCGGGACAACATAGAAAATAGATGATGGACTCCTCTTTAATGCATAAGCATATTCTCATGAGAGATTGAGGATTAAGGTCCAAGCTAAAACTTCCACCATGAGGCATGGCTTTGGTTGGCGGCCCAATGTTCTTCTCTAACAATATGCATATTAATTCAACCCACGGTAAATCACCCTTACTTCAGACAAGACGAACATGCATAGCAACTCACATGATATTCAACAAAAGTGTGACAGTTGATGGCGTCCCCAGAAACATGGTTACCGCTCAGCAAGCAACTCATAAGAAATAAGATACATAAGCAACATATTCTTTACCACAATAGTTTTTAGGCTACTTTCCCATGAGCTATGTATTGCATGGTTAATTTGCTTAGTGCAGGTGGAGGTTAGCAAAAGACTGGGAGCGACCAACTAAGAGAGCAATGATGGTCATAATCATGCAGAGCGACAAAGCAATATTGAATCAGGCATGGTAGTTATATCGCTACTCGGAAACAAAAGATCATCAAGGCTTGACAGACTTTCTTTACGGTCTTGAATATGCGTGAGCATACGCCAAGTCAATCAAAATAAATTCTCGAAGGAAGATATTACTAAACCATACCACATCATAGGCAAACAAACCAAGTTGGTACTCCAATGGCACATTGGGAACCCCCCAGCTATCTGAGATTAACCATAAGAAAACCTGAACTACTAAGCACCATCATGAAAGTAGCATATTTATCATAGACATATTAACCCATGCAACGGAAGCAAACTCTCTTAATAAGGTGAGCATGGTAATTGAAGAGAGTTCAAGCAACCAACTAAATAAAAGCTCTTGAAAAGATAAGCATGAATACTAAGAGCAGAGCACGATAGTAGCTATTAAAAAGACAAAGAACACACACAGCATAGATAGACATGAAAATTCTATGTAATGTTCTAGGTAGAAGTGGAGCGTGTTTCTCTCCCACATAAAGGAATGCTGGGTTCCGACTCGTTATGAAAAACTAAAAAGAAAACTAAAAGCAAGACGCTCCAAGCATAGCACATAACACATGAAGTGATAAAAATATAGCGGAACGAAAGACGAACTGATAATGTTGATGGAGAAGGGGATGCACGGGGGCATCCCCAAGCTTAGACGCTTGAGTCTCCTTGAATATTTCTTGGGGGTGCACGGGGGCATCCCCAAGCTTGAGCGCTTGACACTCCTGAATCTTTTTATCATCTTCCCTCGCACACTTGAAAACTCCCTTCATACACAACTCATTCATAATCTGATTAGCGAGGTTAGTACCCTTAATAAAATAATTATACCTTGCTGGAAATAAGGATATTCTTGAAGTTCTACTATTTCTCAAGATTGCCAAAAGGTTTTTGCAAAGAAAAAGCAAGTTCTCAATTTGCAAAGTGAAGGTAAGGCAAAACAGGACAGAATCTGTGAAAAACAGAACAGCAGGCAGTAATTGACCTGTTCGGGATACTTCTGCAACTCAAATCAAAAAACTCAGAACTGACGCACGAAAGACAATTATATAGAGAATGCTGTCGAAACAATTCAGACCAAAAAGATGATCTGGTGATTTTATACGAATTTTTCTATCCAAGGACAGAATCTGTTTCCTGGACAGCACCTCACAACTTTTGAACTTTCTAGCAATCAGAGGCTATACTTGGCACAAATATGAAAAGTAAAGATACAATGATGATGCTACAGCAGTAAACAACATCAAGACACAACAAAAGCAAAAAAAATTATTCATGTGGGCTGCCTCCCAAAAGCGCTTTCTTTTATGCCTTTAAGCTAGGCATAATGCATAGATCAAGTTTTATCAAACGTAAAAGAATAACTAGCCCGTACAACGGACTCAAAAGGTAACTTGACCTTCTTACGAGGGAAGTGTTCAATCCCTTTCTTGAGAGGAAACTGAAATTTAATATTACCCTCTTTCATGTCAATGACAGCACCAACGGTGCGCAAAAAGGGACGTCCCAAAATAATTGGACATGAAGGATCACATTCAATATCAATAATAGTGAAATCAACGGGCACATAATTATCATTGACAACAATAAGAACATCGTCGATCCTCCCCAAAGGTTTCTTTATGGAAGAATCAACGAGAGCATTACCAAAAGAACAAGAATCAAAAGGTTTCAATTTAAGCATATCATATAGTCTTTTGGGCATAATGGAAGTACAAGCTACAATATCACATAAAGCAAAGCATGAGAAGTTATTTATCTTAATTTTAATCATAGAATCCCAACCATCTCCTATCTTTCTAGGTATGGAGGCTTCTACTCTGAGTTTCTCCTCCCTAGCTTTGATGAGAGCATTAGTGATATGCTCTGTGAAGGCAAGATTAAGCGTGCTAGTGTTGGGATCCTTAGCCATTCCTTGTAGAAAGGTGATAACTTCTGAAATACTACAATTATCAAAATCAATTTTATCATTAGTGGGAAGAATTGTAGTGTCATCCTCTTTGTTTAATTCGCTCTCTATTATAAGAGTTTGAACATCTTCCCAAGTTTCGGGAAGCGTAGGAGCAATTTTAAACAAAGGCTCATACTTTTTTCCTGGAAGACCATGCCATGGGCATAACTCTCCGTCATAACTAGTGTAATCACAAGGTTTATCTTTTTTATAAACCCCGTCAGAGATAAGTGGGGCAATGGAAGTAGGGGTGTACCCCTCCCATTTAGTGTTTTTGGTAGAACTCATAGTAGCAAACAAGCAAGATAACTATTTTTGTGATTTTTGATAAAAGGAACTAAAGCAAAAATGAAAGGTAAACTAACAAGACTAATAAGCAAAGGTAAAAGATAGCATGCAACTCCCCTATCCTGAAGAGTGGAGTCCCCGGCAACGGCGCCAGAAAATACTCCTTGATGGGCCTCGAACCCCTCGTTGGATTACCCCAAGTGGAAGGTGTAAGATGCAGTAAGTAGAAGTGTTTTCCCCTAGCAAAGATGCCAAGGATCGAATCCCCAGAGACTCCTAGGTTCAACAGGTAGGTGTCAACTGCTAACAGCGCAATTAGCAATCAACGTGGACCTGCACACAGATACAAATAACTTTGCTCCCAACGAGTACAGAGAGGTTGTCAATCTCTCCGGCCTTGTAGTTCACAAAGGGTTAAAAGCAATATGATAGTGGTGATAGATAGTGTTTTGCAATAATAAATAAAATAGCGAAAAGTAAAATAGTATATGTGATCAATGATGGTAATATGGACCGGAGTCACATGATGTTCACTAGTGATGTCTCTCTCCCAAAAGACGATAAAACAGCTATGTGAGGTAACAAATTACAGCTGGGCAATTGACAGGACCACGAACGCAAACCAATGCTGACTACATTACAAGAAAGGTTGAGGTTCAAAGCATGGGCGGTACGCCAAAATAAGTAGACCGAAATCCATCAATATCTACTACTAATCATCCACCTTGAGATATCTATCCAGAACATCTCGCTGGTATTAAGTTGCGAGTCCCACCCATAGTGTAAACTCAATGCAACAGACAACTGCATTAAAAGAAATTTGCGTAAAGTAAACAATCCTTGCACCCGCGGGCACAAGCACCGTTGTTTTCCCCCTTGTGGCAACAACACATCCCCTAGACTCATGTTTCTTTCACTCAAGCTAGTCATCGAGGGGCATGAACCCACAATCGAGCATAACGTTCCCTCTTGGAGTCACTACCTACTACTCGGCCAAAGCAATAAGTAACAACGGAGAACATGCAAGAATTACTTATGAACTAAAATATAAAAGAGGTGAATCAAATATATTACTCAAGATCAATCTGAACATAATCTCATAATCCATCGGATCCCAGCAAACTCAACATAGCAACAGCATAAGGATTACATAGGTGCCTCGATCATGTAGGGCAGCTCACGAGGACTAATTAGTGAAGCACAAGAACGGGAGGAGAACATCACATAGCTACTGGTCATGGACTCATGGTCCAAGGGAGACTACTCACGAGTCATCCGGGAGGCGTCCATGGTGGTGGAGAAGCTCCCGGTGGTGATGCTCCCCTCCGGCAGGGTGCCGTGAAGAGTTCTCCTGGTGCTCCCGATCTTGGAAGCGGCGGCGGCGGCGGAACAGAGATGGGATCGCGAAAAGAAGTCATGTTTCAAGGGTTACGGGGGACCCTTTAAATATCTGCCAAAGTAGGGCACCGGGGGGCTCTCGGGGGGCCGAGGCGCCCCCCCGGCGCGGCCCAGGGGGGGCACGCCCACAGGGCGCCTGGGGCCCCTGTGCCCCCCCCCCCAGGCTCCCCTTCGGAAGCAGTGTCGTTCCCGGAACGCTGATTTTTTATATATTTTTTCTGTATTTTTCTGGGCAGTTCTCGAAACGTGAAAACCTGAAATACAAAAACAGCCGAAAACAGAAACTGACACTGGGGTGCACTGGATTAGTAAGTTAGTCCAAATATGATCAAAAGTGTATGGAAGTGTATGAATATCATAGCAATATCACCCAAAAGTGGCATGGAGCAAGCAGAAATTATAGATACGTTTTGGACGTATCAGATATCCAGTTTGAGTCACTATAACCCTCAAGTACCCTTGGATACCCGATGTAGTGAATCCCGTAGCTCGCAGTACCTTTCAAGTAGCGCATAACTCTCTCAAGCGCACGCCAATGTTCACCTCCCAGTTTTGACACAAACCGACTCAGCTTTCTCACAGCAAAAGAGATGTCAGGCCTCGTGGCACTCGCAAAATACATAAGCGAGCCAATAATCTGCGAGTATCTCAGTTGATCTCTAGCAATCCGTCGATTCTTTCAAAGCAACACACTAGCATCATATGGAGTTGGAGAAGGCTGGCAATCGCTATACCCAAAACGACTCAAGACATTTTCCACATAGTGAGACTAAAGCAGTGTAATCCCACCATTCTCACCTCTCAATAGCTTGATGTTTAAGATAACATTAGCCACTCCTAGATTTTTCATCTCAAAACAACGAGATAAGAAATCCTTAACCTCCGTGATTAAATCAAGTTTGGTTCCAAAGATCAGTATGTCATTGACATACAGACAAAGAATAACTCCTTCGCCCCCACCATGGCGATAGTACACATACTTGTCACCATCATTTACTACAAAGCCTGCAGCAGTTAATGTTCTTTCGAACTTCTCATGCCACTCCTTAGGACCTTTTTTAAGGCCATATAAAGACTTTAATAACTTGCACACATTTCCTTCCTGACCAGGTACTACAAAACCATCAGGATGATCCATGTAAATTTACTCCTTCAACTCTCCATTGAGGAAAGTCGTCCTAACGTCCATTTGATGAACGAGAAGACTGTGTGAGGCAGCTAGTGATAGTAGCACCCGAATAGTGGTCAGTCTAGCCACAGGTAAGTAAATATCAAAATAGTTGTCACCTTCTTTTTGGGTATAACCCTTAGCCACAAGTCGTGCCTTGTACGTTTCAATCGTACCATCGGGTCTAAGATTTTTCTTGAACACCCACTCACATCCTACAGGTTTGCACCCGTAAGGACAATCAGTGATTTCCCAGGTTTCGTTAGCTAAGATGAAATCCATCTCGCTGCGGACAGCTTCCTTCCAATAGTCAGCATCAGAAGATGCATAGGCTTCTGAAATAGTCATGGGTGTGTCATCCACGAGGTACACAATGAAATAATCACCAAAGGACTTTGCAGTCCTCTGTCTCTTACTCCTTACATGAGTTTCATTGTCATTCTCAACAGGATTCTCAACATGTTCCATCGCAATGGTGAGTTCAGGAATTACAGCAAATTCCTCACTAGAAGGAGTAGGTATCTCCTGATTTGATGAACTCGACAAACCCTTCATAGGAAATATGTCCTCAAAGAAAGTCGCATCATTCGACTCCATAATTGTACCAACATGCATGTTGGATATCTCAGATTTTATTATCAAAAATCTATAGCCAATGCTATGAAAAGCATAGCCCAGAAGAACATAATCCACGGTTTTTGGTCCAAGCTTGCGCTTCTTGGGAATTGGTGTATTGACTTTTGCCAAACCACCCCAAGTATGTAGTTGGAGAGTTTCAATCATTTCCTTTCCCATTCCTCAAAAGGATTCATGGTTTTATGCTTTGTGGGAACTCAGTTTAGGACATGACATGCAGTCATTAGCGCCTCCCCATCATGCCTTGGAGAGACCCGATGTGTCTAACATGGCGTTAAACAAATGAGTTAGAGTTCGGTTCTTTCTTTCGGTCACCCCATTTGACTGAGGTGAGTAGGGAGGCGTCCTCTCATAGATTATACCATGTTCCGCACAAAACAAATCAAACTCATTCGAAAAATATTCTCCACCACGATTAGACCTAAGCCGTTTAATTTTCCGATCAAGTTGGTTCTCTGCTTCAGCTTTATAGATTTTGAAGAAATTTAAAGCCTCATCTTTTGATTTCAGAAGATACACATGACAAAATTTAGTGGAGTCATCAATCAACGCCATGAAGTGTTTTTTCCACCTTTTGTCAACACGTCATTCATCTCACATACATCAGAATGTATAAGCTCTAGTGGCGCCAAGTCTCTAGCCTCTGCATTCTTATGGGACTTGCGAGGTTGCTTAGCTTGCACACGCACTTGGCACTTGGAGCCCTTGACACTAGTGAATTTTGGAATTAAACTCATATTGGCTAGCCGCGTCATGCAACCAAAGTTAATATGACAAAGTCGTGAATGCCAAATATTAGTCTCATTATTGTGGCAAACATTATTAATATCTTTAGTGCAAATATCTGACAAGGACATGCGGAACAAGCCTCCACACTCATAGCCTTTTCCAACAAATTGGCCATACTTCGAAATTACAACTTTATTGGACTCGAAAACCAACTTAAAACCGTCTCGACACAAACGGGAACCACTGACGAGATTCTTATTGATGGAGGGCACATGATGAACGTTCTTCAGACGCACGATCTTCCCCGAAGTAAACTTCAGATCGATCGTACCAACACCTCGAACGATGGCATGTGACCCATTCTCCATCAGCACGGGAGAAGTCCTTGTGACCTAGTAAGAAGAAAACATGGAGGCGTCAGCACAAACATGTACATTGGCACCGGTGTCAGTTAGACAATCAGGAGATTGGAATACTGAAAGAATGGTAGGAATAATACCGTACCCAGATTCCTTCATATCAGTATCATCGATGACAACATTAGCGGACTTGCCGCTCTTCTCATGTTCGCGCTCCTCAAAGCGGTTAGGACACTTCGGAGCCCAGTGATTAGGATCACCGCAGACATGGCAAAGTCCCTACCCCTTCTTATGAGAATTCTTCTTGAAGTTGGTAAGATGTGACGGCTTGTTCTTTGCATCAAATTTGCCTTTGCCCTGAGTTTTGTTCTTGTTATTTTTGAACTTGTTGGGCCGGAAGTTGTTCTTCTGTACCATGTGGGCACTAGAAGCTCCCTCAGCAATTCGAGTACGTGTGTATTTTGCTCTCGCCTTCTCTTCAACATCAAGAGTATCAATGAGATCCGAAATGGAAAACTCGTGTCTCTTGTGTTTCAGGGAAATAGCAAAATTGTTCCACGAAGGTGGAAGCTTGGCAATGATGCCCCCGGCAACAAATTTGTCCGGCAACACACACTTAAAGTACTCAAGTTCCTTGGCGAGTGACTGTATCTCATGAGCCTGTTGTACAACAGGGCGCTCATAAGTCATCTTGTAGTCATAGAATTGCTCCATGACGTACAACTCGTTGTCGGCGTCCGAGGCACCAAACTGGACCTCGAGCGCTGCCCACGTGTGTTTGCCGTTGTCAAAGAATACTCAGAAGGGCGCCTTTAAAGAGAGTGTCGATCTTCTCAAAAGCTTCCAGCTGTGCTGGATTAAGATCGCCCTCAGGCTTGCCCTTAGCAGCATCATAGCATCAAATGGTTTGAAACCAGTAGACTGTTCTCTCGTACGTCACCTCTTATATTGCGCCCCCTTAAAGGCATGCGGCTTCAAATACGCAGTAAAACCACTCGAAGTAATTTCCCTATAATCAGGTTTTTGGATTGTTGGAAATATGAGCAAATTACTACGATATTTAATCCGAATAAACAGGAAATAAATCATGACAACAGTAACACATATTGTACTAAACATGCTGACTAGCATAGTAGATGAACCGAACAAATCTAGGGCACATACTACAAGCATGAATTCTACCACGATCTCGAACAAGAAGGACAGAATCACATATGGTGCAACGGGAGCAGCACCGCCAGCGTTGATGTTGTCGCCCATGTCGTTGAGGAAGTAGTTGCCGAGGTCGGGGAAGAAGTCGTCATTGGCGAAGTCGTCGTTGCCAGCAGTCGTGCGAGTGTGCTCCCCAAAAAAACCTGATCGCCCCTCTCCCGTACAGGATCACAAGAGGCGGTGTTCCAGAGGCCTGATGTCCCTTCTCGCGGTGCACGTCGGAAGGAGGGATGGAGAAGACTTGCGTGGCGGCGCAATGATCTGGAACGGTGGTGCGAAACAATATGTTGTGGCGGCGGCTAGGGTAGTCGTTTGCCTGACTATATAATGCGGGCCGGTAGGTCGTGGAGAAAACCCCACGTCCAAGTAACAGCCCCACAATCCAAAAGGATTAGACACGGCTGAGCAATTAACGCGTCCGTTAATTATGACTTATTAATTATTCCTGAGCAGCAAAAATAGCGAGGCGAGGCGTGGCGTGGCATGGCGTGGCGAGGCGAGCGAGGAGGAGGAGCGCGCGTGTAGGTCTCATCTTCGCATGCTCATACAAGTGGTAGAAGAGCTAACCTTATAAAGAGGTGCAGCTCTCTCTCAACTTTCGTGTTGGGACAAAACTTTAGTGCCACTCACATCACTCACATTTGTGCATGAATAGGCCAAGAGAATTTCAGAATTTTAGTTGGGCTTTGGGTCAAAGGCCTACTAGCAAAATTCCAACACGTATTTGACGAGCTAAAGGTGTCATGGGACATGCTACTGATGCTTAATCCCCTAAACAAAACATTTCCCCTTAAATATTTCTTTTAGGGATCTGCTAAAGATACCCTAGTTTGTCAAACTGAATTCAATCTTCTATCAACATCAACATATATGCTGCTTCATGGGAGTTATATAGTTTTTAACGGATCTGCTAGATGCTCAATTTCCTAAACAAAAACATTTCCCTGAAATAGCTTTTGGAGATCTGCTACACATGCCCTTAGTGTGTCAAACTTCCGATTCAATTTCCTATTAACATGAACATATGCAGCTTCATAAGGATAGTGAAATCAGAGATGAGTAACATGCTGAGTTACAAAAGAACGATGGTCAAACATTCTATTACATGAACCATACTAGTAAGCATGCACGTGCAACGCACGTCTCTCAAATAGAACACATGTTTTTTTTAATTTATTTATGTTTTATTGAGTTGATATATTATTTAGCTTTTTCCCATCTTAATAGGGTATCATGGGCCTAACGGTGTAAGTATGCGAGTGCAATGCACGATTCGCACACATGAACTTTTATAAATTCGATAAAGCATGAAAATATTAAATAAAAATGTATTATTATTAGTTTTCAAATTACAATCAATCCGATTTTGAAGCAACAAATCTAAA
The DNA here is from genome assembly GCA_902687465.1 of Secale cereale. Taxonomy (NCBI): domain Eukaryota; kingdom Viridiplantae; phylum Streptophyta; class Magnoliopsida; order Poales; family Poaceae; genus Secale; species Secale cereale. The sequence continues at coordinate 866,650 of LR738714.1, forward strand.
AATATATATTAAGCAACGGTATACACTATTTATTCTCCTATAAAGATCAACATCTTTATGCGCATGGCATAGACATTGTTTGTTGCTTGACTGTTAGTGAACTTCTAAATAGGTATGAAAATTGCTTCTGTGGATCCATGGTAGTAACATATTTCTATACCTTCATCCCCATCACACATATATTATTCAACAGAAATTATCCAAAAACCTTAATATGTCAAATTAACATATTTCTATACCTCCTGTTTCCTCAAAAAAAAAAAAA
>LR738714.1:873606-977283 GCA_902687465.1 Secale cereale
TAGAATTAGAATAGTAATGACATGTGGAAAGAAAACTTGCCTCTGTGGACTTGGGATATGTATCCTCCTGTACGGTTATCACCTCATCAATATGCATATTCTCTGTATCCTCCATAGTAGAGTCTTCTTGTATCACCTGTGCTGACTCATAGTTTGTATCCTCGTCTTTCTTTATCACCTCTTCAACCTGCATATTATCTATATCCTCATCCTTTGCTACCTTGTTGATGTCATCCTAAGAACCCAAGTCTGACACTTTTAGATAGGAAACCTTGCATAGAAAAAGAACAGAGATATAATATGTCTTTACCGTCTCGATAGCATGGACAGTAGTACCGGATCTGGTTGGAGATTGAGTCGCATGGGGCACTGGTGACGGAGGAGCAGACATGGACGATGATGGTGCTTCACCAGGTGAAGATGTGTGCGGCTCAGTGGAGAGACTTGTTGTGGAGGTATGTTGGGATGCGGCTGAGAGATCTCGATAGAGGATGGAGGAGAGGTGAAAAGTAATGGTATCAGGCAATATAAGGCAATCGTGGGAGAAAGGAAACTACTATCGCGATAATTGGGGACTCCTGATTGCTATCATCCCCGGATTTATCTGAGGTTACAGAAGGAATCTTATCTTGTGCTTTATTTATATTATATTATACTCACACAAAATTATTGGAGTTATTTTCGTAGTATCTTTAATATGCATAAATATTGGGTTTGGCCCACCTTCCTTCTGTAACCGTGGGCTTAATTCAGAAAAGGCACACCCTTTTAATATTTTTGAGAAACTAAGTTTTCTGTTTCATTTGAAATTCAGCTGATGTATGGTGGTTGCCTTCTTGTACATGCACGTGCGACTGCGGGAGATCATGACTTGTTCTTTTGATTTTTTGGTTCATCACATGATCCATCAAGCCAGCCAAGGGGGGGATCTGTGAAGAGGTGAAGTACAAAATGGAATCGCAATAGGAGGCATATCAAAAGACATGGTTTGATGCATGTTGGAAGAGGTATTCTCGCCCACTGTGGTTATCCACCATTTTAGTCTGTTACATGAATTATATTCTTTTTTTATGAATATATATACCCTATATTCTTTTGATTTATTTTTTTGTGAAAAAAGAAAGCACGTGAGTTCGTGTGCTATAGATCTGGGAACGTCCTAATTGCAACATAGTATTAATAACGCCTTTTAACTTCAATATATTCCATGAATCTTAGTCTTTTGCAGTTTTCGTTACAAATATATCATAGAGCATCTCACTTAGGCATTCAAGAACATGTTTATAACAGAACATAATTCCGAAGGAAAAATTTAGATACCAACGGATACAGCACAAAGTGTTCCTTATTATGTATGATCTGACACCATGACGTAGCATCATTCTACCATCTTCTTCTCTTCCAAATAGGTTTACAAGTTGCATATGTGGAGGAGACCAGTAACCACAGCAAAGCCTCAATTCTCGTAAACAAGAATATTTGTCAAACCTGAATAAAAAAACTATGAAGTGATTAGTACATGACATGAAATACGGCTACACAAGTTGATAAGCTTGTAATGAGCTAGTTCCATAAGCTGGTTTTGAAAGCGAACATAGTAGGTGAAAGAAATAATGGAATAATGCACCTGCCTCATCTCTCCAAAACATCTCTATAGACAATGTTCTTGGTGCTTTTCCCGTATTTATCAACATCCTTGTTTGGCTTGGCCAAAATCCGTGTCGTCTCTCTCGACACTCCTCTTGACAATGCAACATATAGCTGCCCATGTGAGAATACTGGCTCGGGGAGGTAAATGCCGACATTTGGGATGGTCTGACCCTGTGCCTTGTTAATTGTCATGGAAAAACTCAGGCGGATGGGGAACTGTTTTCTCTTCAGTTTGAAAGGAAGTGAGATGTCCTCTGAGGGCGACATAGGGATCCTAGGTATAAACACCCTCTTTCCAGCATGCTGACCACCAACAATCTCCGCATCAATTGCATTATCCTGGAAGGCTCTGATCATAAGCCGTGTTCCATTGCATAGACCATTGTGAGGGTCGAGGTTCCGGAGCAGAATGACCGGACAATTGACCTTTAATTTCAAAACATGCGGGGGCAAGCCATTTGGTGTGATTAAGTTCAAAAAATCAATTGTGTAATTATTCTGCAAGTCATCCTCGATTGAGTCAAAACTATAGTATAACTTTTCGTCGCCTGGAAACCTGGAGATCATCTTGTCGTTCAGGTCATCGACATGATCGTTCTTGGTCGAAAGAATAGCACGTGCACTCATGTACTCTCTCGATGTAGCATTGGCCTGCAAAGATGGGAAGACATCTTCAATGAGCATGTTAATAGCTTTTTCATCCTCGGTATAGCCAATGACAATGTTGTCGGGGAGACGGACATAGTCATCGCCAATTGTCTCTTCAGTTCCATTGCCTATCCTTAGGAGGTATTCTGAGAACCAAGGATCAGCCTGTGCCCGCATATTGCGCGTGAGACGTATCTTTTTGGTCTTCTCCCAAAGATAGGATCTCAGAAGTGTAGCATCCGTGATCTGTGCTCTTGTCCCACGTGTCACAACGGGTAGGACCTGCCTGAAATCACCACCAAAGACGACAACCTTTCCTCCAAACGGCAAAGAACATTCCATTATATCCTGTAGTAATCTATCAAGCGTCTCTACTGCTTGACGTTTTGTCATAGCGACTTCGTCCCAAATTATCAAGGACGCCTGTCTAAGCAACTCCGCTGTACCACTCTGTTTTGTGAAATTGCACATACTGTTGTCAGTGAGCTTTATTGGAATTTTGAACCGGGAGTGTGTTGTCTGACCTCCAGGCATTATCGACGCTGCAATACCAGATGTAGCAGTTGCGATTGCTATTTGTCCCATGGAACGCACCTGTGCAAGCAATGCCTTGTACAGGTACGTCTTCCCAGTGCCTCCGGGGCCATCAACAAAGAATATCTGGCTTTTTTTGTTCACCACATGGTCCATTATGTCATTGAAACCAGCTAGCTGCTCATTGTTCAAACAACTAAATAGTTCTAGATGTTGTTTGTCCGCGGTGATTGGCCTCTCCTCTGTTACCTCTCTGTACTCACCATTATAAGAACCATCAGGGTGAACAAGATCCGGAAGTCCATAGATTTTAAGATCCTTTCCCATGGATTGCAACATATTCCTAATATCTCGAAGGACCATCTGCTCAAGTACCGACTCATTGGATTCATTACGACGGTAGTCCTCACACATTGATGGTAGATGTTTCTCCCACAATTGTCGGATTTCTGTTGCCTCACAAAATACCAATATAGTCGCAAACAACCTTCTTAGGGCACAAGGCATCTGAAATGTGGCTGCTTCTGTCATGCAATCATCAAGAGTCTTGTCGTGCTCAATGAGGCCTAAGTGCTCACATGCCTCTCTGAAGGAATTGCATAGGTTGCCATTGACTGTTTTCAAATCATCAAATGAAGTGGCACCTCGGACATGACTTAGCAGCACACGCAAGTAGTACCTCTCTCCTTCAGCAGGGTGTGCATACACAAGCCTTCCAATCTGTGATCTGTTATTTCTCCTCTTCTGCCACTTTTTTTTCCAGCTATCCATCTATAATGCTCTGGAAACTCTCTGTACAACAATTTCCGTGCTTGCGGAGAGCTCCGGTTCATCTCAAAGTACTCGGTAAGCATGGACCTGGATGAAGATGGTCGAGCGACAACATCTTATAGATTTTCACCAGCTTTAAATGCAATTGTATGCATGTTCGGCAAATGAAGCTGGAGCTGCAGCACCGATGGACTGACACCAAACAGTTTGAAACCAAAAATCCTGTAAATAGCTTCTGGAGGAGATACATAGCGTGCATCCCTGTATTGTCGGATTTCATTGATGATTCCACCATCATTGATTATGTCCTGATCGCATGCAAAGGACGCCCGATCATGGCCTTTATAGATGTACTTGAACAAGTACTTGACTGCCTTGATGCTAGAGCATGATTCCACATTAATGTGGCAGTTGTATCGCATAAGCAAACAAGGGTTATAAGGGACCACCCATCTGTTGTCCAAATTTGCTCCTCTGATCCTAACTCCACGCCCGTCGTCCCTCCTCCGATAGATGGGATAAGAGTCCTTCCCTTGTTGTGTGGCATCACAAAAATCTCGCGGATAATGAAACCTACACTGTCCCTCAATCATGCAAGGACCACTTTTTTTCAACTCACCACAGGGTCCGTGCAGCATGTGTTTGATGACCAGCTCATGTAGAACGGGGTGTTTATCTTTGTCAGGTATCTCTGCGGATATCACTCGATCATAATCATCTGGGGTCGCTAACTTGCTATTTGCTTTCATGATTAAAAGTATATGCTCATGAGGGAGGCCTCGTTTCTGAAACTCTGTGACATGTACATAAGCTGCGACTTCTCCGAAATGCTTACCCTTAGTTAGCAAGTCCATCATATCTCGTTGTTTAGCCTTGTATACTCTTGCCACAAGGTCTGGACGGTCCTGTGGCAGTTGTCCAGGCATCAGATTTTTGGTTATCTCCTCCCAATAGGGATTGCAAGTCATCGTAATAAAATAATCTGGTTTACCCCACCGTTGGACTATTGCCATCGCATCGAGCAACCTCCGCTGCATGTCGCGATCACCACCAGGAAACGTACGTGGAAGCACGATTCTCTTACCAATCCGATCACCGCGTGACTCGCAGGCAACTATTGTATCAACAAGACCCTGTAATAGTATAGTAGTTTATGCAAAAGGCTTTCAAAATGTTGTTGTATTATGATGATTTGGAATAAACACAAGCATGATACCTGGTAGAGGTCAGCTCGTATAACCTTTTGATTTTCTGGCTTTGAGTACCAGTCCAGCCTCATAGTCTCAATCTTGATGTACATGTCAACAGCCCACTGTTGGAAAACACGCCCACCAAACAAGATGATGTTAAAAAGCTTCTTCCTGACCTGTAGCTTGAAGCAGTAGTACTCCCTCGCACTAACAAATTTCCTGGATTGTGTTGCATTGACATCATTGTCACCAAAATCCTCATCTTGGTTGTCCTCGTTATCATCTAAAATACTGAACATTATTAGCAGTACACTGGCTGGACTCATACTGAATGACAAAATAAGATTTGCTTTGATCAATAAGCAATGATGACTGCTACCTGCGTGTAGATCATTGGCATGGTCTTGATTAATCAAATTACCATTTGTTTATAGGTGAACCAAGACATAAGCTTTTTTATTATTTAGTAAGTACGTAATCACAAAATAATAATGAATATCTTACCCGTATGTAAATCAGCGACGCGGTATTCATCTGGCACAAAGTTGCCAACTTGCTCCCTTCCAGTAATCAAGTTTTCATCTGTTTGATAGGTGAATGAAGAGAAATGGTTTTATATATTCTTAAAAATAGTAAGTAGGTATAACAAACTAATAATGAACGTCATACCTGTATGTAAACCAGGGGTCCGGTTTTCTTGCGGTCCAGTACTATGCACTGGATATTGGGTGGTGTCATCGGGGGCCTGAACATACGACATCCAACGATTCCAACCAGTCTCCCCACGTGGAAAAAATAGTGGATATGACAATGGGTCGTAGCACCCATAGTATGCTCTAATATATATGGGTCGGTCTCTTTTTTTGCCATGCACGACAACACTTCTGTCAAAACAATTTTGTGGGTCGCTCCCTTCAACCCATATCGCCGCCACCTGAGAAGTAGTTGGGGCATTGTACCTACGTTGATCCAACTTGATATCTGTGTTTAGTGAGATCTTGTACTCATCTAGATTCGGAACAGACCCCAGGCTCTTGAAAGCCTGTGCATAAGGGTTGTGCTCCAGTACTACCAGAATTTTCCGTATGAGCTCTATATTTAGATCTGGAGACCTCTTAGCCCTGTGCACCAAGTTATGATCTGTATCATAAATATAGAGCTGGAAATGCCTTGGTCCATTATCTGCCAGCACCAGATCATCAAGAGCGTGGTACAAACCCCCACATGCACGAAAGGTATATACGCCGGTTCCTGCCGCAGTGCTTACTCGACGATCAAGGGTGACTCCAAGACTTGTGAATGAGAAGTGAGAGTTGAAATACCGTATATTGTCTCGAAAATATTTAGCATCGTCATCATCTTGACTTGTGAACAACCGTTTCATCTCGTCTGGAACTTCTGGAGTAAATAAATCTATTTTCCCCTTTCTGCAACAGAATGCAGGTCCCTCATATTGAAACCGCAATGCTCCACAGTGGAGGCAGTCCCTAACTTTCCTAAGGACGTGGTGATTTTTGGGAAGGTTAATGTAAACCCTATCATGAGGATCATTTGTAGGTGTTCCATCACTGTGTCGTCGTTCATCTCGGTAGGATACAAAGTCAACATCTGGAACAGAATTTGAATATTCATTAATATTTATCATGCACAAAAGGCTGTATTCTATTATATATGGTAACTCATAATGGCAAGAAGGTACCTTGGTGGGCGAACATCCTAGCTTCTTCATCAGGCTCATGTTGTACAAGATTTTCGTCTCCCAAGCAGTCTATATAGTAGACAAATATTAGTTGGTAATAATGTATAAGATTTTTAAAATTAAACATAGAACCATAGATGCGTTAATGTGCACCATCATTATTTTTTGTGTTCCCATCGGGCTCCAGTATTCCATATGCATCATCGTTGTGGTCGTTGCCTAACAGCATATTTTGCAGAAATGGGTCTGTATGAGCTATGAATTAAAGGTATGAACTAAGCAGTAGTCAATACAAGCACCATTATATTCGTCGACGGAATTCTTTCCACATGACGGCGCAGTGAGTACGTTGTTTGGCCTCATACTCGTCCCAAAGTTTTGTCTGTGGTACGTATCATTTGTGTGTAGCCAATCACAATCTTCATCAACTAAAGAAACATTAAGTGACTGTCAGTTAGGAAATCAAAGATTGGATAAACAGTGTTTCATGTAGACGGCATCACCTGTATCGGGTTGATTTTGTTGTCCAGTTGTAAGGACTACTGATGACGATTTGGTTCGACACCGTTTGTCACGTAGATTTTGCAATATCTCTTGCTTATGTTGCTCATAGCGGGCATTTTCCCTCTGCCTCTTAAGTGCTTGTTTTGCTTCTGTATAATAAGTGATAATTTGGTACAAGACAACATGAGCCACAATTATTCTAAATATGTATGGTAGCTAACATGAGCCACATGTGATTACCATATGAACTGCTGCCTCTGTAGGATTGAAGTGGTGGTCGTAAAACAGTCAGCTGGGAGGACCCAATGGCAGAGTTGTTATTATCGTCATTTTCCTTGTTACAAACAACAGCATATGGTGTTCCTAATGAATTAGGACCATGTAGTAGAGTCTGCTCACTCTTTATCACCTCAACAGGTATGCCTGCATCACAATTTTATGCTTCTTGTCAGTTCTAGACACACAAATGCCGATATTATGGTTGTATGTAGGAGAACACATGACCTTCCACAGCTGGTGTGTGTCGTTGCTGCGTGACAGCAGACTGCGCACTGGGCCTATCCACAGTGTCAAAACCTGGTAAAAAGAACACCAAAGACATGTTTTTACTTGTGTTTAATAAATTGATTGTTAACAAACAGAGAAAATGGAGTAACCATGCGACATGGCCCCGGGTGGCATCTCTGGAGTGTTGCTTTCATTTAGAATAGAAGACTGCGCACTTGGCCTATCCATAGTGGCATAACCTGCCCAGAAGAACACTTAATTAACAAGATTTTACTTGTGATTAAAGAAATGTATGACAACAAGCAGAGAAATTGTAGTAACCAGGCGACATGTCCCCAGGTGGGTTAGATGGAGTGTTGAATTCATTTAGAATAGCAGCCGCAGCTTTCTTACGATCCCTTGCCTCTTGTCTTTTCTTTAATATTGCATCCCTGTTTAATGCATACCTCTCCCTTTCCCTCTGTCTCTTCAGCTCTTTTGGATCTGCTTTTTGAACTGCGAGGCAGTGACACATTATTCCCTTCTTTACAAGACCTAAGTAGGTAAGAGTAGGTGATATATGTATTTACCTGAACTGCTGTTGTTTGTCAGGTCTTGAAAGGGAGTACGTACCCCACTACGCTGAGAGGATGCCATATTGTCTTCTCAAATTTTCTTTTGTGTGAAACACCTTTTGATCCCTTCGTCAACTCAGTTTTTCATGATGTACTTAAGTATCAGCATACAAAGCATATATCAGTTTTCCATGATGTACTGTAGGTATAAGATGTGCAGATTCGTCAACTAACCGGTTGCTGGCTGATGTCAAACGCCTTCTCCCAGAGATCATGCTCCCCAGGTGCGTGGTGAACTTACTTGGGTACTTGTTTTTTCTGGTTCAGAACATGTGTGATCCATCTAAGTGCTCAAATGTGAGGTTGCAAGTAGATGTTTGTTCTTTTTTTTTTCCATACAAACTCTGGGAATGGATGGATGCATAGTATTTATGAGCTTTCTAAACTCTAGGAACCACTGAACATTATGGCGTTGCAAGACAAATATAGTGTTGTGTTTATGCAACCTCATTTGGCAACAGTTCATATATTACTTACTATTTGTCTCTGTATCACAGTACTCGCATTAGTTGATGCAGAATATATCTATGTTTTATCAATGAGTTATAACAAGATTTCACTCTCCTGTAGGCTAAATCAACATCACTTGGTGGGATCTGACTCAACTCAGTTTTTCATGATGTACTATTAAGTATCAGATTAGAAAGCATATTATCAGTTTTTCATGATGTACTGTAACTATAAGATGTGCAGATTCGTCAACTCAGGTTTTCATGATGTAAGTATCAGATTAGAAAGCATATGTCATTTTTTCATGATGTAATATAAGTATTAGATGTGCAGATTAAATTCATCTAACCTGTGTAATGGCAGGTCGAGATGTTGGCCACACAGGGCGATGACACCGGAGCTGGGGCAGCTAGTCGGGCTGAGGATGACCACCGGCTCGAGGCCGTCGCGGTCAGGGCGAGGCGGCGTGGCGAGGTGAGGTAGGGCAGCAAAGCGGGTGGAGAGGATGCCGCGTCCACCAGGGGCGAGGAGATGTAGGCAGCATGGCGGGTCGAGGAGGATCCCGGACAGCAGGGGCGAGGGTGGCGGGGCGTCTGGCGATGTTAGTGGCGTGATGCTTTCGTTGATCGTGGAGGTTTCTGGCGTGGTGGCGGCTTTGATCGCGGACGTATTTATTGGTTAATTCCCGTGAGGTTCCTTCTTTGGGATGTTTAGCAACGTGAACGGGGGAGTCTGCCGGCAGAACAATTGATTGGAGCCGTTGATCTGATTGTAATATTGGTGATGTAACGTGGACTGTTGGATGTAATTTTATAGATCTGATCGGACGTAGGGGGTTATCCTGTGTGCGTTTAGGTGGGTGGACGTAGGGAAACTCATGTTTGGTCTTTTAATAGTAAGTATAGATATCAATTCAACGGCACCATGCAAAATGAATTTGGTAGAGAGTGATGCACTATTAAGTGAATTTGGTGCCTCTTTACGTGGAGAAATGAACTATTACCATTATTACTGGGTTAGTGACAGCAGAAACATCCGAGGGAGCCATTAAATTTCGTGTACGTGGTTACCAAACTGCCAAATTTGTAGAGGTTAATTAGCTGTCGGCAATTGATCTCGGCAAAAATCCTTTACCATGTTTAATTTGTAGAGATCAATTAGCGGCCCGTGAGTGATGCGCCTGCGGTATAAATAGGACAATCCACGGCCCGCATTTTCATCTCCCACTAGCACACCTCTCTCGCTCTCTCTCTCTCTCACACACACCCACAGCAATTGTCTTCTTTTCTTCTTCGTCTGTCCTTGCCAAGAGGAAGCAGGAGAGATGGAGGCCAAGAAGTTGGGAGTGGCCGCCATTGCCGCCCTGTGCGTGCTCCTGCTCGTGCTTCCCGGGCAGGTGGCTGCCAAGTCCAAGTTCTGCGAGTGCTACGAGGACTGCTACCGTCAGTGCAGGCACCACATCCTGCGATTCGCCTGCGTTCCGTTCTGCTCCAACAAGTGCAGCCCCAACCAGGCCGTCGCCGCCGCCGGCGGTGACCGCGACCGATGCAGGGAGGCCTGTGCCAACAAAGTCAAAATCTGTGGCCAGTCGGACCCGTCCGGTAAGACGACGATGGAACTAGCTCCATTCTCTCATTTCATTAATTTGTTCAACTTGTTTATTTTATTTTCATGAACAGTGTTTGAACCAATGTTCTTCTTATGGTTTTGCGATTTGCAGAGGACGAATGCGAGCGTGGCTGCCTCTAGGAGTTTGGTCTTAATAAAGGGGCTGGCCGACCATGATCGTTCGTATGATGTTGAACGGACGTGATTGTAGCATCAATTCGATAAAAGTGGCGTGCGTGTGTCCACAACTGCAACAAGAAATTTAGGCAGAATTAGAACTTCCAAGATTTAAAGAGTTTTCCACTCAAAAAAATTATTTTAACAGTTTGTCGATTGGTGCATCATACTATGTAGCACGGCTTTGATTGCAGCAGCAAATATAATAATAAAAGCGGTTTAGTTTTGATTCTGCATATCACTTGTGTGGATGTTACCGTGCTACGTGTAAGTGTTTTGGTTTTGATTTGGTCTATGGAGATGCCAAACAAATTTCACTGTTGTTTCCTGAGCTAACTCATGAAAGGAGATACGAATGCCCTAGTAGAGCTTACAAATTCTCATGCAGCAATCAGCAATGCCATGTATACATTTATCCGTGTGAATTCCAAACACAAATGAAATTGTGATGACAAAAACGCAATTCGACTGATCACTAATAAAGATGTCTTTTGTCTTAAAAATCTTGACCAATGCACCCATGACATTTTTATGTAGAAGAATAATGGCATGAAAGGTCTTCTTGATTTATGCAGAGTTCATGTTTCTACTTATGAAACGGAGTTCATGTTTCTACTTATGAAACAGAGAAAATTGTTGGTCTCACAGTGCCCATGGTGTGTAAATTGTTAGAGCCCACTTGAGTTCCTCTTCTCTAAGAAGTTTCTCTAGATTGACCTCAGCCTCCCTCTTGGCAATTCGGTCATCGGCGCTGAGAGGAGAACTCTCCGCCTTAATGTCAAGGTTGTTGATGATATCGAGCAAACTTTCCTTTTGCTGCCTATATACACCACTATTGTTTTTAGCCCAACCCCTCAGAAACAGGCGTAGATGTCTAATCTTAAATTGCCATTTGTCAATGTTAGACAGCCCTCTACATTCAGATTTCCACTCTCGCTCGATGAGCTCAATAAAGCCCTCTCTCTCAAACGAAGCGGTTTCGAAAGAAAAGATGTCCCTGTTCCCTCGGTGAGCCGCCTCACCCGAGTCTAGAAGCAGAGGGGTGTGGTCCGAAAGACCTCTTTGTAACGCTCGTACTGTTACAAGAGGAAACTTTTGTTCCCAATCAATGCTAGTGAGAACTCTGTCAAGCTTCTCATACGTGGGATTCTCTAAGTTATTTGCCCATGTGAATTGCCGGCCTGTGAGATCTATTTCCCACAGATCCATATTTTCAATAATAGCATTAAACATGAAAGACCATCTAGCATCGAAATTATCGTTATTCTTCTCTTCTCTTCGCCTAATGATATTAAAATCACTGCCAACCAAAATTGGTAGAGTCTCTCCACCGCAAATCCTCACTAACTCAGCAAGGAAATCAAGTTTGAGCTCCGGCGGTGCCGCACCATAGACAGCCACCAGCACCCACCTAAACCCGTCAACTTTCGATCTCACTTGAAATTTGATGGCAAACTCTCCCATGAATGGTTGATGGGTTTTTCTTTTTTGTGCGTGTGTTCGCTTGCCGCTGGGTAAAATGGTTGATGGTAGTTGGAACCCTCCAGCATGGAATCGTACGCATATGGAGTTATCATATTCCTTCCCTTTAATAATGCATCTCCCTCTATTATTATTATTCATAATAGTAATGTACGTCTCGTTGAGCTTTATGTTTTCCATTGTCGTTCTTCTCCCTTTGTTTCTGATTGCTATTCATCGTCTCTTTGCGTTTACCTTATTTTCGTGACTCCTCTCTCTTTCTTCTTCCCATACCATTATTTTAATCGCTTCCAAATCTTGAGATTAGTAGCTACTACTAGGTTGTTGGGGTCAAGAGTAACGAGTCTGATCATCTCCAAATTTTCCCTTCGTCGCTGCCTGCCCCATCCTCGTCTCGGTCGGAGATCGACCGATTTTTGACGACGGTATGTATCCTATATCTACTTAGGTATATTTTTTTAGTGGGAAAAGTATGTTTTTCGTCCCTCAACTTTTTTGATAGTATAGAAATGATCCCTCAACTCCAAAATCAGCTTCTACTGCTTGGCCACGGGACATCTGGAACCATCGGGCCATCCAGATCCTGGTGATCTTCAGCCTTGGGCTCCAGATCATCCTCTTCCTCTTTGCCGGGATCCGCAGGCGCGGAGGCCACCCGGTGCTGCGGTTCCTGCTCTGGCTGGCGTATCAGCTGGCTGACTACACCGCCACACAGTGGCGGACCCAGGATTAACTAACGCCTCAGGCAAGAAACTAAGGACTAAAAACTACCCAGAAAAAACTTCAGTTTTAAGGCATGCAAAAATCAAACTATGTTGCATAACTAATAAGAAATCGAACATAATATTCAATGGCGGCATTTGTTCCATGGTGGGTCAACTAATAAAGCAAAATAAATCAAAAGATAATATGTAGCAAGGATAGATGATACAAAAAATTGATACCCAATACAATATGACCACGAAAAGCAAGAGCTTGTAGTATCAAAAATTTGACAATACCCAATACAATCAAGAGACGAGCTTTGTATTCTTCTTCTTGCTTCTGAGAACCCCTATCAAACACATGTGGCAGATTTTGTCTTTGTTTTTTGAAATCCTCATAATGTTGCCTGAATTTATTATGAGCACTATCATGCTTGCCAACATGCTGATTAAAAACTTTAGTTCCATCTGTCCAAGATTTAAATCCATTTCTCGTGAATGCTTCAATACCATAGTTTTCAGCTCTTGGTTGCTTAAACAGAAAACAATAAAAGCAAAAGGCTGATTATTTTTCAATGCTATATTCCAACCAGCCGCGATGATCATTGAACCAATATCCATGAAAGCTCCTACCATTTATCTTTTCATATGTATGATTAGTTGGTTGGCAAGGACCCATACTAATGTACTCCCTTCTAGCGAGATCTCTAATGTCTGGATCTAACTCCTCAATTGGTATTCTCTTACCGGGGTTCGATTCAATATCACTGGGCTTGAGCTCAGCTCTAACATTAGGGGTATTATCAGCTGTTTGAGTTGAAGCACCTGTTTCTGCTGTTTCGGTGGTTCGAACTTAAAAAAACAAATTCAATGTCTTGTTTCTTTTATTCATCTTGCGTCCCTATAAAAATGTAGAGAAACAAAATTTTCTCAATGTCAAAATTGGTTTCTACATCTAACAAACAGACAAACCGTGGCATCTATCAACTAAAATCATCATCATTACTGACATTATGGCATCTATTAACAAAAACAGGGCATCAAGCCATCAAAACTGTACTGAGACTCTGAGAGAAACTACCTCGCTCTCGCTGGACGTCGGGCTACCTGCAGGCCAGTGGCAGGCTGCAGCCTCGCGCCCTAGCCAGGTTCGCCGCCTTCCGCCCTCGCCGCGTCGCCGGACTCGGCGAACTGGCCGGACAGCCGCCGCAGCACCGCAGGCCCGCAGCAGGGGAGGAGGGGCGGGCGCCGAGGGCGAGGGAAGGGGAGATCGGGTGGGGGGCGCTGGAAGGGGGAGATCCGGGGGCGCGCACGGAGCTGACTGGCGACGACGGGTGGCGAGCGGCGCCGGCGGACGGCGACCGGCGTTGGCTTCTTGGGGTTCGTCAGGTCGGGGCAGTCGGGCAGAGCCGCAGAGGGAGTTGTGTGACGGGAGTTGGCCTGCCGCCTGCGAGGCTGCGAGGGAGTTGGCCTGGCCGCCTGGGCTGCCTGGGCTTGGGGCTGGGCTGCGCCCCAGGCCAAAGTTTGTTTTTTAATATAAGCCTATAAATTTTGCCACGCCCCAGGCAAAGGCCTGGGCTGCCTGGGGCCCAAATCCGCCCATGCCGCCACACACGCGCTCGGCCATCTCTCCCTCACGGGCGCGGCAGGCATGCACCGGATCGTCGCGTTCTGGGCGCCATTCCTCCTGCTGCACCTTGGAGGTCCCGACAACATCACTGCCTACTCTATGGAGGACAACGAGCTCTGGAAGCGGCACTTGCTGAATGCCATCCTTCAGGTATCCGGGGCTGTTTATGCCCTGTACGAGTATATCGTGGACACGGGCACATTGCTTCGGCTTGCCTCCATCTTGATGTTAACCATCGGTGCTGTCAAGTACGGGGAGAAGACGTGTGCCCTCATGCGCGGCAACCTGGACAGAATCCGAGCCTCTCTGAAGAAGCAACCACATGCCATGCATGGACATTTCCACCCTCAAGATCAAGTGTTGAAGGATGGAGAATTAGACGAGGAATCCCTTGTGCGAAGAGCTCACTCGCTGTTCCACATATGCAAGCATGCCATAGTTGATTACCCAATGCTGGAAGATGATTCACACGGCCAAGATACCACCAAAATGATAGGCGAGGTCAGGTTATGGAGATTGAGCTCTCCCTCATGTATGACATGCTGTACACCAAGGCAAGTGTCATCCACACCTGGTTCGGCTACTTGGTGCGTCTCATCTCGCCACTCGCCATAGCCGCATCATTGATGCTTTTTATGTTCGTCGACAAGGAAGCCCACCGCAGAGTTGATGTCGTTCATGGAGATGATGTCGCTGCTGAATGCCCTAGGCTCTTCTTGGACATTTGTCTTCCTGAGTACCACGAGATGCCACTGGCTTCGATACGCAGCTCTGTGCAATCAAAGATGGGACCGGCTTAGGCGTGTTGTTGTACATCTTCACCATCTTGCCATGGTAGGTGGGGTAGCCGGTACAGCTCAAGGAGGTGGTCGCATAGCATGGGACAGTACAACATGTTGCACCTTTGCACTGGTTCTGACAGTGCACTCACGAGGCCTCTGCTTGGCAGTTTGGCCAAGGTTGTGGGACTCGGACTGACCGAGCTTTGGAACAAGGAGTGTTACTCATGGGACATTGACATGACGGACCATGTCATGAATTGTATATCAGAACATATTAAGAAGTTACACAGTGATGGGCTTGTGAACTCACTGGCTAGCAGGGAATTGTTTGGACATGTATTACAAGACTCCCTCGGTGTTGATTTCCAAGAGTGCATCATCATCTGGCACATCAGCAGCGCTATTTTCCTGGCCAAGAGCCAGCAAGCCAAAGAAGAGGACGCATTGCTGGATGTGGAGGCCATCAAGGCGATATCAAACTACATGATATTCCTTCTCGTGAAACAGCCAGACACACTACCAGGCCGCTCCCAAAACAGGTTGTATGAACTAACCTGTACAAAGCTGGTGAAGACCAGGTGATCGATTCATAGGCGGCAAAACATGAACCTATGTGCTATGCTCAAGAATCTGTTTAGCCTACACGATGAACCCGATTCCAATTCCAGGGCCACTGACAGAGAGGAGCTTGCAAAAGAGCTATATGATGAGTATGAGGGCAAAAGCTTCACCTACGATGCTCCTCATCTCCCCCTTGTAGCTCATTTTGCTAAGGAACTGCTAATTATGGAGAAGGTGTTAAATTATGATCCAAATTATACCGTGTTGGACTAGATGTAGTACAACAGGTGTGGGCCTTTTCCGTTGACGTCGACGTGTACGAGTACAACTCGTTTACTTGTCCTCCAAGGACTCTTATGTATTGCCCTCAATATATACCCCATGTAGTCGCACCTAAGACGGCATGTCGTCTCGTGCTTGTAATACTCCTCCTCATAGTGATTGCGCCTTCGTGCGTCCGTGGTTTTCTCCCGCAAGGGTTTCCACGTAAAAATCCGTGTCTCTCTGTCTCGTTTATTCTCGTTATTATCTAACAAGTGGTATCAGAGCTGAGGTTTGCAGATACGAGATTTGAGATGGGAGTTAGGGTTGCGGTCTGCGGCCGCCGCAAAGTCGCCGAGATCTTTCGCTGCAGCAGTCCACCGAATCCAACGCGATCTCCTCACGCTGAGCCGCCGTCAAATCAGTACACCGGCCGTAAAGACAGCGACGTGTCCGGGTGTACTCGCGCATCAGCTCCTAGGCAGCCGCTGTTCCGCTACTGGTGTTTCATCGCGGCCACGTTTTCTTTTTTCTGTCCACGCACAGGATAAGTCCCGACCAGGTTACTCTACTGCTGCTTCACATCAAGCCATCATCAACCAAAGAAATAGTACTATAGTACTAGTATATTGCATCTCACGTGGTGGTGAAGGCAAATCCACAGATCAGATTATTTTTCCTTCCCATCTTCGGTTGCTTCGTCCACCCCAAAAGCTACCAGGTGCTATCCTTTTTTTAGTTCTTTGCTCCGCAAATTAATTCTCCAAGAATTTTTCTACGGCTTGTACTACTTTGTGTACACAGATTTATCGACTCATGGCATCCATGAAGTACGATCTTCCGCTGCTGGACCGTGACACAAGGTTTACCCTATGGCAAGTCAAGATGCGGGCGTTGTTGGCACAGGCCGACTATGATGATGCACTGGATAGTTTTGGGAAGGACCGAATTCAGGACTGGACTGCTGATGAGAAAAGAAGGGATCGTAAGGCTTTGTCACAAATTCAACTCCATTTGCATAATAATATTTTGCAGGAAGTTTTGAGCGAGAAAACTGCCGCCGCTCTATGGTTAAAGCTGGAAAGCATTTGCATGACAAAAGATCTTACTAGCAAGATGCATCTGAAGCAAAAATTATTCCTGCACAGGTTACCCGAGGGAGGTAATGTTTTGAATCATATTTCAGAATTTAAAGAGATCATATCCGATCTAGCTGCAATGGAGGTTAAGTATGAAGAGGAAGATACTGCTTTAATGTTACTTTGTTCACTGCCAAGTTCTTATACCAATTTTAGAGACACCATATTATACAGTCGTGATACTCTCACACTTAATGAAGTTTATGAAGCTTTGAACTCTAAGGAGAAGATGAAATTAATGGTGCCTCATGATGGTTCGAGTTCATCCCAAGCCGAGGGATTATCTGTTCGTGGCAGGACAAAGGAGAAGAACTCCAATAATGGAAACAGCGGCAAAAGTAAGAACGGCCACAGGGGTCGGTCGCAATCCAGAGACAAGAAGTATTGCAGATATTGCAAGAGAGACGGGCATGACATCTCCGAGTGTTTCAAGTTGCAGAACAAGGAAAAGAGAAAAGGTAATAAACAAGGTGAAAATTCTGCTAACGTTGCTCGTGATGATAGTTCCGATGATGCTCTTGTCGTTACTGCTGGATGTGCTGAGACCAATGATGAGTGGGTACTTGACACTGCATGTACTTTTCATATGTGCCCGCATAGAGATTGGTTTACTACTTTTGATTCCACTACTGCTGCTGGTTCCGTTTTGGGTTTTGATAATTCACCATGCAAGATTGAAGGCATAGGTTCCGTTCGAATCAAGATGTTTGATGGCACAATCAGAACTTTGACAGATGTTCGGTATATTCCGAAGATGAAGAGAAATCTTATCTCTGTGAGTGCCCTTGATGCAAAGGGGTACAAGTATTCAGGTGGAGATAGTGTTTTGAAGGTCACTAGAGGTTCCCTTATTGTGATGAAAGGTGACTTAAGTTCAACCAATGGTCTTTATTACCTTCGAGGTTCTACCGTTTCAGGTAACGCTACTCCAGTTATTTCAAAGAATTCTGATTGTGATGCTGCTAATCTTTGGCATATGTGTCTTGGACATATGAGTGAACTTGGTTTGTCAGAGTTAAATAAGAGAGGTCTTCTTAAAGGATACGAAACTGGTAAATTGAAATTTTGTGAGCATTGTATCTTCGGCAAGCACAAGAGGGTGAAGTTCAATACTTCGACTCATACAACTGAAGGTATTCTTGATTATGTGCATTCTGATTTATGGGGACCATCTCGCAAGAAGTCACTAGGTGGTGCTAGTTACATGCTGACCATAATTGATGATTATTCAAGAAAAGTTTGGCCTTATTTCTTGAAGCATAAATGGCAAGCATTCTCAGCATTTAAGGAGTGGAAGATTATGATTGAAAGACAAACTGAAAGGAAGGTAAAAATACTTCGCACTGATAATGGTATGGAATTCTGTTCTAAGCAATTTAATAATTATTGCAAGTCTGAAGGCATTGTCAGACACTAAACCGTTCCTTATACTCCTCAACAAAACGGTGTTGCTGAGCGTATGAACAGGACCATTATTTCCAGAGCCCGTTGCATGTTGTCAAATGCAGGTTTGCATAAGCGTTTTTGGGCTGAGGCCGCTTCCACTGCTTGTTATCTCATTAATCGTTCACCATCTATTGCTCTTAATAAGAAAACTCCAATTGAGGTATGGTCTGGTTCACCTGCTGATTATTCACAGTTGAGAGTTTTTGGTTGCACTGCTTATGCTCATGTTGATAATGGAAAATTGGAGCCTAGGGCTGTTAAGTGCATCTTTCTTGGTTATAAGTCTGGTGTTAAAGGTTTTAAATTGTGGAATCCTGAAACCCAGAAGGTTGTTATTAGCAGAAACGTTATCTTTAATGAATCTGCTATGTTACATGATGTTCCATCTACTAATGTTCCCGTTGAGAGTGAACAACAGGCTACTCTTCAGCATCCTACTATTCAGGTGGAGCATGTTATTGATTCAGATGATACATCCGGTAATGAAAATGTTGATGCACATGATGATCCCGTCGTTGATGATGAACATGTCACTCCCACTCCAAATCAGCCTATTGTTCCACCCGGTTGGAATCTTGCACGTGACAGAGTTAGGCGGGGTACTGATAAACCTAAAAGGTTAATTGAAGAGTGCAATATTGTTTCTTTTGCTTTATCTGTTGCAGAGGAAATTGAAGGTAATGCTGAGCCTTCTTCATATTCCGAGGCTATTATTTCTGGTTATAGTAATAAGTGGATGACCGCTATGCATGATGAGATGGAATCACTTGAAAAGAATGGCACTTGGGATTTAGTAAAATTACCTAGAGAGAAGAAACCTATTCGTTGCAAGTGGGTTTTCAAGAGGAAAGAAGGTGTTTCTCCTAATGATGCGACAAGATATAAAGCAAGGTTGGTTGCTAAAGGTTATAGCCAGATTCCAGGTATTGACTATAATGAAGTCTTTTCTCCTGTTGTGAAGCATAGCTCTATTCGCACTTTACTCAGTATTGTTGCCATGCATGATTTTGAGCTTGAACAATTGGATGTTAAAACTGCATTCTTACATGGAGAATTAGAAGAGGATATTTATATGGAACAACCTGAAGGTTTTGTTATTCCTGGAAAAGAAAATCTTGTCTGCAAGTTAAAGAAATCTCTTTATGGATTGAAGCAATCCCCTAGACAGTGGTACAAGAGATTTGATACCTTTATGCTCTCTCGAGGTTTCAAAAGGTCTAAATATGATAGTTGTGTTTATTTGAAAACTGTCAAAGGTTCAACTATTTATTTGCTCCTTTATGTTGATGATATGCTAATTGCTGCAAAGAGTATGTCAGATATTAATGAACTAAAGAAGCAATTGAGTAATGAATTTGAGATGAAGGATTTGGGTGCTGCAAAGAAAATTCTTGGCATGGAAATATCCAGAGATAGGCCGTCTGGAAAGGTATATCTAAGTCAGAAGGGATATATTGATAAAGTTCTTCGTCGTTTTAATATGCATAATGCCAAGCCAGTAAGTACTCCATTAGCTGCACACTTCAAATTATCATCAGCTTTATGTCCTAAGTCAGATGCAGATATTGAGTACATGTCTAGAGTTCCCTATTCGAGTGCAGTTGGTTCACTTATGTATGCCATGGTTTGTTCCCGTCCGGATTTATCATATGCATTGAGTGTTGTCAGTAGATACATGGCTAATCCTGGAAAAGAGCATTGGAAAGCAGTTCAGTGGATTTTCATATACCTGCGAGGTACTTCTAATGCTTGTTTACAGTTTGGGAAAACTAGAGATGGACTTGTTGGTTTTGTTGATTCTGATTTTGCTGGTGATTTGGATAAGAGAAGATCGCTCACAGGTTATGTTTTCACCATTGGTGGTTGTGCTGTGAGTTGGAGAGCAACTTTGCAGTCTATTGTGGCTTGTTCCACTACTGATGCCGAGTATATGGCTATTTCTGAGGCGTGCAAAGAAGTTATCTGGTTGAAAGGTTTGTACACTGAGCTTTGTGGAGATTTATCTTGCCCTACCGTATTTAGTGACAGTCAAAGTGCCATATATCTTACAAAGAATCCAATGTATCATGAGAGAACGAAGCACATTGATGTCAGATTTCACTATATTCGAGATGTTGTTGCTGAAGGTGATTTGAAGGTATGCAAGATAAGTACTCATGATAATCCTGCTGATATGATGACAAAGCCAGTTCCGACCAATAAGTTTGAGCTTTGCTCAGGCTTAGTTGGTATTTCTCACTAGTCCTATGGGCTTTGATGCACAAGGTGTTTATGCTGATTTGGATGGAGTTATTTACTTTTTTCGACTACTGGAGGGAATTTGGATCAAGGTGGAGATTGTTAAATTATGATCCAAATTATACCGTGTTGGACTAGACGTAGTACAACAGGTGTGGGCCTTTTCCGTTGACGTCGACGTGTACGAGTACAACTCGTTTACTTGTCCTCCAAGGACTCTTATGTATTGCCCTCAATATATACCCCATGTAGTCGCACCTAAGACGGCCTGTCGTCTCGTGCTTGTAATACTCCTCCTCATAGTGATTGCGCCTTCGTGCGTCCGTGGTTTTCTCCCGCAAGGGTTTCCACGTAAAAATCCGTGTCTCTCTGTCTCGTTTATTCTCGTTATTATCTAACAGAAGGATGGCAGCATTAACTCGGTGCAACTTGTCCTTAACGTGTGGACGGATATTATTGATTACGCAGCCAGCAACTGCAGCAGGAAGTTCTATGCCGAGAAGCTGAACAATGGCGGTGAGTTGACAACCATCGTGTCGCTCATGGCAGAACACCTATACCAAGTTCGGGCGATCCAGATCAAAAGAATGGACAAGGAAAATGATTTGGCATGAGAAGGCATCACTCACTCAGGGAGAAGGCATCAAACTGAACTTGACTCCTTACTGGGAGGAATGGTTCTTGAAATATTTATCTCCTAAAAAATCTATGTCCATTTTTTTGGCACATGGTAGAAAAAACTACCTTAGGGCATCTACAACGCTGACCCGCAAATTTGCTCCGGCATCTGGCCGCGGACACAGGAATGGTTCTTGAAAAAATTATCTCCTAAGTGGTTGAGCTTGCTACATTCTGTAAAATAGGTTGGAAGCGTTGAACCCTTTGTCTCGGGCCGCATTGATATATATTGAGGACAAGCCTTGGCGTACAAGTTTGAGAGAAGAGGATCGATCAAGAGATTGTTACAGGAGATTCGGAGGAGAGTACTATGGGAGAGATAAGAGGAGATGGAGTAGGTTTAAACAGACAAGTCCTATCTCTATACAACTATTCTAACACTCCCCCTCAATCTGAACCTAAGGAGCTTTGCCAAGGTTGAGATTGTATGTGAATGTTTCCAATCCTCGCATAGTGAGTGGTTTTGTAAACCCATCTGCAAGCTGATCTCCTGTGGGAATGAACTTGATCTCTAGCAACTTCCGTGCCACTCTTTCTCTGACAAAATGAAAATCAACCTCGATGTATTTCGTTCATGCATGAAAAACAGGATTGGCTGAGAGATAGGTTGCCCCAATATTATCACACCATAGTCTCGCAGCCTAAGGAGCTTTAATACCAAGCTCATAAAGAAGTGTCTGAATCCACATTATCTCAGCTGTAGCATTGGCCAAGGCTTTATATTCAGCCTCTGTACTTGATCTTGAAACAGTGGCTTGTTTTCTTGCGCTCCAAGACACAAGATTTGTTCCCAGGAATACAGCAAAACCACATGTAGATCTTCTATCATCAGTACATCCTGCCCAGTCTGCATCTGAATAGGCAGTTATAAGGAGAGAAGTGTCGTGGTTCTAAGTCTGACAGTAAGGGTAGGGGGTACGAATGGAGAGGCAAGGTTCTAGCTATGGTGAGGTTGTACACAGTGTGTTAGCGAGTTCAGGCCCTTCTCGGAGGAAGTAATAGCCCTACGTCTCGGTGCCCGGAGGCTTGGTCGACTGATATGTGTATAGGTGTGTTACAGAGGTGCGAACCCTTGTTCTGGAGGAGGGGGTGGCTTATATAGTGTGCCAGGACCCCAGCCATGCTCCATGTTACCAAGGGTTTAAAGGTACATTAAGGCAGGCGTTACTCATAACGCCTGCAGTAAAGGATAATTAAGGTGTTTACTACAGTGAGTAAATATAGGACCGTTGCTGTTCCAAGAGGCGCTTGACCTTCGGAGGTCGAGTGCCTGATCCGGTCGAGTGGAGTTGAGTCGTCCTGTGTACATGAGTCAGTCGAGTGAAGTGTCTCCTCGGACCGTCTCAGTCGACTGTCTCCACTGTCATGGGTCTTGTCTTTTGATCTTCTAGGGTAGTGACCTTGGGTGGGGTACCTCGATTAGGCTTGTGACCCTACCCTAGGTCTGTAACCTCGTCAGTAGCCCCCGAATGGATTGAGGCTTGAGCAAGGGGAAGCTGAGGGAAGCTCTGGTCTTGGTTCGACGTCCTTGGGGTATATTGTTTCGGAGCTCGTGACTTGGGCAGGCTCCCTCAGTTGTGTCTTGGTCGCCTCGATCGATTCTGAAGCCATCAGTGAATTAGTTGCCTCTTGCGTCGACTCGACTTCTTGCGTCGATTGGACTTCTTGCGTCGACTGGATTTTGTGCTAGGCGTCGGGCGGCGTGAGCGCGTGCCGTTTTCGACGGAATTGGTTGCCCTTTGGTCGCCGGATTCGGCGAGGTTTTCGAAATTTGGGGAAGCGCGCGGGGCGGGACGTGCCGCATCAATCGGAGAGGTGCGGTTCGAACGCCTCGATTCCCGCGCCTCCTTTTTCGCCACGTATCGCGTCAGCGTCTGTTACGGGATCGGATAGGATTGCTCGGGGCCACCGGCAGCCACTCGACCGAGCCGTTATAAAGGCGCGCCGAGCCCGCAGCGGGGGGCACTGTGCGCCCAATCTTCTCCCGTTCGCCTCAGCTTCTCTGCAGCGCTCTTGCTTCTCCGCTGCGCCCCCGTTCCTTCCTGCCTCTCTCCGCAGCGACCGCCGTCACACGTGAAGGAAATATGCCCTAGAGGCAATAATAAAGTTTTTATTTATATTTCCTTATATCATGATAAATGTTTATTATTCATGCTAGAATTGTATTAACCGGAAACTTAGTACATGTGTGAATACATAGACAAAACAGAGTGTCCCTAGTATGCCTCTACTAGACTAGCTCATTGATCAAAGATGGTTATGTTTCCTAACCATAGACATGAGTTGTCATTTGATCAACGGGATCACATCATTAGGAGAATGATGTGATGGACAAGACCCATCCGTTAGCATAGCACTATGATCGTTTAGTTTTTTCTGCTATTGCTTTCTTCATGACTTATACATGTTCCTATGACTATGAGATTATGCAACTCCCGAATACCGTAGGAACACCTTGTGTGCTATCAAATGTCACAACGTAACTGGGTGATCATAAAGATACTCTACAGGTGTCTCCGAAAGTATTCGTGGTGTTGGCATAGATCAAGATTAGGATTTGTCACTCCGAGTGTCGGGGAGGTATCTCTGGGCCCTCTCGGTAACACCCATCATAATAAGCCTTGCAAGCAAAAGACTAATGAGTTAGTCACGAGATGATGTGTTACGGAACGAGTAAAGAGACTTGCCGGTAACGAGATTGAACTAGGTATAGAGATACCGACGATCGAATCTCGGGCAAGTAACATACCGATGACAAAAGGAACAACGTGTGTTGTTATGCGGTTTGACCGATAAAGATCTTCGTAGAATATGTAGGAACCAATATGAGCATCCAGGTTCCGCTATTGGTTATTGACCGGAGATGAGTCTCGGTCATGTCTACATAGTTCTCGAACCCGTAGGGTCCGCACGCTTAACGTTTGATGACGATCGGTATTATGAGTTTATGAGTTTTGATGTACCGAAGGTAGTTCAGAGTCCCGGATGAGATCACGGACATGAAGAGGAGTCTCGGAATGTCCGAGACATAAAGATTGATATATTGGACGACTATATTCGGACACCGGAAGTGTTCCGGAAAAGTTTCGGATTTAACTGGATTGCCGGAGGGGGTTACCGGAACCCCCTACGAGGGGGGATGGTCCATAGTGGGCCTTGAGGAAAGGAGAGAGGCAGCCCGTAGAGGCTGGCCGGCGCCCCACCAGGGGATCCTAGTTGGACTAGGATTGGGGGGCGCCACCTCTCCCTCTTTTCCTTTCCCTCTCTTCCTTCTTGGTGGACTCCTACTAGGAATAGGATTGCAATCCTATTCCTAGTAGGATTGCCCTAGCCGCACCATAGGAGGCCGGCCGGCCCTCCTCCCTTGCTCCTTTATATACGGGGGCAGGGGGGCACCCAAAGACACACAAGTTGAATTGTTCCAGCCGTGTGCGGTGCCCCCCTCCACAGAAACACACCTCGGTCATACCGTTGCAGTGCTTAGGCGAAGCCCTGCGCCGGTAGATACATCATATCCGTCACCACGCCGTCGTGCTGACGAAACTCTCCCGTGAAGCTCAGCTGGATCAAGAGCTCGTGGGACGTCATCAAGCTGAACGTGTGCTGAACGCGGAGGTGCCGTACGTTCGGTACTTGATCGGTTGGATCGCGAAGAAGTTCGACTACATCAACCGCGTCACTTGACGCTTCCGCTTCCGGTCTACGAGGGTACGTAGACACACTCTTCCCTCTCGTTGCTATGCATCTGGTAGATAGATCTTGCGTGATCGTAGGAAAATTTTAAAATACTACGTTCCCCAACAGTGGAATCATGAGCCAGGTCTATGCGTAGATGATATGCACGAGTAGAACACAATGAGTTGTGGGCGATACTAGTCATACTGCTTACCAGCATGTCATACTTTGCTTCGGCGGTATTGTGAGATGAAGAGGCCCGGACCAACATTACGCGTACGCTTACGCGAGACTGGTTTCACCGTTATGAGCACTCGTTGCTTAAAGGTGACTGGCGGGTGTCTGTCTCTCTCACTTTAGCTGAATCAAGTGTGGCTACGCCCGGTCCTTGTGAAGGTTAAAACAGCACATACTTCACGAAACATCGTTGTGGTTTTGTATGCGTAGGTAAGAACGATTCTTGCTAAGCCCGTAGCAGCCACGTAAAACTTGCAACAACAAAGTAGAGGACGTCTAACTTGTTTTTGCGGGGCATGTTGTGATGTGATATGGTCAAGACATGATGAGTTATACGGTTTTGTATGAGATGATCATGTTTTGTAATGTTATCGGCAACTGGCAGGAGCCATATGGTTGTCGCTTTATTGTATGAAATGCAATCGCCATGTAATTGCTTTACTTTATCACTAAGCGGTAGCGATAGTCGTAGAAGCAATAGTTGGCGAGACGACAACGATGCTACGATGGAGATCAAGGTGTCGCGCCGGTGACGAAGGTGATCATGACGGTGCTTTGGAGATGGAGATCAAAAGCACAAGATGATGATGGCCATATCATGTCACATATTTTGATTGCATGTGATGTTTATCTTATTATGCTTCTTATTCTGCTTAGAACGACGGTAGCATTATAAGATGATCCCTTACTAAATTTCAAGGTATAAGTGTTCTCCCTGAGTATGCACCGTTGCGAAAGTTCGTCGTGCTGAGACACCACGTGATGATCGGGTGTGATAAGCTCTACGTTCAAATACAACGGGTGTAAGCCAGTTTTGCACACGCAGAATACTCGGGTTAAACTTGACGAGCCTAGCATATGCAGATATGGCCTCGGAACACTGGAGACCGAAAGGTCGAGCGTGAATCATATAGTAGATATGATCAACATAAGATGTTCACCATTGAAACTACTCCATCTCACGTGATGATCGGACATGGTTTAGTTGATTTGGATCACGTGATCATTTGGATGACTGGAGGGATGTCTATCTAAGTGGGAGTTCTTAAGTAATATGATTAATTGAACTTTAATTTATCATGAACTTAGTCCTGGTAGTATTAGCATATCTATGTTGTAGATCAATAGCTCGCGATGTTGCTCCACGTTTATTTTTTATATGTTCCTAGAGAAAACCAAGTTGAAAGATGTTAGTAGCAATGATGCGGAATTGTTCCGTGATCTGAGGATTATCCTCATTGCTGCACAGAAGAATTATGTCCTTGATGCACCGCTAGGTGACAGACCTATTGCAGGAGCAGATGTAGACGTTATGAACGTTTTGACAAAAGCTCGATATGATGACTACTTGATAGTTTAGTGCACCATGCTTTACGGCTTATAACCGGGACTTCAAAAACGTTTTGAAACGCCACGGAGCATATGAGATGTTCCAAGAGTTGAAATTAGTATTTCATACTCATGCCCGTGTCGAGAGGTATAAGACCTCTGACAGTACTTTGCCTACAAGATGGAGGAGAATAGCTCAACCAGTGAGCATGTGCTCGGATTGTCTGGGTAGTACAATTGCTTGAATCAAGTGGGAGTTAATCTTCCAGATAAGATAGTAATTGACAAAGTTCTCTAGACACTATCACCAAGTTAGTAGAACTTCGTGATGAACTATAATATGCAAGGGATGACGAAAGTAATTCCCGAGCTCTTCACGATGCTGAAATCGGCGAAGGTAGAAATCAAGAAAGAGCATCAAGTGTTGATGGTTAACCAGACCACTTGTTTCAAGTAAAGGGCAAAGGGATAGAAGGGGAACTTCAAGAAGAATGACAAGCAAGGTGTCACTCCCGTGAAGAAACCCAAAGCTAAACTCAAGCCTGAAACTAAGTGCTTCTACTGCAAAGGAAATGGTCACTAGAAGTGGAACTGCCCTAGATATTTGGCGGATAAGAAGGATGGCAAAGTGAACAAAGGTATATTTGATATACAGATTATTGATGTGTATTTTACTAGTGTTCATAGCAACCCCTCGGTATTTGATATTGGTTCAGTTGCTAAAGAGTAGTAACTCGAAATGGGAGTTGCATAATGAACAGAAACTAGTTAAAGGATGAAGTGACGATGTGTATTGGAAGTAGTTCCAAGATTGATATGATCATCATCACACACTCCCTATACTTTCGGGATTAGTGTTGAACCTAAATAAGTGTTATTTGGTGTTTGTGTTGAGCATGAATATGATTTGATCATGTTTATTGCAATACGGTTATTCATGTAAGTTAGAGAATAATTGTTGCTCTGTTTACATGAATAAAACCTTCTATGGTTATACACCCAATGAAAATGGTTTGTTGGATCTCGATCGTGTGATACACATATTCATAATACTGAAGCCAAAAGATGCAAGGTTAATAATGATAGTGCAACTTATTTGTGGCACTGCCGTTTAGGTCATATTGGTGTAAAGCGCATGAAGAAACTCCATAGTGATGGACTTTTGGAATCACTTGATTATGAATCACTTGGTGCTTGCGAACCATGCCTCATGGGCAAGATGACTAAAACTCCGTTCTCCGGAACCGTGGAGCGAGCAACAGAGTTGTTGGAAATCATACATACTGATGTATGCGGACCAATGAGTGTTGAAGCTCGCGGCAGGTATCGTTATTTTCTGACCTTCACTGATGATTTGAGCAGATATGGGTATATCTACTTAATGAAGCACAAGTCTGAAACATTTGAAAAGTTCAAAGAATTTCAGAGTGAAGTGGAGAATCATCGTAACAAGAAAATAAGAGTTTCTACGATATGATCGTAGAGGTAAAATATTTGAGTTAGCGAGTTTGGCCTTCAATAAAAACAATGTGAAATAGTTTCACTACTCACGCCACCTGGAACACCGCAGTGTAATGGTGTGTCCGAACGTCATAACCGTACTTTATTAGATATGGTGCGATCGATGATGTCTCTTACCGATCTACCACTATCGCTTTTGGGGTTATGCATTAGAGACAGCTACATTCACGTTAAATAGGGCACCATCTAAATCCGTGGAGATGACACCATATGAACTGTGGTTTGACGAGAAACCTAAGCTGTCATTTCTTTAAGTTTGGGACTGCGATGCTTATGTGAAAAAGTTTCAACATGATAAGCTCGAACCCAAATCGGAGAAGTAAATCTTCATAGGATACCCAAAAAGAAACTGTTGGGTACACCTTCTATCACAGATCCTAAGGCAAGGTCTTTGTTGCTAAGAGTGGATCCTTTCTAGAGAAGGAGTTTCTCTCAAAAGAAGTGAGTGGGAGGAAAGTAGAACTTGATGAGGTAATTGTACCTTCTCCCGAATTGGAAGTACATCACAGAAACTCGTTCCAGTGATTCCTACACCAATTAGTGAGGAAGCTAATGATGATGATCATGAAACTTCAGATCAAGTTTCTGCTGAACTTCGTAGATCAACCAGAGTTCGTTCCGCACCAGAGTGGTACGGCAACCCAGTTCTGGAAGTCATGTTACTAGACCATGATGAACCTACGAACTATGAGGAAGCGATGATGAGCCCAGATTCCGCAAAATGGCTTGAGACCATGAAATCTGAGATGGGATCCATGTATTAGAACAAAGTATGGACTTTGGTTGACTTGCCCAATGATCGGCAAGCCATCGAAAATAAATGGATCTTCAAGAGGAAGACCGACGCAAACGGTAATGTTACTGTTTACAAAGCTCGACTTGTTGCGAAAGGGTTTCGACAAGTTCAAGGAGTTGACTACGATGAGACTTTCTCACCCGTAGCGATGCTTAAGTCTGTCCGAATCATGTTAGTAATTGCCGCATTTTATGAAATCTGGCAAATGGATAACAAAACTGCATTCTTTAATAGATTTATTAAAGAAGACTTGTATATGATGCAACCAGAAGGTTTTGTCAATCCTAAAGGTGCTAACAAAATGTGCAAGCTCCAGCGATCCATCTATGGACTGGTGCAAGCATCTCGGAGTTGGAATATACGCTTTGATAAGTTGATCAAAGCATATAGATTTATACAGACTTGCGAAGCCTGTATTTACAAGAAGTGAGTGGGAGCACTACAACCTTTCTGATAAGTATATGTGAATGACATATTGTCGATCGGAAATGATGTAGAATTTTCTGGAAAGCATAAAGGAGTGTTTGAAAGGAGTTTTTCAAAGAAAGACCTTGGTGAAGCTGCTTACATATTGGGCATCAAGATCTATAGAGATAGATCAAGACGCTTGATAAGACTTTCGATGAGTACATACCTTGATAAGATTTTGAAGTAGTTCAAAATGGATCAGTCAAAGAAGGAGTTCTTGCCTGACTTGTAAGGTGTGAAGTTGAGTAAGACTCAAAGCCAGACCACGGCAGAAAAATATAGAGAGAATGAAAGTCATTCCCTATGCCTCAGCCATAGGTTCTATAAAGTATGCCATGCTGTGTACAAAACACGTTGTGTACCTTGCCATGAGTTTGACAGGGAGGTACAATAGTGATCCAGGAGTGGATCACTGTACAGCGGTCAAAATTATCCTTAGTGATTGGATGACTAAAGGAAATATTTCTCGATTATGGAGGTGATAAAGAGTTCGTCGTAAAGGGTTACGCCGATGCAAGCTTTGACACTAAATCCAGATGACTCTAAGTATCAATCTGGATGCGTATTGAAAGTGGGAGCAATTAGCTAGAGTAGCTCCATGCAGAGCATTGTAGACATAGAAATTTGCGAAATACATACGGATCTGAATGTGACAGACCCGTTGACTAAACTTCTCTCACAAGCAAAACATGATCACACCTTATTACTCTTGGGTATTAATCACAAAGCGATGTGAACTAGATTATTGACTCTAGTAAACCCTTTGGGTGTTGGTCACATGGTGATGTGAACTATGGGTGTTATTCACATAACGATGTGAACTATCGGTATTAAATCACATGGCGATGTGAGCTAGATTATTGACTCTAGTGCAAGTGGGAGACTGAAGGAAATATGCCCTAGAGGCAATAATAAAGTTTTTATTTATATTTCCTTATATCATGATAAATGTTTATTATTCATGCTAGAATTGTATTAACCGAAAACTTAGTACATGTGTGAATACATAGACAAAACAGAGTGTCCCTAGTATGCCTCTACTAGACTAGCTCATTGATCAAAGATGGTTATGTTTCCTAACCATAGACATGAGTTGTCATTTGATCAACGGGATCACATAATTAGGAGAATGATGTGATGGACAAGACCCATCCGTTAGCATAGCACTATGATCGTTTAGTTTTTTCTGCTATTGCTTTCTTCATGACTTATACATGTTCCTATGACTATGAGATTATGCAACTCCCGAATACCGTAGGAACACCTTGTGTGCTATCAAACGTCACAACGTAACTGGGTGATCATAAAGATGCTCTACAGGTGTCTCCGAAAGTATTCGTGGTGTTGGCATAGATCAAGATTAGGATTTGTCACTCCGAGTGTCGGGGAGGTATCTCTGGGCCCTCTCGGTAACACCCATCATAATAAGCCTTGCAAGCAAAAGACTAATGAGTTAGTCACGAGATGATGTGTTACGGAACGAGTAAAGAGACTTGCCGGTAACGAGATTGAACTAGGTATAGAGATACCGACGATCGAATCTCGGGCAAGTAACATACCGATGACAAAAGGAACAACGTGTGTTGTTATGCGGTTTGACCGATAAAGATCTTCGTAGAATATGTAGGAACCAATATGAGCATCCAGGTTCCGCTATTGGTTATTGACCGTAGATGAGTCTCGGTCATGTCTACATAGTTCTCGAACCCGTAGGGTCCGCACGCTTAACGTTTGATGACGATCGGTATTATGAGTTTATGAGTTTTGATGTACCGAAGGTAGTTCGGAGTCCCGGATGAGATCACGGACATGACGAGAAGTCTCGGAATGTCCGAGACATAAAGATTGATATATTGGACGACTATATTCGGACACCGGAAGTGTTCCGGAAAAGTTTCGGATTTAACTGGATTGCCGGAGGGGGTTACCGGAACCCCCTACGAGGGGGGATGGTCCATAGTGGGCCTTGAGGAAAGGAGAGAGGCAGCCCGTAGAGGCTGGCCGGTGCCCCACCAGGGGATCCTAGTTGGACTAGGATTGGGGGGCGCCACCTCTCCCTCTTTTCCTTTCCCTCTCTTCCTTCTTGGTGGACTCCTACTAGGAATAGGATTGCAATCCTATTCCTAGTAGGATTGCCCTAGCCGCACCATAGGAGGCCGGCCGGCCCTCCTCCCTTGCTCCTTTATATACGGGGGCAGGGGGGCACCCAAAGACACACAAGTTGAATTGTTCCAGCCGTGTGCGGTGCCCCCCTCCACAGAAACACACCTCGGTCATACCGTTGCAGTGCTTAGGCGAAGCCCTGCGCCGGTAGATACATCATATCCGTCACCACGCCGTCGTGCTGACGAAACTCTCCCGTGAAGCTCAGCTGGATCAAGAGCTCGTGGGACATCATCAAGCTGAACGTGTGCTGAACGCGGAGGTGCCGTACGTTCGGTACTTGATCGGTTGGATCGCGAAGAAGTTCGACTACATCAACCGCGTCACTTGACGCTTCCGCTTCCGGTCTACGAGGGTACGTAGACACACTCTTCCCTCTCGTTGCTATGCATCTGGTAGATAGATCTTGCGTGATCGTAGGAAAATTTTAAAATACTACGTTCCCCAACAACACGAGCCATGGGCAAAGACAAGACCGCGGCCATGGAGCGCTCCAAGAAGGCGGCGTCGGGGAAGGGGAGGCGAGCTGTCCGGAGCGGTTCGTCGTCGAGGTCCGGACTCCCCGCTGGATGGATCCAGGGGGATTGGATCCGGTCCACCGTCGTGGTGGAGGATCTGGAGGAGCTGGAGGAGGAAGGGTTGATCACCCGCGACTCCTGGCGGGCGCCGGGGGGAGAGCTCGAGCCCCGGCCGCGGGAGGGCGAGTGTGTACTCCACGCCACCCACGTCGACCGAGGTTTCTCTACGCCCCCGCATCCTTTCTTCCGCACGTTTTTGATCTTCTTTGGTGCCCAGTTGCATTACTTTACGCCCAACTCTATCGCCTTCCTCTCTGCCTTCGTTTCTATGTGCGAGAACTTCCTCGGTTGCCGACCGCACTGGGCTTGTTCAAACACATCTTCACCTGTCGCTCGCAAACCGTCAAGAGGGTGAACCCGAGTGACGGCAGGACGCACGTCCTCCAGGCGTGCGGCGGGCTCGGGATTCAGCTTAGGAATAGGAGCGCCTTTCCCCCCATGAACCTTCCGGAGTCGATTTGGGGCTGGCAGTCGACCTGGTTTTATTACAAGGACAGTCCGACTCCGGGTCAGTCGACTGGCCTTCCCCCATTCACTCTAGGTCGAGCCAACCCACCTCCTTCAATGATAGTGAGTAAGGCTGAGAGGGCCGAAGTAGACATGTTGGTGGATAGGGTCGTCCAGTTAGTCCGCGAGGGGGTCACGGGGATGGACCTGTTTGAGGTGTATCTCGCGCGGAGGATCCAGCCGCTCCAAGCCCGGGACCATCCGATGTGGCTGTATTCCGGCACCGACGACTCGTCGCGAGTCCACCCGGAGGCGGCCGACCCGGAGTACGTGGTGCAGTGCTTGAAGAGCATCACTGGGCATAAGGACAACCCCATGGGGTCTGATAAGATCATCCCGTTCGATGCTGACCACCTGCCCGACAAGGTTAGTCTTCTACTCCCGAGTGACGTGTCTGTCGACTGGCTTGTGATTTGTCTTGATGGATCCGACACATATTTGGTCAAACTTCTTTTCTTTGCAGATCTATACAGAGATGTATTCGCTGCCCAACGGGGACTTGGACCAGGAGGGCGAAGAGGGCACGGGCGACGCCGCCGAGTGGAAGTTGGAGGGTCCTTCAGGGTCTCAAACGCCCAAACGTACTCGAACGGCCACTCCCGACCCCGCCGAGTGGACGCCCAAGCAGCCCAAGGTCGCCACCACCAAGCCCCGGAAGGCCCTGCCTAGGATTAAGGTGGATGTACCCATCGCCTCCACGTAAGTGTCACTTGGACTTGTTTCTTGGAGGTCGACTGCAACTTCATTCGACTCATCTCTTGACTGAATCTTTCAGAGCCGCTGCTTCCACGACCTCGATGGACATCGACCGGGGTCGAGACGACGAGGAGACCGCGGATGCCGCGACATCTCGCGCAGGTGTGGGCTCTATGAGACTTGTCTTATCCTTCTTTTCTTTCGCGGGCGACGGTCGACTGACTTAGTTCTCCGCTTGACCCGAAGTGCCACGCCTCGTCATAGAACTGCCAGATGACGACGTAGACGAGGAGCAGTTGGGAGGGGACCATCGGCGCGCAGGGAAGAAGGGCCGGAAGGCGCCTATTGGCTCAGAGGCCCAGCGACAGGAGGACGCGGCCCGAGCCACGGTCTCTTTCGCCGTCCCTTTGTCGACCGTGCGTGCTGTCGACCCATCGCCTGCGCCGAACGTCGACCCAGTGCCCGCCCCGACGCCTGCGCCGATCGTCGACCCAGCACCCGCTCCAGTCGTCGACCCAGTGCCAACTCTAGCCGTCGACTCAGCGCCGGTTTGTGCCGTAGATCCAGCGCCCGTGCCCGCCGCTTCATCAGTCTTCTTCTCTACCTACCGCCTCCCGGAGGACCCTGTGGGGGCGGCTCAAGAAGCCGTTCGCCAGGCGGAGGTGATGATGGGGAGGACGAAGGCGGCATACGAGGCCAGCATGGCGGCTTATGATGCCAGCTCTGCTCTTCGGGCTAACGTCCAGGTACGTTGTCTTCATTGAAGTAGTCTTTAATTTCGAGAGAATCTGCTTGTTTTGTTTCGTGAGATACCACACCCACTGGGTGTTCTTCTTTTCCTCTCTTCTTTTTGCTCGCGCCGGACTGACCTTGGCCGAGTGAAACCAGTGGGGGCACGCTCAGTGCACCCACTGGGTGTAGTCCCCGAGACCATGGTCGACTGCTGGCGGTCGGCCATGGTCTTACTATAGAACCATTCTTTCTTGTTGTTGAGTTTTTTTTTGCTCGCGCCGGACTGACCTTGGCCGAGTGAAACCAGTGGGGGCACGCTCAGTGCACCCACTGGGTGTAGTCCCCGAGACTGCGGTTGAGTATTTTGACTCGACTGTAGTCTTATAATCTTGCTTTGTCGTGTTGATGCAGAATTCTTGCGAGTTTGGGGCCAAGTTTGCAGATCTTGAGAAGAAGCAAATCCAGCTTAATCTTGACTTGCAGTTGGCTCGGGACCATCTGAAGAAGACGCGGGACGATGCGGCTGGTAACTGACCCTGATCTCTTCTCGACTGACTTTTTGATAGATGTGCCTTGTGGTCCTTCATGTTCATCTGTCCAGTGGCGGCTTTGGTAGGTCAACTGAAGGCAGCCTTGGAGCAAAAGGACCTTCACCTGGAGGCGGCGCAGCAGGCGGCTCAGGAGAAGTCGGAACTGGCGGCGAAGAAGCTGGCTTCCGTGGGTGCGCTCGAGGCGGAGATCATCCGACTGAGAGGCTCACTCGACGCGACCAACCAAGAGATGACTCAGCTGAAGAAGTCCAAGGCCGTCCTGAACGACAAGTACGAGGCTCTTTTTCTGAAGAGGGTTGATCTTGAGGCGTATCTGGGTGACATCACCAAGAAATGGTACCTCGTGCTCG
The DNA here is from genome assembly GCA_902687465.1 of Secale cereale. Classification (NCBI taxonomy): domain Eukaryota; kingdom Viridiplantae; phylum Streptophyta; class Magnoliopsida; order Poales; family Poaceae; genus Secale; species Secale cereale. The sequence continues at coordinate 908,483 of LR738714.1, forward strand.
AAGGTATGCCTCCTTCGGCTTGGTTAAAGTTGGATCGGTCGACCCGTATCTTATCTGTTGACTCGACTTACTGTTTTTGGTGCAGAGTTCTGTCATAACTTTGAAGAAGAGACTGGACGGGTCGAGCCCGGCTTGGACCCAACCAACTCCATCGTGAAGGACGAGGTGTCCATGAATATACTGAGGCTGGAGTCCCGCCTCACTGCGGCCACGGATTATCTGGGACGACTGAAGGCAGTGATGGCCCGAATCGACACCGCGCTCTGGAGGGGGATCGTGCAGGAGAACGACCTCGAGTCCTTGATGAATCGACTCAACGAGATCCCCGACCGAGTGCAGGAGCGGAAGAAGTCGGCAGCCTGGGGAGGAGCTGACATGGCGATGTCCTTGGTCCGTGTGCACTGCAGGGAGGTGAAGGAGAGGAAGCTCGCCGCGCTGAAGGTCGCAAACACGAAGGAGCTCCAATTCCAGTCGTTTATGGAGACTTTCCTGGAAGCCGCCACCCGCATCGCCGATGGGATCGATCTGGACGAATTTGTTGCGCCTGCAAGCCCGCCTCCTCCCGAGCCATGACTTTGATATATTAATCTCATTTGCCGCGGAATGTCGCGTGGATTTGTAATCATTAAACTCTGGTGGGTCTGTGGCCCAAGTACTCTTGCCTGATCTTTGCGGGGCTTTAATTTGATTTTGATCCTTTGGTTTGTCGCTCTTCTTCTGATTGTTCGAATCTTCGAGTCGACGTCTTCAGCTAAGCCCCCGAGTGAGAGGGTTGCTCTTCACTCGGAGTAAATGATTGTAACTTAGGCGAGTCACGGGGTCGCAGCTAAGCCCCCGAGTGAGAGGGTCGCTCTTCACTCGGAGTGGAATGTTTATAACTTAGGCGATTCCAAGCTATGTTGTACTTGTGGCGGAGCTCGGAGGACCGAGCCGCTTTGTACTTGTAGCGTAGCTCGGAGGATCGCGGCTAAGCACCCACTGGGGGATTTTAGAGGACACCAATCGTTAGGGGATCATTGCTATCTTGTCTTTGAAACAAATTGGGAAATCTTTATTACAACTCGACCGTCGAGTGTCTCAAGTGTAAAAGCGGCGGAGCAGGTCCGCATTCCATGAATGAGGTTCGTCTTTCTTCTGGGCTACGTTGTAGAGGTGGTATGCTCCTTTGCGCAGCACCTTGGTGATGATGAACGGGCCTTCCCAGGCCGGGGCGAGCTTGTGCGGACGTTTCTGATGCACTCGAAGGACCAGGTCTCCTTCCTGGAATGCTCGGCTTCTTACGTTGCGAGCATGGAATCGACGCAGGTCCTGTTGATAGATGGTCGACCGGATCAAGGCCATCTCTCTTTCCTCTTCCAAAAGGTCGACTTCATCTTGACGAGCCTGCTCTGCATCGGCTTCGGAGAAGAGTTCCACTCTGGGGGCGTTGTGTAATAAGTCGCTTGGCAACACAGCTTCGGCCCCATAGACCAAGAAGAAAGGGGTACGGCCAGTCGACCGGTTTGGAGTCGTCCTCAGACCCCATAGGACAGATGGCAGCTCAGTTGCCCAAGCTCCGGCGGCATGCTTAAGGTCATGCATGAGCCGTGGCTTTAGGCCTTGGAGAATCAAACCATTTGCTCTTTCTGCTTGTCCATTCGACCGCGGATGTGCCACGGAGGCGTAGTCGACTCGTGTTCCTTGGGAAGCACAGAAAGCTCTGAATTCATCCGAGTCAAAATTGGAGCCGTTGTCTGTGATGATGCTGTGAGGGACCCCATATCTGAATATTAGCTCCTTGATGAAGCTGATGGCGGTGCTCGACTCGAGGTTCTTGATGGGCTTGGCCTCGATCCACTTGGTGAACTTGTCGACTGCCACCAGAAGGTGGGTGAATCCGCTTCTGCCTGTCCTGAAGGGGCCGACCATGTCCAGGCCCCAAACAACGAAGGGCCAGACTAACGGAATGGTTTTTAGGGCGGACGCCGGCTTGTGTGATATGTTAGAGTAGAACTGGCAACCTACGCATTTGTCCACAATATCCTTGGCCATCTCGTTGGCGCGGGGCCACCAAAACCCGGCTCGGTATTCTTTGGCCACGATAGTCCGAGAGGAGGCGTGGTGGCCGCAAGTTCCCGAGTGGATTTCATCCAAGATCAGTCGACCTTCCTCTGGATCGACGCAGCGCTGGGCGACTCCGGTGACGCTTTCTTTGTAGAGCTGACCTTGGATGACTATGAACGCTTTGGATCGGCGGACAATCTGGCGCGCTTCTTCTTCGTCTTATGGGAGTTCTTGCCTGAGCAGATATGATATATATGGCACAGTCCAGTCTGGCGTAATCACTAAGACCTCCATGATCAAGTCGACCACGGCAGGCACTTCGACCTTAGTCGGATCTGTCGCGCTGACTGGCTGCGGGGGCTCTTCCGTGAAGGGGTCTTCTTTGACAGAGGGGGTGTCTAGATGCTCCAGGAACACATTCTTGGGTATAGACTTCCGAGTCGACCCAACTTTTGCGAGATCGTCGGCTAGCTGATTCTTTTCTCTGGGCACATGATGGAGCTCTAAGCCTTCGAACTTCTTTTCAAGCTTCCGCACTGCACTGCAATAACTGGTCATTGCCGAGCTCCTGACGTCCTATTCTTTCATCACTTGATTCACTACCAGGTCGGAGTCGCCGTAGACCATCAGGCGACGGACGCCGAGTGAGATGGCCATACGTAACCCATACAAAAGTGCTTCGTATTCGGCCTCGTTGTTTGATGAATCGAAATGGATCTGAAGGACGTAGTTGAGCTTGTTGCCCCTGGGAGAGATCAGGACCAGGCCTGCGCCAGATCCGTTCAGCATCTTGGATCCATCGAAGAACATAGTCCAATGGTCCGACTGGACTTGAGTCGGCAGCTCTTGTTCTATCCACTCAGCCACAAAATCTGCTATGGCCTGAGACTTGATGGCTTTCTTCGCTTCGAACTTGATATCTAACGAAAGAAGTTCAATCGCCCATTTTGCCACTCGACCGGTTGCATCTCGGTTGTTTAGTATCTCTGATAACGGGGCGTCGCTGACGACTGAGATCGAATGATCCGAGAAGTAATGGGCAACCTTTTTTGCAGTCAAGTAAATCCCGTACATAAGCTTTTGGTAATGTGGATACCTTTGCTTTGAGGGAGTCAAAACTTCGGATATGTAATAGACCGGGCGTTGGACCTTGTATGCCTTGCCCTCTTCTTCCCGCTCGACCGTGAGTACAGTACCGACGACTTGTCCGGTGGCAGCAATGTATAGCAGAAGAGGCTCTCCGCTGACTGGGGCAGCGAGCACCGGCTGTGTGGACAACAGGGTTTCGAGCTCTTCAAACGCTGCTTCGGCTTCGGGATTCCACTCGAACTTGTCAGATTTCTTCATGAGTCGGTAGAGAGGCAATGCCTTCTCACCAAGACGAGAAACGAATCGACTCAATGCGGCCAAGCAACCAGTAAACTTCTGGACGTCGTGTATACGCTCGGGGCGTTTCATTCGGAGGATGGCGCTGACCTTCTCTGGATTGGCGTCGATTCCCCGTTCGGAAACGAGAAAACCGAGCAACTTGCCGCCAGGAACTCCAAATGTACACTTTGACGGGTTGAGCTTGATATCGTAGCTTCTGAGGTTTGCGAACGTCTCAGCGAGGTCAGTCAGCAGGTCGGAACCTTTCCGTGACTTGACCACAATGTCATCCATGTATGCCTCGACGTTCCGACTGATTTGCTTTATCAAGCACTTCTGGATCATGCGCATGAAGGTAGCGCCGGCATTTTTGAGGCCGAAAGGCATGGTGACATGACAAAAACACCCGAAGGGGGTGATGAAAGCTGTCTTGATCTCGTCGGGTCCGAACAGACGGATCTGATGGTACCCGGAATATGCGTCCAGAAAGGACAAACGCTCACATCCCGCAGTCGAGTCGACTATTTGATCAATGCGAGGAAGAGGAAAATGATCTTTCAAGCAGGCCCGATTGATGTGCTTGAAATCGATGCACATGCGAAGAGACTTGTCCTTCTTGGGGACCATGACGACGTTGGCGAGCCACTCGGAGTGGTATATCTCGCGGATAAACTCTGCTGCCAGAAGTCGAGCCACTTCTTCGCCGATTGCCTTTCGTTTCTCCGCAGCGGAATGACGGAGGTGTTCCTTCATAGGTTTCACTTTGGGGTCGACTCGCAAATGATGCTCAGCCAGTCCCCTGGGTACACCTGGCGTGTCTAATGGTTTCCATGCAAAGATGTCCCAGTTCTCACGGAGGAACTGGATGAGCGCTTCTTCCTATTTGCTGTCGTGCGTGGTGGAGATGTGGGTCGGCGCTGCGTTGGGATCGGTAGGGTGGATGTGTACAGGTTTAGTGTCCCCGGCCGACTGAAAAGCTGACTCGGAAGCCGGCTTCTTCGCCCTTAGCAGGTCGCTCGGATCCACTCTCTTTTGGTACTCCTCCATCTCTACCGCCGCCATTTGCTCGTCGGCGATCTTCAAGCCTTTTTGGAAGCATTCTTCCGCTTTCTGCCGGTTCCCAGTGACGGTTATGATGCCGTTGGGCCCCGGCATCTTCAGCTTGAGGTAGACGTAACATGGTCGAGCCATGAACCTGGCGTAGGCGGGCCTGCCCAGGATGGCATGATAGGCGCTGTGGAAGTCCACCACTTCGAACGTCAGCTTCTCCTTTCGATAATTCTTCGACTCACCAAAGACTACGTCGAGTGAGATCTGGCCAAGTGAGTCGGCTTTCTTCCCGGGGATTACCCCGTGGAACCTCATGTTACTTTCCCTCAGCTTGGACATCGGAATGCCCATATCCTGGAGGGTTGCTGCATACAAGATATTCAAGCCATTGCCCCATCCATCAGGACTCTGGTCAAGCGTGTGCCTTCGATAACTGGGTCGACCACCAACGCCTGCCGCCCAGGGGTGGCAATGTGCGCCCGATGATTAGACTGGTCAAATGTGATAGGGGTCTTTGACCATTTCAAGAACGTGGGGGTCCCCGGGGCAACCATGTTTACTTCTCTGTTGATGATTTTCAGTCGACTTTTGCTCTCGACGTCTGCGAAAATCACCAAAGTGGAGTTGATACGGGGGTATCATCCGTCCCCTTCCTTGTCTTCAGACTCTTCCGATTCCTTCTCTTTCTTAGTCGACTGATCTTTCTGGAAACTCTGGATCAAGAGCCGACACTGCCAAGTGGTGTGCTTGGGATATACCAAGTTTCCCTCTTCATCTTTCTTCGTGTGTATGGGGCACGGCTGGTCGAGCATATCATCTCCAGCGTGACCCTTTCCTTTCTTGGGGGCCCAAGGGCCTTTCGGTTTCCCTTTTCCCTTTCCCTGATTAACCACCGCAGCCTCTCCCTGAGCGGCTGGGTCGGCCTTGCGCTTGTTCTTCCGATTGGAATTCTGCTCATCATGTCCGACTGGTTTCTTGCCGCTGCGGAGCCGATCGGCCTCCTCACTGTTGGCATACCGACTGGCAATCTCCATCATCCACGACAGGGACATGTCGCCTGTTCGGCCAAACTTCAGATTTAACTCTCGGTTACGCACGCCCTCCTTGAAAGCGCACACCGCCTGGTGCTCAGACACGTTTTCCACCGTGTGATGCAAAGTGGTCCATCGCTGAATGTAGTCCCTCAAAGTTTCACTCGGCTTCTGCGTGCAGTGTTAAAGTTCTGCTAGTCCAGCAGGCCGCTTGCAGGTGCCTTCGAAGGTTCGAACGAAAACCCGAGCAAGCTCTTCCCAACTGTATATACTCCTGGGGGCCAACTGGTTGAGCCACGCCCGAGCGGAGCCTCCCAGCATCAAGGGGAGGTGCTTCATGGCCACGTCGTCGTTGCCGCCTCCGATCTGCACAGCCACTCGGTAGTCTTCCAGCCAAGTGTCCGGCTTCGACTCACCGGTGAACTTGCTTACTCCTGCCACCAGCCTGAAGTTCGGGGGGATCTCCGCGGCTCTCATAGCACTACAGAAACATTCAGGCCCAGAGGCCGGTGCTCGGCTGCCGCTTGGTTGGTCTCCGCCTCGCTCATCTCTGGATGCCCGGTTACAGTCGACTCGACCTTGCACAAGGATGGACCTCGCATCGAAACCTGGCCGCCGGGGATCAGGGGGAATCCTCCGCTCATCATCTCGCAGGCGCCTGCCTGCATGCCGCTGGGGCGAGTGTGACCCACTTCCCGGAGGAGGGGTAGGCGCTCGACGGCGGTCGTAGCGTCCGTGTCGACGGTCGAGTGGATCGTCGTTCCAACCCAGGTGCCGGTCCTGCCGCGGGCCACGCTCCTCACGCCTCGGGGGCGATCTTGGACTCTGGGCCGACCATACGGTGTCTGCAGCCACCGATCTGCTGTGAATCCTGTTGCGCGACTGAGAAACATCCGCGTTTTTCTCTTCAGCCGTTCGGAGCAAAGCTCGGATCTGCTGAAGACCTCTCCCAGCTTCCGACTAGGAGGGTTGAATCGACTCCGCGATACGAGCCGCGGTCTCGAGGTTTTGGACTGGTGTGCAGAACACCTGAGTCTCGCGCTGACGCGATTGCCGCGGTCGTCGACTGGACTCGGGGACCAGTCGGCGGGCCTGTTCGTCGAGTGAGCGTTGGATGTTTTCCAAGCGCGCGCGCTCGGCCAAGGTGGCCACACGCGTGGCTTCGAGAGCCAAAGCCTCTGGGGAATCTCCCACGATGGGAGTGAAGAGTGCATCTCCGTTGCGGCGACAAAGCTCAGCCCTTTGCTCGGAGGTGAGGGGCTGAGGGATGTAGCCGTCGTTATCGTGCGATCGGCCGCCACCGTCGTTCCCATCGCGAGGAAACCCCGGCGGGCTGCGGCGCGAATCGACCATAAGGATTTCCGCCGCGGGGTCGCTGCTCCCGCATTCGGAAATGGAATCTTCGGGCTCGGTCGACTGGTCGGCCGGCCCATAGAGGTAACCGTCGGGCTCAATGGCCGCGACTTGCGGGGTGGCCGTTTGACGAGCCACCGCATGTTTCACCCATCGCTGGAGCCGCGAACGACCGGATCGCTTGCGGCGGTGTCCAGCGGGGATGGGGGGCGATGAGTACCGAGTCGATGGCTGCAGCAGGAGGACGCCGCCGGCGCCGGCGCGAAAGTGCGCAGTTCTGCGGGCGGGCAGAGCCTCGACGTCGAGAGGGGCTTCCTGGAGCCACGCGGAGTCGTCGGCGACGAAGACCAGCGCGCTGAGCCGGATCTCGTGGCCCAACGCCAAACCGCCGCCTGACACCATGATGGAAGTGGTCGGAGAAGAGATCGCAACTTCACCAAATGTCGTTAAGACGCCTTGCCCCACGGTGGGCGCCAACTGTCGTGGTTCTAAGTCTGACAGTAAGGGTAGGGGTACGAATGGAAAGGCAAGGTTCTAGCTATGGTAAGGTTGTACACAGTGTGTTAGCGAGTTCAGGCCCTTCTCGGAGGAAGTAATAGCCCTACGTCTCAGTGCCCGGAGGCTTGGTCGACAGATATGTGTATAGGTGTGTTACAAAGGTGCGAACCCTTGTTCTGGAGGAGGGGGTGGCTTATATAGTGTGCCAGGACCCCAGCCATGCTCCACGTTACCAAGGGTTTAAAGGTACATTAAGGCAGGCGTTACTGATAACGCCTGCAGTAAAGGATAATTAAGGTGTTTACTACAGTGAGTAAATATAGGACCGTTGCTGTTTCAAGAGGCGCTTGACCTTCGGAGGTCGAGTGCCTGATCCAGTCGAGTGGAGTTGAGTCGTCCTGTGTACATGAGTCAGTCGAGTGAAGTGTCTCCTCGGACCGTCTCAGTCGACTGTCTCCACTGTCATGGGTCTTGTCTTTTGATCTTCTAGGGTAGTGACCTTGGGTGGGGTACCTCGATCAGGCCTGTGACCCCACCCTAGGTCTGTAACCTCGTCAAGAAGGGGACTTGGTAATTTGAAGTCCAAGACCTTCTGAGTGCTTAAGATACCTTAGAATCCTCTTAACTGCAGTCCAATGAGTAGTTCTAGGTGCATGCAAATATTGACATACCTTGTTTACCGAGTAGGAAATATCAGGACGAGTAAGGGTTAAATATTGCAAGGCACCTACAACACTCCTATAATTTGTTGCATCCTCTGGTGCAAGAGCTTCTCCACTTTCTACTGTGAGCATTTCTGAGGTAGAAATTGGTGTACTGACTGGCTTGCAATTTTCCAAACGCACTCTTCTGAGAATATCAGTGGTGTATTTTTCCTGTGAGAGAAGTATGCCATCTTTAATTTTCTTTACCTCTATTCCAAGAAAGTAATGAAGTTCACCCAAATCCTTGAGAGCAAATTCCAGCTTTAAATCCTTAAGCAAGCAAGTAGTAGCTTCTGCACTAGAGCTAGCAACAATTATATCATCAACATAGACAAGCACAAAAATAGTAACACTGCCTTTCCTGAAGAAGAACAGTGAGGTATCTGCCTTGGATGGTATAAACCCAAGGTGTTGTAACTGCATGCTCAACCTTTAATACCAAGCTCTTGGTGCTTGTTTCAAGACATATAATGCTTTATCCAACTTACAGACATACTGTGGTGTGTTGTGATCCTCATAACCTGGTGGTTGCCTCATGAACACTTCTTCCTCAAGAACACCATGAAGAAACGCGTTCTGAACATCTAGCTGTCTTAAACTCCAACCTCTGGAAATAGCAATAGACAAAACAAGTCGAATAGTGGCAGACTTAACAACAGGACTAAAGGTATCTTCATAATCAATTCCAAACCTCTTTTTAAAGCCTTTTGCAACTAATCTAGCTTTATATTTGTCTATGCTCCCATCAGACTTTCTTTTTATCTTGTATACCCATTTGCAATCAATAACATTGTCTCCATGTTTTGGTGGTACTAAGTGCCAAGTTTTGTTTTTCATAAGTGCATCATATTCATTATCCGTAGCCTCTTTCCAATCCTTATTAGCAAGGGCATCATGCAAATGAATTGGTTCACCAGTGGTAGTAAGAAAAGCACGTTTGATTTTGTCATACCTAATTGTACCATCTGTGAACTGTCTTTCCTTCACAATACCTGACCGAGACCTTGTTTGCCGACGAAAGGATGTTGAAGGCACAGGAGCAGCCGTTGTGGATGATGGTACAGAAGATCCTGTTGAAACCTCATTTGCCACAGAAGATCCTGCCGGCTCCTGATTTGATGCAGAGGACAAATCAGGCGTCTCCCGATCCGAGGTGGATGGCGTCTCCCGATCCGAGGCGGATCTTGGCGGCTGATCCGAGGCTGCGGGTCCAGGCACACGTCCGCGCCCGGCCACTGTGGGGCTAGGCATGTGCCCCGGGTCGGCCGCTGAGGAGGCCCATGAGGTCCGTGGCGACGTGGCGATAGGAGCACCGCTCCCTCCTGCGCCCGCACTGGTGGGCGAACCGGAGGCCGAAGACGTGGCGCGAGGCGATACAGTTGGGCTGGTGGGCTCCATCCTGGTGGCGCGGTCGGCCACAGCTCCAGGTGAGTCCTGGCCCAACGGAGAATCCGCCTGGGATCGCGCGCTGGCAGCGATAGTGGACTAAGCCAGCGGATCCGCGTGGGATCGCGCGCTGTCAACGGGATCAGCAGCGTATTCCACGCCTGTTTTGTCTGTTTCTTCACACATAAAATGGCAGTTCTCATTAGTACAAATATCAGCTGAATCAGAATTTCCATGGGATTTTTGCACATGATCAAGCTTAGTTAATTCGCCCCCGTGATCACAAGGTGCAGTAGGGTCTGGTAGAAGTGCTATTTCAGCATGAAGTAGGGCTCCCGCATTGGGATGAAGCTTGGCAAAAGGAAAATGCGTTTCATCAAAAACAACATCGCGGGAAATATAGATGCGACCAGTGGATATTTCAAGGCATTTATATCCTTTATGGAGGTTGCTATAACCAAGAAAGACACACTGAATGGAACGAAATTCAAGCTTGTGGTGATTGTATGGACGCAAGTTGGGATAGCAGGCACACCCAAAAGTTTTGAGGTAGTTGTAGTCAGGTTTTTGATGATATAGGCGTTCTAATGGAGTAGAGTTGCCAATGACTTTGCTGGGAAGCCTATTGATGAGATAGGTGGCAGTAATAAAAGCTTCATCCCAATATTTGAGAGGCATAGAAGCATGAGCTAAGAGAAAGAGGCTAACTTCAACGATATGGCGATGCTTGCGTTCAGCAGAGCCATTCTGCTGATGAGCATGGGGACAAGACACATGATGCTCAATCCCAATGCTAGGGAAGAAAGAGTTGAGTTTCTCATACTCCCCTCCCCAGTCACTTTGGACTGACAGAATCTTTCGATCAAATTGTCTTTCAACAAGTTTTTGAAATTCTTGGAAGATAGCAAAAACTTCAGATTTATATTTAAGCAAATAAATCCAAGTAAACTTGCTGTAATCATCAATGAAACTGACATAATATTTTTTTTTCTTCCAAAAGAATCCCGGGCATGGCCCCAAACATCACTGAAAATAAGCTCTAAAGGAGCATGAGACACACTATGAGACTTAGGATAAGGAAGCTGATGACTCTTAGCACATTGGCAAGCTTCACACACGGACTCACTAATGGAACTATTTGACAAAGGTAGTTTATCTTTATTGACTACTTGTTTCACGATGATCGATGATGGATGTCCTAATCGTTCATGCCATCTCTCCATGGAGGGTTTGACGGCAGAGTAGACTTGACGATGCCGGCGACTAAGTGCTCCGGTTGTGATGGGGTAGAGACCCCCAACACATCTACCGTGATGGAGAAGTTCCCTCGTTGCCCGATCCTTAATGAAAAAATAACGAGGGTGAGTCTCAAAAAAGACATTATTATCGGAGGCTAAACGAGACATGGATGCAAGATTTTTATCAGCTTGTGGAACATGAAGGACATCCTTAAGAACTAGATCACGTTTGAGGTTAGGGGAATTAATTGAGGCTTGACCAATGTGACAAATATCCATACCTCCTCCACTTGCGGTGTGAATCTGATCGGCGCCATGGTACCTCTCGCGAAGAGCAAGTTGCTCTAGTTCATTTGTAACGTGGTCGGTGGCGCCAGAATCAACATACCAAACGCCGTCGCCTCCCTGTTCACGCATGGCAGCAGCAACATGGCGAGCATCAGGGACAAAATTCTCATCGAAGCGATGCCAGCAATCCATGACCTCATGGCCAGATTTCTTGCAGAGCTGGCAGCATGGGCAAGGGCGAGCAGCAGGGAGACGGCGGCCGTTGTTGGAGTTGAAGCCGCCGTCGCCGTTGTTGTTGGAGTTGTAGCCGCCTGCGTTGTAGGTGCCCCCAGAGCGAGCGCCGTCGCCTTGAGGGATACCGCAGCCGCGGCCACCGCCACGGCTCTGCCCCTGGTGACCACGCCCACGGCCACGACCCCGGGATGCGGAGTTTGCAGAAGATTGCCGAAGGTCGCCAGCATGAAGGAGGGTAAGGCGGGCGTCGAAGCTCAGGAGTTGATTGTACAATTCCTGGACAGTAATGGGTTCCACACGAGGGGCGAGTGCAGAAACGACCGGATTGTACTCCATGTCCAAACCAGCAAGGATTTTGGAGATAATTTCCGGATCAGATAGCACCGCGGCAGTGCACGCGACTTCATCAGTAGGGCTCTTGATCCTGCCAAGATAGTCAGCCATAGTCATGTTACCTTTTTTGAGATTGGTAAGCTCGATGCGGGTGTTGATGGCTTGAGCTTGACTCTGGGCGGCGAACATGGCATGGATGGTGCTCCAAACTTTAGCCGGCGTCTGTAGCGTCACGACCTAAGCGAGGATATCGCGAGAAAGAGATCCCATCAAATACCCTTGGAGCTGTTGCTGTTGTGCGTACCAGAGGGATCGGACATAGTTGAAGACTTGTTCTTCCTTGCCGTCCTTGGTGACGGTGAGGGTGGCCGGCGGTGGCGGGCTCATCCCGTCGAGGTGGTATTCCATCTGAGCGCCTTTGATCTGAGGCAGCACAATGGCCTTCCATAGGAGGAAGTTTCCCCTCGTGAGCTTCTCCTGTGGTGGCGATCCGAGAGACCCCGCGGTGGTGGAGAACGACGATGCGAAGGTGGAAGATGACGAGGTGGTGAGCGCGCCAGAGGTGCTGGACAGCGGTTCGGAAGCGGTGGTCGACATGCTCTCGGTCGAAGGAGGAAGATTGGTATAGTTTTGGGAGGTAGCTAGGTGCGATCTATGATCTTTGAGGAAGAGGCTCTGACTACCATGTAAAATAGGTTGGAAGCGTTGAACCCTTTGTCTCGGGCCACATTGATATATATTGAGGACAAGCCTTGGCGTACAAGTTTGAGAGAAGAGGATCGATCAAGAGATCGTTACAGGAGATTCGGAGGAGAGTACTACGGGAGAGATAAGAGGAGATAGAGTAGGTTTAAACAGACAAGTCCTATCTCTATACAACTATTCTAACACATTCTTCTAGCTAGCCAGATGGCTACCTTTTGCAAATATATTGGCCCATGATACTGTAAATAGTGTCGTATGTTGTCAGCCAGTCCAAAGAGAAAACTGTTCATTCAACAATCCTCTGGCGAAGCTGGATAGTCCCTTCTCAACAGGTTCATCAGGTGGTCAAATTTAAGAATGTACTCATTGACACTAGAGGTCTGAGTTAAGGAGTGAAAAGCCCACACATATGGATGTTTCTGCAAACTTATCTACAAAACCTATACCAAGGCAACTATTTGAGCGTCTCTCGCCACTCAATTGCAGGGTCCGTGATGTAGGTCACCGATATCTTAGTTTTATGTGCAAGAGGAGTTATGGCAGCATCAAAATACAAATCCAGTGTCTGAATCCATGAGTCAGTCATTTCCATCAAATTCAGGTATATACAGTTTGCCTAGTTTCACTAAAATTGGAGATCTTCTTTTGTCATACAGATGCTCTATTAGCCCTTGATTGCCTCTTCTGTCCATTTGTTCCTCCACTATTTCTAGTACTGGCTAGGTGTGCTCAAGTACAGCCTGCAGGCTTAGAGCTATAGTTGTAGTTCTTGATTCAGAAGCATGTGGTGGTTGTTTGATTTGGGCAAAATTGGGATGTTTGAGAAAGTTAGTTAGATTGTGAAAGTGTGCTCATGAACTGAGTCCGAGAGGCATGCAGTTCGGTAAGAGTTGTTCGCATCTCGGAAAACAATTATGAATATGCTGATTGAACTCACAAAATTCCTTTGTCATACTCTTTGTATGTATGTAGTGTCTTAACACTGACTTGCTGGGAATCAAGTTCCAGGTTGCCAGTATTGACAGATTCTAAATTTTAACCCATTGAAACAGAGGGGGGGTTCTGGCCTTCAGGGAGGGTTTTAAAAACTGGTAGTATACCATGTCACCTCTCTGAAAGGATGATCCACGACTCAAGGAGAGAAGTTAAAAAAAACGTAGAAGTACTGGCATCCAAATCTTAGCCGCTCACCGAGTAGCCTTCCCAAGCAACTCAATGGAAGAAGAAAACATGCCCTCATTGTGAACAAATACAAATTCAACTCATGCCGCAATGCCCATCTTTCTATCGGTACAAATTCAAATCACGCATGACAGTTTTAATGAGAAAAAACTCGACCAGACCAGCTAATTTACAGTCAGCATGCCCCCATGGGCTCCATCCACAACACAATCCAATGACAATCTAACTCAACACTGAAAGCATACGACGGATCGGTACCTCACTGTGATGGTCTCCAGTTGTTTATCCACTCCGTCAACGTGCTCACGTTCCTGCTGATATCCTCCACGCTGTCGCTTCGCAGCGGCATCACTATATCCTCCTTGTAGCTCTCCCTCGCCTCCTCCAGGAGCACCTGGAAGATCTCACACTCGATGTTGTTTGTGAGCTTGGCACCCATGTAACCTCTGAACAACACAAAAACGTGTCAGAGATAAGCGTGGCATATCGCTTTCGCTTGCTCCAGGAGGATGGTCACTCTGGAGTTCCGAGTTGGATACAAAGATTACCTGCTAGTCAAGCGATCATGCAGAATTGAGTTGTCGGTCTGAAGCACAACCACAAGGTCAAACCAACGTTCTGGAAAGAAATCGCATCCATGATAATCTACTAGTACACCGCCTTCTTCCATCCTGTCCTCGAGCTCATCGCAAACCTGCCACCACGGATACATGAACCGTTAAGTATGTTACAAACCAATAACAGAGATGATATATATAGTGCCAATATCAATGCGGAAAAATGAAGTGTACACATCTTTTTCTTCAAATACAACAGGATAGCGCTGGTCAAATTTGGGTTCAGATGGCATATCAACCAAACTGACAAAACATAACACAAGAGATTTGTTCTGTTTCTCAACTTATAAAATCATTTGGCAAAACACTATTGTTTTAAATCTCAAATCAGTATTATGTATCTTCAGTGTGAGGAATTAATGACAGGTGTGAGCTTCTCAGGTATGCATCCGATGATCAATTAGATGGCAGATGTAGCAATACAGTCTGAAGTCCTGAACAACATCATACATCTACTAGAACCTCAGCTTGTGCAGCAAGGAAAAACAACTGTTTGCACAAACATATGTTTCATGTGTGCTTCTGTTACTACCGAAGACCGTACTAGAGTAATCCAAATGCTTTTTTCGACCTTCTCTCCCCCAGATATATGTGCCACTGCAGCTCCTCCCTGCCCCAGGTAAGTTTCTCTCCCTTCACTTGTGTTGTTGGCTTTGCTGTGGCTGAAGCAAAAGACTAGCTGCGACTGATATGTTACTCCACCCTGCTGATCAAAGCACTGCCACCACTCCCTCCCTGGCCCAGAAGATTAGAGCACAGCCAGGCCCAGTTCTCGGCCATCTCAATATACTCCCATGCGAGAGGTGACCTTTTCTTAGCCATGGCGAGTTTGAGATTTTGTCCTTGTTTACTGAAATTGGTTTGCTCGCTGTCTAATGACTAATGCTGTATGTGCCTCACACTATTTTAGAATGTGCCGGCAGATGATCTAGGCAACAAACAGGCCTTTGTGGAACCATGTATGCATGATAGATGGAGATGGAGGAAATGCAAGTATTGCACTCAGGAGAACATACATATGAAACTACTACAACAGAGTTGAAGCTTCATTTGGTCAAGATACCCATGAAGGGATCAGATTGGTAGCTTCAAACTGAAGTTGTGGCGGCTGAAGCAGACTAGGATCATGTTTACGATGCATTGTTTTCCATTATCTATCACCTCAACAGCATTCCTAAACAGTCCTATTTCCAGATATAATCATTAATTTCGAACAAAATTTACGCTCAAGAAGAAGCCTACGGATGGATGAGAAGCAAGTGTATTACTACTAATTAGGATTTGGGGGGGGAGGAGGGTGAACAATACCAGGTCCTCGTTGATGACGTGGCAGTCGAGGTCCTCGTCCCAGCCGTCGTGGAGGCCCTTCTCGCGGACCAGGTCGCCGATGTTGACGTGCGCCACGCCGGCCGCGTCGGCGAGGAGGGAGCACGTCGTCGTCTTCCCCGTCCCCGGCGTCCCCGTCACCAGCACGTTGGGCCTCGCGCGGGCGCTGCCTCTCCTCGCCGCCATCTTCTAGGAGTAGATGCTAACGAGGCGTCGGTCAGGTGGATGCCGGAGCGAGCGACGCTGGGACAGGGGGCGGCGGCGCAGTCGGAGATAGGAGGGAGAGGCGAAAGCTTAGATGGGCTAGCTAGGGCTTCTCCTTTTGGGCCTTGGGGATTCTTTTGCCTGCCGGCCCATCCGCCGAACCGAACCGAACCGAACCTTCCCCAGCATTCCATCCCCATCCCGGGACTTGTCTCAAAAAAAAATCCCCATCCCGGGACTGGAGGAGACGTCTTCCACCCGAGATGCTCCTCCTACGCCGCTGCTCCCACCGCCCCCCACGCCGCGCCGCTCCTCTCCTCCCGGCCATCCACCGCGTCGTCATGTCCTCCGCCCCGGCGACGCCGTCCTCGTCACCGGCGGCGGAGTACCACTGCCGGACCAAGCACAGCCTGACGGCCGGCTACGCGCGCGGCCCGGGCCGCCTCGACTGGGCCA
Organism: Secale cereale; assembly: GCA_902687465.1. Taxonomy (NCBI): domain Eukaryota; kingdom Viridiplantae; phylum Streptophyta; class Magnoliopsida; order Poales; family Poaceae; genus Secale; species Secale cereale. Next base: position 924,499 of record LR738714.1, read on the forward strand.
ACCAGCCCAACCCCTTCCTCCGCTTCTCCCCCTCCCCCGCCACCCCGCTCCCCAACCCGCCGCCCGCCTCCGCCGTCCCCTACCCGGCCCTCTTCCACGCGCCGCCCCCGCCGGCGCGGCCGCTCTCGCTCGACTCCCTCTCCGACCTGCTCTTCCACTCGCTCGCCCTCTCAGCCTGGAAGTCCGCCGGCGCGTCCACCTGGTCCCTCCGCGTCAACCCCAGCAGCGGCAACCTCCACCCCACCGAGGCCCACGTCCTGCTCGAGGACCCGCGGGAGCCCGGCCGCCTCGTCCTCTCCCACTACGCGCCCCGCGACCACCTCCTCGAGGCCCGCGCCACCCTCGGCCGCTCGGCGCTCCTGCCGCCGCGGGCCACCGCCGTGCTCGCGCTCTCCTCCGTCTTCTGGCGGGAGGCCTGGAAGTACGGCGAGCGGGCGCTGCGGTACTGCAACCACGACGTGGGCCACGCGCTGGCCGCGGTCGCCCTGGCCGCGGCCACTCTTGGGTGGGACGCGCGCTTGCTCGACGGCTTGTCCGATCAGGACCTTGGGAGGCTAGTGGGGGTTGACAAAGGGTCCCCCGCCCCTGCTCCTCCGGACGAACTCAAAATGGTGAGTGGCAAGAAGGGGCCGGCGCCATGGGTGGAGAGGCAACACCCAGATTGTGCTCTCCTGTTGTTTCCTGCGGGCTCAGAGGAGCCGGAGGTCGACTATGGCAGGATGAGTGATGCTCTGAGGGAGTTCGATGAGTTGGAGTGGGTGGGCAAGGCGAATGCGCTCAGCAAGGATCATGTGGTGTGGGATGTCATTTACAAGACGGCAGAGGCAGTCAAGAAACACCAACCTGTGCCTGGGGAGCGCTTCTCAGTGAGCCCGTGGAACACAAGCACCAAATTGTCTGAAGGGCTGTATAAGGATCTCACGGCGCAGGAGGTGGTGCGGCGGCGGAGGAGTGCGGTTGACATGGATGGGACGCACGTCATGGGGAAGGAAGAATTCTATCAGATTCTGCTGCATTGTTTGCCTTCAGGCGAGGTTAGCCCGGGGGAGCGACAGGGACCACAGAGCGCTCTACCATTTGGCGTGTTGCCGTGGGACGCGGAGGTACACGCCGCACTGTTTGTGCACCGCGTCTCAGGGCTGCCCAAGGGGCTGTATTTCTTGGTTAGGAACGAGGAGCATTTTGATACATTACGACATGCTATGAGACAGGATTTTGAGTGGGCTCGACCAGAGGGATGCCCTGATGGCCTCCCACTCTATAGGCTGATGAAAGGGGATTGCCAGAGGTTGGCAATGCAGATATCATGTATGCAGGTATATGATCAAATGCAGCAGCTGCTATTGCTTATGTCTTCTTTTAACACAAAATAGTTATATATTTTGGCTGCTTAACAAATTTTTCATTGATTTATTGTGAATGGCCTTTACCATGCTCAAACTGTATGTAAAGGTTACCTTACCTTGTGTTTAGCGAAGAACATTGTTTGGGTTCCTGCTGTATTTGTGTATCAATTAGGCTGATCAATGGGGTCCCTGTGTGGCCAAAGTTCAGAAACTTACTCTCCCACCTTTAGATGTAGTGCTGATTTTTGCCTGTTTAGCTCTAGGTCATGATACAGCCATACAGGTTCAAATAGATGTGGTTGCTTTTGTTTTTGACGTAGTTTCCTTTCTTTGTTTCTTTTGCACCGTAGGGTGCCGAACCTTGTTCTGTTATCCTTTCATAGGGGAAGGATGTTGTATGGATTTATTATTTTGGCAGTAATTATTTGGTGGAGCTCATGTGAACACTCAAAGTATTAGTTTTATAGTTTATCATGGAATGGGAGGTGGCATGCTCTGGGCCTTTCTTATGATGCATTCCTGATTCTTGATGCAGGATATTGCCTCACATGGATGTTTTAGCCTTGGGATGATCGCTCGATTTGAACCTGTGCTGGATGACAAAGGTGAATGGATGTATCCTCGTTTATTCTGGGAGACTGGTGTTCTTGGTCAAGTTCTATACCTTGAGGCGCATGCTGTAGGAATATCTGCCACGGGGATTGGTTGCTACTTTGATGATGCTGGTAAGATAATGCAGTAATTTCAACAGATCAATTAATAATTGAACTGCAGGCATTACCTCCCTTAACCGTATAGTATGATAAAGAAATCTTACTACTCCCTCCGATCCATATTAATTGTCGCTGATTAATTAATATGGTTCGGAGAGCTGTGTTTGGTGAGCAATCTTCATTTGCTGGTACCGAATTTTCCTCTCTGAACAACCAATTTAGAACCCACCGTTCTGCTGAACACAGTTACACTTATTGATCGCAACGTGGTTCAAACCAAGCTATAAAGCTGCATTTATTGTCTTCACACTTGCAGTTCATTTAGTAAGCTTAAGCTAAAGATCTAATTATACTGTCAGGAGGTGGAATGACTAAGCTCTCTTATTGTCCTTTTGCTGAATAACTTGTAAATGCCACACTAAAGGGCAGGAAATTATTGCGCGGGCCGATACAAGAATCCCCCTCTCAATTGATAATCAGCAGAGTGTGTTGTGTCTATGGATCCGGGAAATCATGATGCTTTATTGGTTTTGGTCACTAAATAATGTTACGTGCATATGCTTTAATCTTGAATAACAGATCATATAGTTCTAGAGTTATTCTATTTCCTGGTTCGTTAATTGAGGCAATAGCCCTGCATCTTACTGACTGGCAGCATGTGGTGGTGGGCTGGCCAACCAGGGTTTGATCCTCATTTCAGTCTAATTAAATTTGGTCCCTAGTTCCTACTAGGATGAACTCATTTTTTTATGTTGCTTCTAAGTGATTCAGTTTCTAACAAGCAAGTACAACTTTACTAGTATTATGTTTTGATGTTTGAAAGTAGTGAACTACTTATGTGATGCCCTAGGAAGATCTTGTTTCCATAAACTTAACTCCTTAACTCATTTTATTTTTTCATCATTGTTTGGTAGCTGTAGTTATTACCTGTAATATAGTTCTCTTCTTAATTATTCTCCATATAGACAAGCATGCCTAACACTCTATATTGAAAAGCATGCCTTGCAGTCTACTCTAGGAATAATTTATAGGTTTCTTCTTGACAAAGCATCTAATTAATTTCCTGCATACATTTGTTCTGCAGTTCATGAGGTGCTTGGTTTGAAAGACCTGGAATTCCAAAGCCTGTACCATTTTACGGTGGGTGCCCCTGTGGTTGACAATCGGATCATGAGTCTCCCGGCATACCCAGGGCCAGGGATTGATGCATGATTCCTATTTCCTGGGTCCAGACTGGAGCTGACTGACAATATATGCCAACATCTGAATCCCTGACCTGGATGAAACCAGGAGTACTGTACAGTTCGTGTTCTTGTATAACAAAGCAACCCGGTGAAGGAACCTTATGACGGCAACACAAGTCTATTTGGATATTTGTGCATGATCAAATCGTGGTATGTTCTCGTTTATTTCTGAATTGTAAAGCCGGTGGTTGCAACAATTGTGCAAGATGTCCATCTTTGGAACATGGCTCGTAATTAAGCAAGTCTTCTCTACAAGAACCAAAGAGATGCATCCGCCAATGTGTTGCACTGCAAACATAATTATGAAGTAAGTGATGGAGACCGTTCAACTGATGAACACTGTAAATTCTGGCACGCTGAAATTTAGGTTACCAGTAAGAAGATTATTTAGTTTTATGAAAAGTTATCATGATGGATTATATTACGTGGGGAAAAAAAATAGATACACCATCTGCTATTACATTGACAAGAAAATTGGTGGATTCACTTGCCATACAATGTTCTGTGCATCTACCAGCCGACTAGCTAAGACATGTGCCGCCATATTAGTGCCTTTAGAAGAAGAATATTTTATGGACTAAATTGCGACCGACTAGCTAAGACATGTACCGCCATATTAGTGCCTTTAGAAGAAGAATATTTTATGGACTAAATTGCGACAAAGAAACGTGCCACCATGAATGTCGGAGATATTGACCATGGGTACCCTCGGCGCCTACTCTTGGTATTTTAAGACAAATGACAGCCGCTTGGTCAGCTGCGGCCGTCTGCTCCTCGAGCCGCCTCCTAGGGTAGCCCGCCCTAGGAGCCGGCTGCCAGCAGGCGGCGACACCAACACCACCAGCCAGCAGACGGCCCCGTACTCCTTCCTCAGGGAACACGCTGAGGGGGTCCGTACGTGCCGGAGGCATGGCTACAGGAGAACGTGTCCTTAGAAGATCTGTAAGGATGTTGCTACAGTGGCCGTGTACCTTATGAATATCCACTAAGCGGCGGGTCACTGTAGCCACGAGGCTCGTGACCAAGCAACGGTCAGAAGAGGCCACGATCCCACTACACGCAAACGGCGGGGCCAGCGGGCGGCTGGCCCCATCGGTCAGCGAGCAAGCTCAAGAACAAACCGCCTCTGACAGACGGCCAGGGGAGACGGCCGTCTGGTAGCAGACGGCGAACCCCACCCTAGAAGTCCGAGCCTCATCAAGACGACGGGACGGGGCGAGGCGGCGGCGAGGGGCGATGGTACTGTAGCCATCTCCTTCCCGACGAGGCTGTCGTCAGCAAAGGCATCCCCAAAGTGAAAGGCAATCACGAGGGGCCCGCAGGCGGCGGGCACCAGCAGACACTAACGGCCGGGGGCCACACCGTCGAAGTTTACCATTGTACCCCTGGGGGGTAGGCCTATATAAACCCCCCAGGATCCTCCATGAAGAGGGGCTGGTTGAAAGGTTGGCGGTTAGAAGATCACAGGACAAAAAACCCTAGATAGAGCAAGGAGGTGAGCTAGTCTTGTTCATCTCCTTCCTTTAGACATCACAGCTCAAGGAGCAATCTTGTAGCTACTCTAGTGCTATCAGTCATGACGCGGAGCCCCCGCAGAGCAGGACTAGGGGTGTTATCTCCTCGGAGAGCCCCGAACCTGGGTAAGATTCGTAGGCATCCTAAGTATCACTTTATCCCGCTTCCCGAGCCTGGCGACGTTCTTTTGACCCCATGCATGATAAGCCATCCATTGGCATATGTCATCCCAAAACCCCGACATTTGGCGCCCATGTGGGGCTAGGTGCACCGTCGTCCGGAGACATGCTCTGGACGGGAACCTTGTTTCTTCCTGGCGAGAGTAGCCAGCCCGGCACGCCCGCTGGCGTGGAAACCGGGATGCTTCGCAGCGCTGAGGCTACAGGCGCCGTGAGCGGGCTCGCCGATCTGCTCGGCGCCGCCCGCATCCACGACGAACCCTCTCCGGCGGCCGAGCTAGTGGCGCCGGAGAGCTTCCTCGTCGAGCTCCTCGACAAGCTCCACCTCGTCGATGAGCGCGCCTCTGACATAGAGTCAGTGGGCTCTTCTGACCCACCAGTGGACATGATCGTCGACCCCGACGCAGGGCCGGACGACTCCTTCCCCGAGCACGTGGAGATCGTCAACGACCCTCTTCCCGTTCTTCCGATCTGCGGCACCGCCGGCATCGTCACGGAGGTGCTCGTCACCGACCACGGCGAACCATCGTGCAGAACGGGTCCAGACCCGCTCGAGGCCGCTCTGCAGCACCTCGTCGCCCCTGTCGCGGCGGGGGCAGACGGCGCGGAACTGGAGGCGCTCCGCTTTTCGCTCCTCGACAGCGCCAACAAACTGGCTGCCTCCCGACGCCTCACTGAAGCTTACCGCCGCGAAATGGACCGCGCCATTTGTGGCACGCCGGCTGCTGGCGAGCCTAGCCGAGCCGGCGCCATCCGCGATCGCGGCGGGCTGCTAGAAGACATGTTGGGGGCCCCGCGGCCTGTGTACCTCACTCCGTCGGAAAACCTAAGGGCTGCCCATGCGGCAGTCGATGAGATGGGCCACTTGGAGGGAGACAAACTCCGTTGCGTGACCCAGCGTGCCCGCCAGCTCCTCGACGCTGCTGCTACGCAGCAAGAGGCCCGTCTCCGGGCATCAGAGGTGGCTGCACACGCCGACAACCGTCCTCTTCGGCGGGAGCAAGGAGCCACGTCCCGCTCTCCAACAGTTGGCGCCACCAACCGGCGAGACTCAGAGCCCGCTGCCAGCCGCAGCCGGCAGACGCGCTTCACCATCGAGCGCGACGAAGACGGCCGCCCAAGGGCTGTAGAACGACGAGGGGAGCAGCCGCCTCCTCCCAGGCGGGAGAGGCGCGTGTCTCCTCCGCCTGTTGACCATCCCTCTCTGGCAGGCCGCCTGGGCCGCCGCGAGGGGGTCGGGGAGAACGACGCCCGCCATCGCCTGGACCGTCTGGCTCGCTCCCAGGCGGTTGAAGAAGAAGATGACCTCGGCCCAGCCTGCTTCGGCCTTCGCATCCGCAACGAGCCTTTTCCCAAGGGCTTCTCGCTCCCCAGAGACACCCCCAAGTACAACGGATCAGTGAAACTAGAGGACTGGCTGGTGGACTACTCCACGGCTGTCAACATAGCCATCGGCAACAGGCGTGTCGCGGTGAAGTACGTGTCCCTCATGCTCCAGGGCACGGCTCGGACGTGGTTGAATAGCCTCAAGCCCAACAGCATCAATGGCTGGCTAGACTTCACCGACGCCTTCATCCGCAACTTCACCAGCACCTACAAGTGCCCTCCCAAGCCGCGTCAGCTCTTCTTGTGTGTCCAAGGCCCGGACGAGTCGGCCCGAGACTATCTGACGCGTTGGGCAGAGCTGCGAAACTCCTGCGAGGGAGTGCACGAGGTGCAAGCCATCGAGTATTTCACGGCCGGGTGCAGAGAAGGCACCTTGCTCAAGCACCGGCTCCTGTGCGACGAGCCGGCCACGCTGGATGAGTTGCTGAGCATAGCAGACAAGTACGCCACCGCTGACTCCTCCATGAAGACCGAGCTGCAAGTAGATGCTTCTGGCAAGATGACCCCTCCAACTTCCAAGACACCGGCAGGAGAATCCAGCCGGCGCCAGCAGACCAACGACCAGAAGCGCAAGGCCCCGGCGCCGGCTGCCAACAGCCGGCTGGTGGCAGCGGTCGACGGACAACAGCCAGAAGCTCAAGCAGGGCCCAAGCGCTAGAAGGGCGGCAAACCGGTGTGGCAGCCGGCCTTCTCCTTTGATCAAGCCTTGGACGCCCCCTGCAAGTTCCACAGCGGCACGAAGGGTCCGGCTGGCAGGAGCCAAAGGCCGAAGCAACTGGAGTCTCAGCGCCGTCTTGGGCACAGCCAATCCTTACATTCCTGCTCAAGGGAGAGCTGCCAGCAGAAGAAACTTCGGCACGACAAGTTCAACGCCGAGCCTCAGCTTATACCATTGTCAACAAAGAGCTCGTCAGAAGGAGTGCGACAGGCGTTTTCCAACGCTGTGTAGAAGCAACCAAAGGGCTGGCCATCCTGAAGGACATTCACCAAGGGGAGTGCGGCCATCACGCGGCCTCAAGATCTCTCGTAGCCAAAGCTTTCCACCACGGTTTCTTCTGGCCGACTGCTTTGGATGATGCCAAAGATTTGGTGAAGAAGTCCAACGGCTGACAACGCTTCAGCTCCAAGCAACACTTGCCAGCCTCTGCACTCAAGACTATTCCGATCACTTGGCCATTTGCCGTCTGGGGTCTGGATATGGTAGGACCTTTCAAGACTGCCAGAGGAGGCCTGACACACTTACTTGTGGCAATAGATAAATTCACCAAGTGGATCGAAGCCAAGCCAATCAAGAAACTCAATGGCCCAACTGCTGTGACATTCATTGCAGACATCACAGTCCGGTATGGTATACCGCACAGCATCATCACCGACAACGGCACAAATTTTGCCAAAGGCGCACTTGCCCGTTTCTGTGCAACTCAGGGCATCCGGCTGGACCTAGCGTCCGTTGCCCACCCACAGTCTAACGGCCAAGTCGAGTGCGCCAACGGCGTCATCCTATCAGGCATCAAGCCCCGGCTGGTCGAGCCCTTGGAGCGGTCGGCCGGCTGCTGGATCGAAGAACTGTCGTCTGTCTTGTGGAGCCTTAGAACCACCCCGAACAAAGCCATCGGCTTTACCCCTTTCTTGCTTGTCTATGGGGCCGAGGCCATCATCCCAACAGACGTTGAGTTTGACTCGCCTCGGGTCACCATGTACACGGAGGCTGAAGCCAAAGAAGCACGCGAGGACGGCGTGGACTTGCTGGAGGAGGCTCGGCTGGTAGCACTCGGCCGCTCCGCCGCTATCACAGCCGGCGAGTGAAGCCACGCTCCTTCCGCGAGGGAGACCTTGTGCTCCGGCTGATCCAGCGAACAGCCGGCCAGCACAAGCTCTCGGCTCCTTGGGAAGGACCGTTCATCATCAGCCAGGTACTGGGCAACGACGCCTACTACCTCATCGACGCCCAGAAGCCAAGGGCGCGCAAGAGAGACGACTCAGGCAAAGAGTCGGAGCGCCCATGGAACGCAAACCTTCTTCATCGCTTTTATAGCTGAAAGACAGTATGTGTCATGCTATCTAAAGTTATTTTGAGAATCAGTGGGAACCCCGAGGAGTTCTCGGGGACTGCCCAACCCTTTATCTATATGATAAGAATTATGCCTGCGAATGTTTGTTGTTCACTCCTTTGTCCGGCACCGGAGCCTACCAGACGGCCCGGGGACTGGCCACCTGGCCCTATGACTAGAGAATTCTCCTTAAAAAGTCAGACAAGTAATGTGGTGGCATCCAAGCCCTCTCCTGTATCCAGTCATAGACTCGCAGAACGCAGCTGTCCAGCTGGCAGGAGCCAAAGGCAAGTAGCGGTGCCCACATGAAAAATGGCTAAGGATAAAAGACATAGGGCCAGCCGGCCCTTAAAGCTAACGGCCGGCTGCAGAGCAGCCGGCCAGCCGGTTCTAGTCTTGGCCAGACCATCTTCCAGAAGGCGAGATACTTGCCTACCCCGAAAATAGCCAAGTCCTTGACCTAGCCACAGAACCACAGAGTGGCTGTCTGGCTGGCAGGACGGCAGTTCCAGGGGTCGGCAAGGAAACAATCGCCACAAGGAAACTAGGGCAAGGCTAATCCTAGGACTCGACACAATTGCATATAAACGATGCATCATTAAAAAGAATATTTACATTCAAAAGGCCTTAAGAGCCGCCTTGCAGTAATAACTTACTAAATACACCCAGCGGGTGGAATTGTTCGGGTTAACCTTACGAGTCTTACAGAAAGGCAGAAGAAACAAACGAAAATCCTAAGGAGCAGCAGGCTGGGCAGGTGGCACGACGGAGCTGGCTTCTGGGGAGGCCGCCTGGCGGGTCTCGGTCTAGCCGTCTCCTACAGCAGGCGGGGCCGTCACCCTCGGCCCGCTTGTCGAGGACTGGTCAGGCTGGCAACTGGCCGCTGGGTCCGCCTCCTGTGAGCTGGCCTCCTCGTCGCTGCCTTCCCCTTCCTCATCACCGTCGCTGGAAGCGATCTCCTCGTCCGACGCCTCCGACGCCGCCAAGTCTAGCCCGAAGTTGCCAGGCGGCACCACATGGCCCCTGTCATCCAACTCCGAGATGAAGAGGGAGGTATCGGCGTATTCGGCAAGGGCGGCGGCACGTTGGACAAGCTCCCTATGTTCCGCAGCCAGCTCCGGCTGGGCCTCCACGCGGAAAGTCTCCAGCTGCTCAAGGCTCAAGCCGGGATACCAGCTCTTGGCGAACTCCAGGGCGGTCCGCGCGCCGGCCCTTGCTGCGGAGCCCTTCCAGGCCTCGAAGCGCTGGCAGGCCGCCTCCAGCCAGACGGCCGTCCGGCTGGGGGTGCGAGGCATCGGCACACCTGGCCAGAGGGCGGCCAGGACCTGGGCGCCAGCGCGCTGCAGCTGGCGAAGAAGACGACGGACTGGTACAAGACGCATCCGAATGGCAAGGAGCTCTTCGGCCGGGGTCCTGGGCGCGTTGGGTGTGATTGCCCAGCCCGCCTGGCGCTTCGCAGCACGCTCGACCTCGATGGCCTGGGTGGCGGCCACAGTGTAGCCCGGGAAGAACTCTGAAAAGACTAGAACAAGGATCAGAAGAGAAGCAAGATGGCTGCTGCAAACGGCGAAAACAAAAAGAGAGGGTGGATGTCTCACCATCAACCATGTCTCCAATGGCTACATAGCCTTCTTGGAGAACCGCCTCCTTCTCGGCCCAATTCGAGCGCTCAGTCTCGAATTCGGCCCGCAGAAGGGACTCGGCGTCAGATATTTTGCCGAGCTCGGCCTTGTGAGCGGCCGCCTGGTCCGCCAGCTCCTTGGCCAGGCGATCGCGGTCTTGGGCAGCGAGGCCACGCTCCTGCTCCTTCGCGGCCAGCTCCGTCTGGGCCTTGCCCAGCTAGTTGCGGAGGCCGGCTGCGACCGCTGCCAAGGGAGAAAGAAAAAGAACAAGGGTCAGCAACAGAAGACATAACCTTGAAGTTCCAAGCCGTCTTCTCAGCAGCCGGCTCGGAACTCACGGACTACACCCAGCGGGTGCGCTGACGCGCCCCCGCAAGGAGAAGAGGAGGCACTCACCTCGGCTGTCTGCCAGGGCAGTCTGCAGCTGCGCTAGCTCCTGGCGATGCGCGTTCTAGGAGGCCACGTGGAGGTTGTGGTACTCCTGCAACGAGAAGCAAGATCAGATCTGGATATACACTTTGGAGTTCCAAGCCGCCTGCTCAGCAGCCGGCTCGGAACTCGGGGACTACACCCAGTGGATGCGCTGGCGCGCCCCCACGGAAAAAATTGAAGGAATAAAACAGAGGAAAATGAAACACACTTACCCGAACGGAGGACCGCGTGGCGATGAACTCCTGCATCGCCGTCTGCACGACATTACCCAAGGAGTTCATATGGTCCAAGACGTCCCGCGACGCGACGAGCCACGCGCCGTCTCCTCTGGATCTCCAGCTCGATGGCGCCGCGCTGGTCGCCTCGTTCTCCGGCACAGACGAGCTGGCCCTGCCGACCTCCACCTGCTGGGGCATAGAAGCTGCCCTCGCAAGACGCCGGCGGGCTGGGCCTCGGGGGGCCGGTTGCGGGCCAACCACCAGCGCGCCCCCAACCGGCGGCACCTCCGTCCCCACCGGCCGGCTGCCCTACTCCCGAGCAGGCGACGCGGGTGGTGGTGGCGGCGTCTCCAAGATAACGCACTCGTCTCCCCCGTCGCCAGGGGCCGGCTGCTCGTCAGCAGCCGGCGCCTGGGCGGACGGCTCCTGAGACCCTGACGCCGGGCGGACGACGCGACCTGCTGGTTGCTGGGGGCCCTTTCCCCGCTCTCGGACCTGGGCGGCGGCATCGGCTTCCGCTCGCTCACGCTCCGCGGCCTCACGGGCGTTCCTCTCTGTCGCCTCCTGGAGCGCGGCAGCAGGATCCACGCGAGGAGGCACAAGAGGGGCATCTGGGCCTCCTACCACAAAGCCCGCTGGCACCCGCGAGAGGGAAAGCGGCGCGCTGCACGAACGTTCCAAAGAAACAAAGAATCCAGCAAGAAAGGATCAGCTACGAAAGAAGAATAAGACGCAAATAAGGAATGAAGGGTACTCACCCGGACACGACCGGCCTGGCCTTGGGCTTCTTCGGCATGTTTGCCCTGGCGGCCGCCTCCTGACGCCTCGTGGCGGCGGTCGACAGCCGAAGCTTCTTGGGCGGGGCACCGGTCGGCCCTGACGAGGACCGCCGTTTCCCGTCGCCGGCTGTGCCACACGGTCCCTCCTGCCGGCTGGCGCGGACGGGCGCCTCCTCCATCTCCTCATCATCGTCCGGCCAGCTCTCGAGGCCGCCTTCTGGCTGGGCGCCGACGGCTGGTCCCCGCCGCCTGTCACCTCTTCCTCCTCCATGACGGCGGTGGCCCCAAGATCGGGGTCGCTCGTATCGCTCTGGGAGCGATCCGGCTCTAGGGGGCGGCCCAGTTGGTTGGAGCCTGGCGCCGGCTGGACTGGGAAGATCTGAGCCGGGTGTTAGCACCAGACGGCTACGGCAGCCGGATAAAGAAGAAAGAAAAAAGAAGGACGAAAAACTTACTGCGGGCGACTGGTTGCTGCGACTGTACGGGGCTTTCCCAAGGGCCAAGCCGGAGTCGGAGACCTGGCAGCTGGAAATGTGGTTCACCAGCCGGGCCACCTCCCCGTAGGGCAGGGGCTTGGTGCAGGTCCGGCTGGGGTCCCGGCTGTGACACCCCGAGACCGGTGCGTCAGGTGTCAGCCAGTTATTCGTCGCCGTTGCCATGTCATCTGCTTGCGTGTGCATCCTTGCCATGTCATCATGTGTGTTGCATCAGCATGTTTTCAAAACTTGCATCCGTCCGAGTTCGCCCGTCCTCTCCGTTGTTCGTTCTGAGCCCAGACACACTCACACGCGCCCGCGGCGCCTCCGAATATTTATTTTATAAGTGGCCGAAATATGTTCTCGGAATGGGTTGAAACTTGGCGTGTGGTCTTATTATAGTGTAGACAGGCCGCCTGCCAAATTTCATCGCATTCGGAGATCGTTTGATAGCCCAACGGATATATATATATATATATAGCGGCACTAGTCGCCGGTTTAAACGTCGGACGTTTTCGGTCTCCGAAAACCTCTGCGGGCCTCTCTCCTCTCCTCTCTTCTCAGCCCAAGGCCCCTCCACCACAGCCCACTAGGCCTTCCCTACCTACCCCTCTACTCCGGACCGTCCGATGGCGATCGAACGGCTCCGAAATGGAGCAATTTCACTAACCCTAGACCCCCTTTCCTATAAAAACACCCCCAACCTGCCATTTTAGGCCCCTAACCCTAGCCGCATCGTTTTCCGTGCCGCCCCACTCCTCTACCTCCACTTGGCGCCGTAGCAGCCTCCTCCTAGCCGCGCGGGCCCGCAAGCCCATCCGAGGCCCGCCGGGCCCGTTCCCTGCACCGCCGTTCTGCTGGACGTCGCCTAGCCGCCCGAGCCAGGGCTTCGTCCCGCACGCCGCCGTGGGCCCTTCGCCGCGCCTCGCTGTCCGCCGCTGGTGGCCAGGCCGAGCCCCTCCGGTCACACTCCTTCGCCGGACCAGAGCCACCGCCGCCCTGCACAAGATCCCCGCAGCAGTTCCGCCGCCCGTTGTCACCGCCGTCCTCGAGGCCCCGTCCGCCGCCGGTGGGCCTCGCCGTCGCCGGGAATGGGATCCCCGGGGCTGGATCCGTCCTTCTTCCTCGCCAAGACTTCCTTCCCCGCCGGAGCCCGTCGCTGCTTCGCCGGAGAGGGGCGCCGCCGCTGCCCTGCCTCTATCCCGATCCAGTCGGGGTCGAGGACGACCGCAGCTCCTCGGCCGCTTCGCGTCGGCCAGATGGGCCCACGAGGTCCAGCCACCCTGCCGGCCCGAGGCCTTCCTGCAGCCGCGGTCCCCAGGGCCGATCTCCGAGGCCCAGTGCTCCATGGCCACATGGGCCCCGAGGCCCATCGCCCCTCGGCCCAGCCTCCTCCTCTTCTTTGGGCCGAAGCCCATGGGTGAGCCATCCCCTAAGCCCGCTCTATGCGATGTTTAGTATTAGACGCTCTCTGTAGTTTTTTCCCTTAGTCTAAAATCTGCCTAAGTCTTTTCTGTCAGTTTAATGTTGCATCTTTGACTGCTGGTAACTATTTGCGTGCTTGTCCAAATTGAGTGAATGACATGTCAAAATGATCGTGGTGATATGCTCTACACTTTGTTCCATTGTGCCATGCTTGTTTGAGTTCATCTAGATGCTTAAATCTCTGTTGCAAGAGTGCTACTTGTTATAAACTGCTGCTACTTGTTATTTTGTTGCCATGTTTGAGATGTGATAACTTGGTGCATGTTTATCCAAATGATGCAAATGATATGTCAAAATGTTCATCATGAGATGCTCTACATGTTGGTTGCTATAGCATGCTTGTTTGAGTTCATATTGCCATGTTAATCTCTGTTGCAAAAGTGCAATTGGATGTTATGTTCTGAAACTCGTTACGAGATGCCTAGTTGAGGAGCTCGTTGCTATTGTTGTGTTTGTCCCCTTGTCACATGCCTAGTTGTTTTAGAATCTCCATGATGTGGTCTTTGAGATGGTGCATTTAACTTTCCATGATATGCCTTGTGTTGACTTAAACATGCTTGCAAACTTGCCATGTTGCTGTTACTGTTTTAACACTTAGTGAAATTTCACTAAGTCTGGAATCTGTAATATCCGGATGCTATGTTTGCTTGTTGTTCTAGGCAAATCCATGATAGTTTTGGGGTGGCCATTGATCATTCCTTGTTGTATATGTTGTTGTCTATCCATCCATGCCCTTACTTGCTCATTTGACTTGCTGTAGCTTATTTAATTCTTGCTCCCAAGTTGCTATAAAATGTTGCTGTCAGGTTTTTAGTGTCATGATCAAAATGTTGTAGCTTGTTGCTATTGATCCATGCCTCCTATCGAGATGCTCCAATGGAGTTGTTTGCTGTAGGATATGTCTACTTCATGTCCATGCTTCTTGTCACCATGTTTGAGTGCTGTAGCATATATATATCTTGCTCCAAAGTTGCTATGTGGATGTTAACTTCAGCTTGTTGTTATATCTTGTTTCATGTGTATCTTTTAGCCCGTTGCTCCATTTGGGGTGTTCCTTATATGAAACTTGAGTTATTTTGCATATAGAATCAAATTATCATCTTGTTAACATGTTTGGAGTATGTTTGCTTGATGTTTGGGTGCATCTTGCACCGTTGCCATGTATTGCATCATACCTTGCCATGTTGTGCTTCCTACCTTGCCATGTTATGCTTCCTGTATAGACTTTCTGTGTTTCCTGTATAGTCTTGTCATGCATCCTACCTTGCCATGTATTGCATCATATAAACTTGTGTTGCTTTCTGTGCTTCCTACCTTGCCATGTAATGCTTCCTGTATAGACTTGTTGTGCTTCCTGTATAGACTTGTCATGCATCATACCTTGCCATGTTATGCTTCCTAGACTTGCTGTGCTTCCTGTATAGACTTGTCATGCATCATACCTTGCCATGTATTGCTTCCTGTATATAATTGGCATGCATCATACCTTGCCATGTAATGCATCATATATAGACTTGTGTTGTTTTGCTGTGCTTCCTACCTTGCCATGTTTTGCTTCCTGTGTAGACTTTCTGTGCATCAGAAGTAGACTTGTTTTGCATCATACTTGGTTGAGCATATTGTTATGTTCTTGAGTGGTTTGTTTACCGTATTGCTTGCTTCTTCTCGTTAGTGCTTGTTCCGTTGCGTTCGTGAGGATTCGTTCGTCTACCCATGGTTCTTCTTCAAGGCTTCTTCTTCGTCTTCTTCATGGATCCGTTCTTCTTCCTTGCGGGATCTCAGGCAAGATGACCATACCCTTGGATACCTTTACTACCATTGCCATGCTTAGTTGTCTCGATGCTATCGTTACATGTCGCGCTACCCATCTTTTATGCCAGCCTCTCCTTGTTGCCATGAAACCTCTAACCTTTTGACAACTTCCTAGCAAAACCATTGTTTGGCTATGTTACCGGCTTGCTCAGCCCCTCTTATAGCGTTGTTAGATGCAGGTGAAGATGAAGATCGTTCCAGGAGGGAACTTATTGTTGGTATATCACAATATCTATTATTAATATTAACACACCTATATACTGGGCATGGGTGGAAGGCTTGGCCTTTTGCTCGGTGTTTTGTTCCACTCATGCCACCTTAGGCACCGATAAACCAGCATTATGTTCCTTGATTTTGCGTTCCTTACACGATGGGTATATGGGGACCCCTTGACACATCGACTTTGAATAAAACTCCTCCAGCAAGGCCCAACATTGGTTTTAATTTGCCTCATAATAACAACTTAATTAATTAATTAAATTGCATAAGGGGGACGCTCCTTGGAGATTCTTTTCTACATAGCAGAGGGGCCAGTGCTGATGGTGTTGGTCCTAAACGGGCAACCTACGGGGCCACCTTGGGGAAACCCGAGGGCTGGTTTTACTCGTAGCTTGTCCCACCCGGACGTGGACTGAGACGAGATACGCGCGGCTACTATCAGGGTGTCGGCACGCCGGGAGGTCTTGCTGGACTTGTTTTACCATTGTCGAAATGTCTTGTGCACCGGGATGCCGAGCCTGATCGGATTTCCCTAAGAT
Organism: Secale cereale; assembly: GCA_902687465.1. Taxonomy (NCBI): domain Eukaryota; kingdom Viridiplantae; phylum Streptophyta; class Magnoliopsida; order Poales; family Poaceae; genus Secale; species Secale cereale. The sequence continues at coordinate 940,515 of LR738714.1, forward strand.
AAGGGGTGATGATATTATATTTATCACTTCAGCTGATCGTGAGAGCTTGTGATGGGCTAAGTTGGGACACCCCTACAGGGTTATGATCTTTCGAAAGCCGTGCCCGCGGTTATGTGGCAGATTGGAATTTGTTAATGTCCGGTTGTAGAAAACTTGACAGAGAATCCGAAGTAAAACACACAACTGTGTGACTAACCGTGACTGTCTCTTTTCACTTTGAGAAGAGAACACGGTGGGGTTATGTTTGACTCGTAGGTAGTTCAGGATCTTTAGCGATCACTACTAGTTGCGACCGTTTGCGTAGATGCTCATCTTATTCTTGTACTCGTAAGTTAGCCACCATACTTTTGCTTAGCCGCTGCTGCAACCTCACCACTTTACCTCTTCCTACCTATTAAGCTTTGATAGTCTTGTTACCCATGGTTATGGGATTGCTGAGTCCTCGTGGCTCACAGATACTACAACAACAGTTGCAGGTGCAGGTTTCCGATGTCTTGACGTGAGAGCGTTGTTCGTTGTTCGGAGTTCTTCTTCTTCAGTCTTGGGTTAGGTTCCGGGTCGGCAGCCTGGGATAGCAGATGGATGTCTTTGTGCTTCTCTTGTTTGTATCCGTAGTCGGATACTTGTATTGATGTTGTTGTATTCATGTGACTTGTATGTAATGATTGTATCCCCCATGTATGTATGTATTGGTACGATGTAATGATATCCATCTTGCTAAGCGCCCGAAATGCGGTTGTGCCCCAATCACGTAAGTGTCACGTGATCGGGATAGAATCGCATCTTCGGCCTGACAAGTTGGTATCAGAGCCTCGACCGACCATAGGAGCCCCCTTGATTGATCGTAGTTTGGCCATTATTGAGTCTAGCAGAAAACTTTTTCGGAGTCTAGTTATATCGGAGAGTAGGAATTCTTTTTACTCCCCTGCCCCTTCGTCGCTCTGGTGAGGAATCTTGACGTAGGTGTTTTGAATTGTTCCTCTTCTCCTTCAATTTTTTTAGGAAGCGTGGTTAGTTTTCGTTCGTTGCGTCGTTTGTTCTTTCATCTGGTGCATCTCTCGTCAAGTGGATTCAACCCTCTTCTTCTTTGCAAGTTCAACCTCAGTTCTTTCAACCGACGGTGTTTCACCTTCCGAAGTTGTTTTTCTTTTCCCACCCACCCACCCTTTTTCTTCTCGGAGCCGGAGTCCGTAATCGAGTATCCATCCTACTCGTGTGATCCTTTGCTTTCTTTCCTTAGTTATTTCAACTGATGAATTTTCATCTAGTTCATCATCATTCTTCTCATTTCTTCTCCGGTGAATTCTCCTCTCGATTCGACATTCTTCATCTCTTTTCTTTCCGGTGGTTCCAATTCTATTAGTATCCGGTGTTCTTTATATTCTTTCTCCTCTGCTCAAGTGTTTTTTTCCTTTGCTCGGTTACCTCTCGCCATTTAATTATTCCGGAGTTCCGAAGATATCTCAGGAGATTCGTCTGTGTTCTAATTAATTCGAGGTTGTCACCTCATTCGAGTTTTTCAATCGTTCCGGTGCATCATCTCCTTTTGTCAATCAATTCTCAACGGTGTTTTCTCTTCGGTGGGCCCTAACCCACAGGCTTATTCCCAGGATCTTACCTGACTCTTCTAATTTTCCCGGAGTGTTCCGTAATTCTTTTCAAGTGTGACGTAAGTATGGATTCCATCAGTCACGTGCCGTCCGAAGTTCGTTTGCAATTCTTTTCATGTGTGGTTCAACCCTTCTTCTTTTCATTCATCCGGAGTTATTCTTGAATTCATTTCTTTGTGTTCCTCCGAAGGTCATCATTTCAGAAGATTCTTCATTCTCAGTTTTCAACCTCGTCCTCCAAATATTCTTCATCGATGCCTCTTCGTTCGTCTCACATTCTTCCGGTGCTTGTTCAAGTATTCTTTAATCCGTCCGCGACCTCTTCGTTCTCCTCATTCAAATTTTCCTCAAGTGCTTTATTCTTCCCGGAGAGTCATTCTCTTGTGTTCACTCAATTTCAATTCCTTACGGTGGTCATTCTTTTTCTTCACTCGATTTTAATTCTTCACAGTGGTTCGTTCCTTTTCCTCACTCGGCTTCAATTCTTTACGGTGGTTCGCTCAAGAATTCTTTTCCGGCGTTTTCATATCAATCCATTCGTTTTTATTCCATCCTACCGGCGTTTCATGAAGATTTCCGCAGTTCGCGAGATATCCCTTTTTAATCAATTTCAACGAGAATAAGTAGTATGTGAATCCTTTGTTCTTATCAATTTAATTGGTGGAGGATAAGCATAACATAATTCTTATTCTTTTCATCGAGTTTATTTATTCCTTCCTTTGGAGTTTATTCTTGATGAATAAATTCTAGTTCCAAGTCCTTTTATCTTTTCTTTCCGGAGTTCAAGTTTTTCTCGGCTATCTCGTCGAAACCCCGACTAATCATCGCAAGGCTTTAATCTTATTCTTTCGCCCGTCATTTCTATATCATCATCCTTTCGTTACCGGAGTTCCTTGTGGTGGTTCTTCATCATTTAATTCATTCTTCAAATATTCATCTAATTATTCTGGAGCAGATCAAGCATTCTTATTCTTTTGCCTCTCGAGTGCAAATAATTCTCCGTATTCTTTTGAAGTGGAGTTTTGCATTTCTTTCTTCATTCTCTTCTCGTCAATCTTTTCGTTGCGGCGGTAATTCACCTCAAGTTTTGAGATGTTTTCAATAAGTCCAAGACAAACTTATTCTTTTGTGGTTGTTTTTCTCAACAAATCCGTTCAAGTCTTTCTCTTATAAATTCTTGTTCATGTCACTCGTGCTCAAGTTGTCATCTTCTTCTCCGTCCTTTTTTTTCATTCCGTTATTTCAATTTTTCCGGAGGCTCTGTGTTGTTACTCTCGTCGAGTATCGTTAATCTTTTCAAGCTCTTGTTCCATTCCAGTCATGTTCAACCGGGGTGCTATTTCTTTCAGTTTCAGCCGGAGTGCTGCCCGAATTCCTTCGTCTAAATTCTTTTCTATCTCTTTTAACCGGAGTGTTTTCGAATTCATTCTTGTTCCGCCAACTCGTGATTCATATCCTTCAACCTTTTGGGTTCTCGTCGTATTCCTTCTTCCTCTTCTCTAACGAAGTCTTTGCAACTTCGTTCTTCTCCATTGTATCATTTCTTTCAGTTGTTCAACCTCTCAAGGTCCTTTGGTTTCACTCTTTTATTCTCGAAGAACTTTGTTCTTCCTTTTCTCTTCCGTCTCGTTCCTAAGATTTCGGGACGAGATCTCTTGTTAGTAGGGGAGTGTTGTGACACCCCGAGACCGGCGCGCCAGGTGTCAGCCAGTTATTCGTCGCCGTTGCCATGTCATCTGCTTGCGTGTGCATCCTTGCCATGTCATCATGTGTGTTGCATCAGCATGTTTTCAAAACTTGCATCCGTCCGAGTTCGCCCGTCCTCTCCGTTGTCCGTTCTGAGCCCAGACACACTCACACGCGCCCGCGGCGCCTCCGAATATTTATTTTATAAGTGGCCGAAAAATGTTCTCGGAATGGGTTGAAACTTGTCGTGTGGTCTTATTATAGTGTAGACAGGCCGCCTACCAAATTTCATCGCATTCGTAGATCGTTTGATAGCCCAACGGATATATATAGCGGCACTAGTCGCCGGTTTAAACGTCGGACGTTTTCGGTCTCCGAAAACCTCCGCGGGCGTCTCTCCTCTCCTCTCTTCTCAGCCCAAGGCCCCTCCACCACAGCCCACTAGGCCTTCCCTACCTACCCCTCTACTCCGGACCGTCCGATGGCGATCGAACGGCTCCGAAACGGAGCAATTTCACTAACCCTAGACCCTCTTTCCTATAAAAACACCCCCAACCTGCCATTTTAGGCCCCTAACCCTAGCCGCATCGTTTTCCGTGCCGCCCCACTCCTCCACCTCCACTTGGCGCCGCAGCAGCCTCCTCCTAGCCGCGCGGGCCCGCAAGCCCATCCGAGGCCCGCCGGGCCCGTTCCCTGCACCGCCGTTCTGCTGGACATCGCCTAGCCGCCCGAGCCAGGGCTTCGTCCCGCACGCCGCCGTGGGCCATTCGCCGCGCCTCGCCGTCCGCCGCTGGTGGCCAGGCCGAGCCCCTCCGGTCACCCTCCTTCGCCGGACCAGAGCCACCGCCGCCCTGCACAAGATCCCCGCAACAGTTCCGCCGCCCGTTGTCACCGCCGTCCTCGAGGCCCCGTCCGCCGCCGGTGGGCCTCGCCGTCGCCGGGAATGGGATCCCCGGGGCTGGATCCGTCCTTCTTCCTCGCCAAGACTTCCTTCCCCGCCGGAGCCCGTCGCTGCTTCGCCGGAGAGGGGCGCCGCCGCTGCCCTGCCTCTGTCCCTATCTAGTCGGGGTCGAGGACGACCGCAGCTCCTGGGCCGCTTCGCGTCGGCCAGATGGGCCCACGAGGTCCAGCCACCCCGCCGGCCCGAGGCCTTCCTCCAGCCGCGGTCCCCAGGGCCGATCTCCGAGGCCAGTGCTCCATGGCCACATGGGCCCCGAGGCCCATCGCCCCTCGGCCCAGCCTCCTCCTCTTCTTTGGGCCGAAGCCCATGGGTGAGCCATCCCCTAAGCCCGCTCTATGCGATGTTTAGTATTAGACGCTCTCTGTAGTTTTTTCCCTTAGTCTAAAATCTACCTAAGTCTTTTCTGTCAGTTTAATGTTGCATCTTTGACTGCTGGTAACTATTTGCGTGCTTGTCCAAATTGAGTGAATGACATGTCAAAATGATCATGGTGATATGCTCTACACTTTGTTCCATTGTGCCATGCTTGTTTGAGTTCATCTAGATGCTTAAATCTCTGTTGCAAGAGTGCTACTTGTTATAAACTGCTGCTACTTGTTATTTTGTTGCCATGTTTGAGATGTGATAACTTGGTGCATGTTTATCCAAATGATGCAAATGATATGTCAAAATGTTCATCATGAGATGCTCTACATGTTGGTTGCTATAGCATGCTTGTTTGAGTTCATATTGCCATGTTAATCTCTGTTGCAAAAGTGCAATTTGATGTTATGTTCTGAAACTCGTTACGAGATGCCTAGTTGAGGAGCTCGTTGCTATTGTTGTGTTTGTCCCCTTGTCACATGCCTAGTTGTTTTAGAATCTCCATGATGTGGTCTTTGAGATGGTGCATTTAACTTTCCATGATATGCCTTGTGTTGACTTAAACATGCTTGCAAACTTGCCATGTTGCTGTTACTGTTTTAACACTTAGTGAAATTTCACCAAGTCTGGAATCTGTAATATCCGGATGCTATGTTTGCTTGTTGTTCTAGGCAAATCCATGATAGTTTTGGGGTGGCCATTGATCATTCCTTGTTGTATATGTTGTTGTCTATCCATCCATGCCCTTACTTGCTCATTTGACTTGCTGTAGCTTATTTAATTCTTGCTCCCAAGTTGCTATAAAATGTTGATGTCAGGTTTTTAGTGTCATGATCAAAATGTTGTAGCTTGTTGCTATTGATCCATGCCTCCTATGGAGATGCTCCAATGGAGTTGTTTGCTGTAGGATATGTCTACTTCATGTCCATACTTCTTGTCACTATGTTTGAGTGCTGTAGCATATATATATCTTGCTCCAAAGTTGCTATGTGGATGTTAACTTCAGCTTGTTGTTATATCTTGTTTCATGTGTATCTTTTAGCCCGTTGCTCCGTTTGGGGTGTTCCTTATATGAAACTTGAGTTATTTTGCATGTAGAATCATATTATCATCTTGTTAACATGTTTGGAGTATGTTTGCTTGATGTTTGGGTGCATCTTGCACCGTTGCCATGTATTGCATCATACCTTGCCATGTTGTGCTTCCTACCTTGCCATGTTATGCTTCCTGTATAGACTTTCTGTGTTTCCTGTATAGTCTGTCATGCATCCTACCTTTCCATGTATTGCATCATATAAACTGGTGTTGCTTTCTGTGCTTCCTACCTTGCCATGTAATGCTTCCTGTATAGACTTGTTATGCTTCCTGTATAGACTTGTCATGCATCATACCTTGCCATGTTATGCTTCCTAGACTTGCTGTGCTTCCTGTATAGACTTGTCATGCATCATACCTTGCCATGTATTGCTTCCTGTATATAATTGGCATGCATCATACCTTGCCATGTAATGCATCATATATAGACTTGTGTTGTTTTGCTGTGCTTCCTACCTTGCCATGTTTTGCTTCCTGTGTAGACTTTCTGTGCGTCATAAGTAGACTTGTTTTGCATCATACTTGGTTGAGCATATTGTTATGTTCTTGAGTGGTTTGTTTACCGTATTGCTTGCTTCTTCTCGTTAGTGCTTGTTCCATTGCGTTCGTGAGGATTCGTTCGTCTACCCGTGATTCTTGTTCAAGGCTTCTTCTTCGTCTTCTTCATGGATCCGTTCTTCTTCCTTGCGGGATCTCAGGCAAGATGACCATACCCTTGGATACCTTTACTACCATTGCCATGCTTAGTTGTCTCGATGCTATCGTTACATGTCGCGCTACCCATCTTTTATGTCAGCCTCTCCTTGTTGCCATGAAACCTCTAACCTTTTGACAACTTCCTAGCAAAACCATTGTTTGGCTATGTTACCCGCTTGCTCAGCCCCTCTTATAGCGTTGTTAGATGCAGGTGAAGATGAAGATCCTTCCAGGAGAGAACTTGTTGTTGGTATATCACAATATCTATTATTAATATTAACACACCTATATACTGGGCATGGGTGGAAGGCTTGGCCTTTTGCTCGGTGTTTTGTTCCACTCATGCCACCTTAGGCGCCGATAAACCGGCATTATGTTCCTTGATTTTGCGTTCCTTACACGATGGGTATATGGGGACCCCTTGACACTTCGACTTTGAATAAAACTCCTCCAGCAAGGCCCAACATTGGTTTTAATTTGCCTCATAATAACAACTTAATTAATTAATTAAATTGCATAAGGGGGACGCTCCTTGGAGATTCTTTTCTACATAGCAGGGGGGGCCAGTGCTGATGGTGTTGGTCCTAAACGGGCAACCTGCGGGGCCACCTTGGGGAAACCCGAGGGCTGGTTTTACTCGTAGCTTGTCCCACCCGGACGTGGCCTGAGACGAGATACGCGCGGCTACTATCAGGGTGTCGGCACGCCGGGAGGTCTTGCTGGACTTGTTTTACCATTGTCAAAATGTCTTGTGCACCGGGATGCCGAGCCTGATCGGATTTCCCTAAGATAAGGGGTGATGATATTATATTTATCACTTCAGCTGATCGTGAGAGCTTGTGATGGGCTAAGTTGGGACACCCCTACAGGGTTATGATCTTTTGAAAGCCGTGCCCGCGGTTATGTGGCAGATTGGAATTTGTTAATGTCCGGTTGTAGAAAACTTGACAGAGAATCCGAAGTAAAACACACAACTGTGTGACTAACCGTGACTGTCTCTTTTCACTTTGAGAAGAGAACACGGTGGGGTTATGTTTGACTCGTAGGTAGTTCAGGATCTTTAGCGATCACTACTAGTTGCGACCGTTTGCGTAGATGCTCATCTTATTCTTGTACTCGTAAGTTAGCCACCATACTTTTGCTTAGCCGCTGCTGCAACCTCACCACTTTACCTCTTCCTACCTATTAAGCTTTGATAGTCTTGTTACCCATGGTTATGGGATTGCTGAGTCCTCGTGGCTCACAAATACTACAACAACAGTTGCAGGTGCAGGTTTCCGATGTCTTGACGTGAGAGCGTTGTTCGTTGTTTGGAGTTCTTCTTCTTCAGTCTTGGGTTAGGTTCCGGGTCGGCATCCTGGGATAGCAGATGGATGTCTTTGTGCTTCTCTTGTTTGTATCCGTAGTCGGATACTTGTATTGATGTTGTTGTATTCATGTGACTTGTATGTAATGATTGTATCCCCCATGTATGTATGTATTGGTACGATGTAATGATATCCATCTTGCTAAGCGCCCGAAATGCGGTTGTGCCCCAATCACGTAAGTGTCACATGATCGGGATAGAATCGCATCTTGGGCCTGACAAGTTGGTATCAGAGCCTCGACCGACCATAGGAGCCCCCTTGATTGATCGTAGTTTGGCCGTCGTTGAGTCTAGCAGAAAACTTTTTCGGAGTCTAGTTATATCGGAGAGTAGGAATTCTTTTTACTCCCCTGCCCCTTCGTCGCTCTGGTGAGGAATCTTGACGTAGGTGTTTTGAATTGTTCCTCTTCCCCTTCAATTTTTTTTTAGGAAGCGTGGTTAGTTTTCGTTCGTTGCGTCGTTAGTTCTTTCATCTGGTGCATCTCTCGTCAAGTGGATTCAACCCTCTTCTTCTTTGCAAGTTCAACCTCAGTTCTTTCAACCGACGGTGTTTCACCTTTCGAAGTTGTCTTTCTTTTCCCACCCACCCACCCTTTTTCTTCTCGGAGCCGGAGTCCGTAATCGAGTATCCATCCTACTCGTGTGATCCTTTGCTTTCTTTCCTCAGTTATTTCAACTGATGAATTTTCATCTAGTTCGTCATCATTCTTCTCATTTCTTCTCCGGTGAATTCTCCTCTCGATTCGACATTCTTCATCTCTTTTCTTTCCGGTGGTTCCAATTCTATTAGTATCCGGTGTTCTTTATATTCTTTCTCCTCTGCTCAAGTGTTTTTTTTCCTTTGTTCGGTTACCTCTCGCCATTTAATTATTCCGGAGTTCCGAAGATATCTCAGGAGATTCGTCTGTGTTCTAATTAATTCGAGGTTGTCACCTCATTCGAGTTTTTCAATCATACCGGTGCATCATCTCCTTTTGTCAATCAATTCTCAACGGTGTTTTCTCTTCGGTGGGCCCTAACCCACAGGCTTATTCCCAGGATCTTACCTGACTCTTCTAATTTTCCCGGAGTGTTCCGTAATTCTTTTCAAGTGTGACGTAAGTATGGATTCCATCAGTCACGTGCCGTCCGAAGTTCGTTTGCAATTCTTTTCATGTGTGGTTCAACCCTTCTTCTTTTCATTCATCCGGAGTTATTCTTGAATTCTTTTCTTTGTGTTCCTCCGAAGGTCATCATTTCAGAAGATTCTTCATTCTCAGTTTTCAACCTCTTCCTCCAAATATTCTTCATCGATGCCTCTTCGTTCGTCTCACATTCTTCCGGTGCTTGTTCAAGTATTCTTTAATCCGTCCGCGACCTCTTCGTTCTCGTCATTCAAATTTTCCTCAAGTGCTTTATTCTTCCCGGAGAGTCATTCTCTTGTGTTCACTCAATTACAATTCCTTACGGTGGTCATTCTTTTTCTTCACTCGATTTTAATTCTTCACAGTGGTTCGTTCCTTTTCCTCACTCGGCTTCAATTCTTTACGGTGGTTCGCTCAAGAATTCTTTTCCGGCGTTTTCATATCAATCCATTCGTTTTTATTCCATCCTATCGGCGTTTCATGAAGATTTCCGCAGTTCGCGAGATATCCCTTTTTAATCAATTTCAACGAGAATAAGTAGTATGTGAATCCTTTGTTCTTATCAATTTAATTGGTGGAGGATAAGCATAACATAATTCTTATTCTTTTCATCGAGTTTATTTATTCCTTCCTTTGGAGTTTATTCTTGATGAATAAATTCTAGTTCCAAGTCCTTTTATCTTTTCTTTCCGGAGTTCAAGTTTTTCTCGGCTATCTCGTCGGAACCCCGACTAATCATCGCAAGGCTTTAATCTTATTCTTTCGCCCGTCATTTCTATATCATCATCCTTTCGTTACCGGAGGCGAGGGGGCGGGCGTGGGCTTAACCGCTCCACGCCCCGCACGACCCCCGATTTTCTCGCGCCTAATCCGCGCGCATTAAATGCGCATGGGGGGGGGGGGGTAATCGATTACCCCTGCCACTGTGGATCCGCGCGGGGCCCGAGGCCCTTAGTGGCGGGCCCCGGCCCACTGTTACGTCCTGTCACGCGCGTGGGCAGGCAGGCCGATGTGACAGGACGGTGATGCGTGGGCGCTGCCAACGGTCCGCGGGCCTGTTCGGCTGCCCGCTGACCAGACCGCGCCTTCTCGCTGAAGATTCTGGGATGGTGATGCGGCTGCCAGAGGCCGGCTCCTGCAGCGCAGAGCCGGCTGTCGGCAGACGGACTCCTTTAGCAGACAAGTGACAGACGATAAGAATGCCTGGGGGGAGAAGCTGCTGGAACCCCTCAGCATTTCCAACACTCACGTCGGAGTTCCACCAGCTTTGGGGACTACTGTCGGAGATATTGACCATGGGTACCTTCAGCGCCTACCCTTGGTATTTTAAGACAAATGACAGCCGCTTGGTCAGCTGCGGCCGTCTGCTCCTCGAGCCGCCTCCTAGGGTAGCCCGCCCTAGGAGCCGGCTGCCAGCAGGCGGCGACACCAACACCACCAGCCAGCAGACGGCCCCGTACTCCTTCCTCAGGGAACACGCTGAGGGGGTCCTGTTGGAAATATGCCCTAGAGGCAATAATAAAAGTATTATTATTATATTTCCTTGTTCATGATAATCGTCTGTTATTCATGCTTGAATTGTATTGTACGGAAACAACGATACATGTGTGAATACATAGACCACAATGAGTCCCTGGTAAGCCTCTAGTTACCAGTTCGTTGATCAACAGATGGTCACGGTTTCCTGACCATGGACATAGGATGTCAGTGATAACGGGATCACATCATTAGGAGAATGATGTGATGGACAAGACCCAATCCTGAGCATAGCACGAGATCGTATAGTTCGTAATGCATAAGCTTTTCGGTGTCAAGTATTTATTCCTTAGACCATGAGGTTGTACAACTCCCGGATGCCGTAGGAATACTTTGGGTGTGCCAAACGTCACAACATAACTGGGTGGCTATAAAGGTACGCATCGGGTATATCCGAAAGTGTCTGTTGAGTTGGTACGAACCGAGACTGGGATGTTGTCACTACGTATGACGGAGAGGTACCTCTGGGCCCACTCGGTAAGACATCATCATAATGATCTCAAAGTGACTAAGGAGTTAGTCACGGGATGATGGATTACGGATCGAGTAAAGAGACTTGCCATGACGAGATTGAACAAGGTATCGGGAATACCGACGATCGAATATCGGGCAAGTACCGTACCGATGGACAAAGGGAATAACATACGGGATTGAGTGAATCCTTGACACAGTGGTTCATCCGATGAAGATCATCGAGGAACACGTGGGAACCAACATGGGTATCCAGATCCCGTTGTTGCTTACTGACCGGAGAGTGGTCTCGGTCATGTCTACGTGTCTCCCGAACCCGTAGGGTCTACACACTTAAGGTTCGGTAACGCTAGTGTCGTAGAGATACATGCACGTGGAAACCCGAAAGTTGTTCGGAGTCCCGGATGAGATCCCGGACGTCACGAGGAGTTCCGGAATGGTCCGGAGGTAAAGAATGATATATAGGAAGTCCAGTTTCGGCCATCGGGTGAACTCCGGGGGTCACCGGGAGTGTCCCGGGACCACCGGAGGGGTCCCGGGGGTCCACCGGGTGGGGCCACCCATCCCGGTGGGGCCCCTAGGCCGCGTGGGGGAAGTGGCCAGCCCCTGGTGGGCTGGCGCACCACATGGGCCCCCCTCCCCATGCACCTAGGGTTGAAACCATAGGGGGAGGGGGCGCCCCCCTTGCCTTGGGGGGCAAGACTCCCCCCCAGGCCGCCGCCCCCCTTGCCTTGGGGGGCAAGACTCCCCCCAGGCCGCCGCCCCCCCTTGCAGATCCCATCTGCAGGGGCTGGCGCACCCCCTGGCCCCCTATATATATGTGGGGGGGGGAGAGGGCAGCCGCACCCAAGTCTCTGGCGCCTCTCCCCCTCCCGTCACACCTCATACTCCCTCCGCAGGGCGCCGGCGAAGCCCTGCAGGATTCTCCGCTGCATCCACCACCACGCCGTCGTGCTGCTGGATCTCCGACGACCTCTCCTCACCCCTTGCTGAATGAAGAAGGAGGTGACATTGCTGTACCGGACGTGTGTTGAACGCGGAGGTGCCGTCCGTTCGGCGCTAGATCATCGGTGACGAAGAACGCGAAGAGTACGACTACTTCATCCACGCTTCTTCGAAAGCTTCCGCTCGCGATCTACAAAACACTATGTAGATGCACTCTAACTTGCTCGTTTCTAGATGTCTCCTTAGTTGGATCTTGGTGAAAGCGTAGAAAATTTTGAATTCTGCTACGTTCCCCAACAGTGGCATCAGAGCTAGGTCTTATGCGTAGCATCTTGCAGGAGTAGAACACAAAGCAATTGTGGGCGTTTGAGTTTGCTCAATTTTCTTGCCGTTACTAGTCTAGTCTTGATTCGGCGGTATTGTGGGATGAAGCGGCCCGGACCGACTTTACACGTACGCTTACGTGAGACTGGTTCCACCGACAGACATGCACTAGTTGCATAAGGTGGCTGGCGGGTGTCTGTCTCTCCTACTTTAGTCGGATCGGATTCGATGAACAGGGTCCTTATGAAGGGTAAATAGAAATTGACAAATCACGTTGTGGTTTTGGCGTAGGTAAGAAATGTTCTTGCTAGAAAACCTATAGAGGCCACGTAAAACTTGCAACAACAATTAGAGGACGTCTAACTTGTTTTTGCAGCATGTGCTATGAGACGTGGTATGGCCAAAGAAGATGTGATGAATGATATATGTGATGTATGAGATTGATCATGTTCTTGTAATAGGGTATCACGACTTGCATGTCGATGAACTTGACAACCGATAGGAGCCATAGGAGTTGTCTTAATTATTGTATGACCTGCGTGTCACTGAATGAACGCTATGTAATTACTTTACTTTATTGCTAAATGTTAGCCATAGTAGTAGAAGTAATAGTTGGCGTGACAACTTCTTCAAGACACGATGATGGAGATCATGATGATGAAGATCATGGTGTCGAGCCGGAGACAAGATGATCCTGGTGCCCCAAAGATGGAGATCCAAGGAGCAAGATGATATTGGCCATATCATGTCACTTTAATTGATTGCATGTGATGTTTATCATGTTTATGCATCTTGTTTACTTAGAACGATGGTAGTAAATAAGATGATCTCTCACTAAAATTTCAAGAATTGTGTTTCCCCTAACTGTGCACCGTTGCTAAAGTTCGTTGTTCCGAAGCACCACGTGATGATCGGGTGTGATAGGTTCTAACGTTCGCATACAACGGGTGTAAGCCAGATTTACACACGCAATACACTTAGGGTTCACTTGACGAGCCTAGCATGTACAGACATGGCCTCGGAACACGGAAGACCAAAAGGTCGAACACGAGTCGTATAGAAGATACAATCAACATGAAGAGGTTAACCGTTGATGACTAGTCCGTCTCACGTGATGATCGGACACGGGCTCGTCGATTCAGATCGTGTATCACTTAGATGACTAGAGAGATGTCATTCTGAGTGGGAGTTCATTAAAATTTGATTAAGATGAACCTAATTATCATGAACTTAGTCTAAATTCTTTACAATATCTCTTGTAGATCAAATGGCCCACGCTCAAGTTTCCCTCAACTTCAACGCGTTCCTAGAGAAAACCAAGCTGAAAGACGATGGTAGCAACTATACGGATTGGGTCCGTAACCTGAGGATTATCCTCATAGCTGCCAAGAGATCATATGTCCTTGAAGCACCGCTAGGTGATGCACCCACTCCCGATGCGACCCAAGACGTTTTGAACGCTTGGCAGTCGCATAGTGATGATTACTCCCTGGTTCAGTGCGGCATGCTTTACAGCTTAGAGTCGGGGCTCCAAAAACGTTTTGAGAATCACGGAGCATATGAGATGTTCGAAGAGCTGAAAATGGTTTTCCAAGCTCATGCCCGAGTCGAGAGATATGACGTCTCCGACGCATTCTACAGCTGTAAGATGGAGGAAAACAGTTCTGTCAGTGAGCACATCCTCAAGATTTCTGGATTGCACAACCGCTTGTCTCAGCTGGGAATGAATCTCCCAGATGAAGCGGTCATTGACAGAATCCTCCAGTCGCTCCCACCAAGCTTCAAGAGCTTCGTGTTAAACTTCAATATGCAGGGGATGGAGAAGTCCATTCCCGAGGTGTATTCGATGCTGAAATCAGCGGAGGTGGATATGAAGAAAGAACATCAAGTGTTGATGGTCAATAAAACCACTAAGTTCAAGAAAGGCAAGGGTAAGAAGAACTTCAAGAAGGACGGCAAGGAAGTTGCCGCGCCCGGTAAGCCTGTTGCCGGGAAGAAGCCAAAACATGGACCCAAGCCTGAGACAGAGTGCTTTTATTGCAAGGGAACGGGTCACTGGAAGCGGAACTGCCCCAAATACTTAGCAGACAAGAAGGCCGGCAACGTCAAAGGTATATGTGATATACATGTTATTGATGTGTACCTTACCAGCACTCGTAGTAGCTCCTGGGTATTTGATACCGGTGCGGTTGCTCACATTTGTAACTCAAAACAGGACCTGCGGAATAAGCGGAGACTGGCGAAGGATGAGGTGACAATGCGCGTCGGGAATGGTTCCAAGGTCGATGTGATCGCCGTCGGCACGCTACCTCTACATCTACCCTCGGGATTAGTTTTAAACCTTAATAATTGTTATTTAGTACCAGCTTTGAGCATGAACATTGTATCTGGATCTCGTCTTATGCGAGATGGCTACTCTTTCAAATCGCAGAATAATGGTTCTTCTATTTATTTGAGAGATATGTTTTATGGTCATGCCCCGCTGGTCAATGGTTTATTTTTCATGAATCTCGAACGTGATGATACACATATTCATAGTGTAGATGCCAAAAGATGTAAAGTTGATAATAATAGTCCCACATACTTGTGGCATTGCCGCCTTGGTCATATTGGTGTCAAACGTATGAAGAAGCTCCATTCAGATGGACTTCTAGAGTCTCTTGATTATGAATCGTTTGACACGTGCGAACCATGCCTATTGGGCAAGATGACCAAGACTCCGTTCTCCGGAACAATGGAGCGAGCAACCAACTTATTGGAAATCATACATACCGATGTGTGCGGTCCAATGAGTATTGAGGCTCGCGGAGGCTATCATTATGTTCTCACCCTCACAGATGATTTGAGTAGATACGTGTATATCTATTTGATGAAACACAAGTCTGAGACCTTTGAAAAGTTCAAGGAATTTCAGAATGAGGTTGAGAATCAACGTGACAGAAAAATAAAGTTCTTACGATTAGATCGTGGGGGTGAATATTTAAATCATGAATTTGGCACGCACCTTAGGAACTGTGGAATTGTTTCACAATTGACACCGCCCGGAACACCTCAACGTAACGGTGTGTACGAATGTCGAAATCGTACTCTGTTGGACATGGTGCGATCTATGATGTCCCTCACCGATTTACCGCTATCTTTTTGGGGTTATGCTTTAGAGACTGCCGCATTCACTTTAAATAGGGCTCCGTCGAAATCCGTTGAGACGACTCCGTATGAACTTTGGTTTGGCAAGAAACCGAAGCTGTCGTTTCTAAAAGTTTGGGGTTGCGATGCTTATGTCAAGAAACTTCAACCTGAAAAGCTCGAACCCAAATCGGAAAAATGCGTCTTCATAGGATACCCAAAGGAAAGGATTGGGTACACCTTCTACCACAAATCCGAAGGCAAAGTCTTTGTTGCCAAGAATGGATGCTTTCTGGAGAAAGAGTTTCTCTCGAAAGAAGTGAGTGGGAGGAAAGTAGAACTTGATGAGGTGACAGTCACCCCTCCTGAGAGTAGCGCAGCGCAGGAAATTGTTCCTGAGGTGCCTGCACCGACAAGGGAGGAAGTTGATGATAATGATCATGAAGAAACAGATCAAGTTACTACTGAACTTCGAAGGTCCACAAGGGCACGTTCCGTACCAGAGTGGTACGGGAACCCTGTCCTGGAAATCATGTTGTTAGACAACGGTGAACCTTCGAACTATGAAGAAGCGATGGCGGCCCCGGATTCCAATAAATGGCTTGGAGCCATGAAATCCGAGATAGAATCCATGTATGAAAACAAAGTATGGACTTTGGTGGACTTGCCTGATGATAGGCACGCCATAGAAAACAAATGGATATTTAAGAAGAAGACAGACGCAGATGGTAATGTGACCATCTATAAGGCTCAGCTTGTCGCTAAGGGTTATCGACAAGTTCAAGGGATTGACTACGACGAGACTTTCTCTCCCGTAGCGATGCTGAAGTCAGTCAGAATCATGTTAGCTATTGCCGCATTCTATGATTATGAGATATGGCAAATGGACGTCAAAACGACATTCCTTAATGGCTTCCTCAAGGAAGAGTTGTATATGATGCAGCCGGAAGGTTTTGTCGATCCAGAGAACGCTAACAAGGTATGCAAGCTCCAGCGCTCGATTTATGGGCTGGTGCAAGCATCTCGGAGTTGGAATATTCGCTTTAATGATGTGATCAAAGCGTTTGGCTTTATACAGATTTATGGAGAAGCCTGTATTTACAAGAAAGTGAGTGGGAGCTCTGTGGCATTTCTCATATTATATGTGGATGACATATTGCTGATGGGAAATGATATAGAATTCTTGGAAAATGTAAAGGCCTACTTGAATAAGAGTTTTTCAATGAAGGACCTTGGAGAAGCTACTTACATATTAGGCATCAAAATCTATAGAGATAGATCAAGACGCCTCATTGGTCTTTCACAAAGCACATACCTTGATAAGATATTGAAAAAGTTCAATATGGATCAGTCCAAGAAGGGGTTCTTGCCTGTTTTGCAAGGTATGAGATTGAGCAAGGCTCAGTCGCCGACCACGGCAGAAGATAGAGAAAAGATGAGTGTCATTCCCTATGCCTCGACCATAGGTTCTATCATGTATACCATGCTGTGTACCAGACCTGATGTGAACCTTGCCATAAGTTAGGTAGGGAGGTACCAAAGTGATCCCGGTATGGAACACTGGGCAGCGGTCAAGAACATCCTGAAGTACCTGAAAAGGACTAAGGATATGTTTCTCATTTATGGAGGTGACGAAGAGCTCGTCGTAAAGGGTTACGTCGATGCTAGCTTCGACACAGATCTGGATGACTCTAAGTCTCAAACCGGATACGTGTATATTTTGAACGGAGGGGCGGTCAGCTGGTGCAGTTGCAAGCAGAGCGTCGTGGCGGCATCTACATGTGAAGCGGAGTACATAGCTGCTTCCGAAGCAGCGCAGGAAGGAGTCTGGATGAAGAAGTTCATCACCGACCTAGGAGTCATTCCAAGCGCGTCAAGCCCGATGACTCTCTTCTGTGACAACACTGGTGCTATTGCTATTACCAAGGAGCCCAAGTTTCACAAGAAGACCAAGCACATCAAGCACCGTTTCATCTCCATCCGGAATTATGTTCAAGATGGAGATATAGATATTTGTAAAGTGCATACGGATCTGAATGTCGTAGACCCGTTGACTAAACCTCTTCCACGGGCAAAACATGATCAACACCAGAACTCTATGGGTGTTCGATTCATCACAATGTAACTAGATTATTGACTCTACTACAAGTGGGAGACTGTTGGAAATATGCCCTAGAGGCAATAATAAAAGTATTATTATTATATTTCCTTGTTCATGATAATCGTCTGTTATTCATGCTTGAATTATATTGTACGGAAACAGCGATACATGTGTGAATACATAGACCACAATGAGTCCCTGGTAAGCCTCTAGTTACCAGTTCGTTGATCAACAGATGGTCACGGTTTCCTGGCCATGGACATAGGATGTCAGTGATAACGGGATCACATCATTAGGAGAATGATGTGATGGACAAGACCCAATCCTGAGCATAGCACGAGATCGTATAGTTCGTAATGCATAAGCTTTTCGGTGTCAAGTATTTATTCCTTAGACCATGAGGTTGTACAACTCCCGGATGTCGTAGGAATACTTTGCGTGTGCCAAACGTCACAACGTAACTGGGTGGCTATAAAGGTACGCATCGGGTATCTCCAAAAGTGTCTGTTGAGTTGGTACGAACCGAGACTGGGATGTTGTCACTCCGTATGACGGAGAGGTACCTCTAGGCCCACTCGGTAAGACATCATCATAATGAGCTCAAAGTGACTAAGGAGTTAGTCACGAGATGATGGATTACGGATCGAGTAAAGAGACTTGCCATGACGAGATTGAACAAGTTATCGGGAATACCGACGATCGAATATCGGGCAAGTACCGTACCGATGGACAAAGGGAATAACATACGGGATTGAGTGAATCCTTGACACAGTGGTTCATCCGATGAAGATCATCGAGGAACACGTGGGAACCAACATGGGTATCCAGATCCCGCTGTTGGTTATTGACCGGAGAGTGGTCTCGGTCATGTCTACGTGTCTCCCGAACCCGTAGGGTCTACACACTTAAGGTTCGGTAACACTAGGGTCGTAGAGATACATGCACGTGGAAACCCCAAAGTTGTTCGGAGTCCCGGATGAGATCCCGGACGTCACGAGGAGTTCCGGAATGGTCCGGAGGTAAAGAATGATAGATAGGAAGTCCAGTTTCGTCCATCGGGTGAACTCCGAGGGTCACCGGGAGTGTCCCGGGACCACCGGAGGGGTCCCAGGGGTCCACCGGGTGGGGCCACCCATCCCGGTGGGGCCCCTAGGCCGTGTGGGGGAAGTGGCCAGCCCCTGGTGGGCTGGCGCACCACATGGGCCCCCCTCCCCATGCGCCTAGGGTTGAAACCCTAGGGGGAGGGGGCGCCCCCCTTGCCTTGGGGGTCAAGACTCCCCCCCAGGCCGCCGCCCCCCCTTGCAGATCCCATCTGCAGGGGCTGGCGCACCCCCCTGGCCCCCTATATATATGTGCGGGGGAGAGGGCAGCCGCACCCAAGTCTTTGGCACCTCTCCCCCTCCCGTCACACCTCATACTCCCTCCGCAGGGCGCCGGCGAAGCCCTGCAGGATTCTCCGCTGCATCCACCACCACGCCGTCGTGCTGCTGGATCTCCGACGACCTCTCCTCCCCCCTTGCTGGATCAAGAAGGAGGTGGCGTTGCTGTACCGGACGTGTGTTGAACGCGGAGGTGCCGTCCGTTCGGCGCTAGATCATCGGTGACGAAGAACGCGAAGAGTACGACTACTTCATCCACGCTTCTTCGAAAGCTTCCGCTCGCGATCTACAAAATGGTATGTAGATGCACTCTAACTTGCTCGTTGCTAGATGTCTCCTTAGTTGGATCTTGGTGAAAGCGTAGAAAATTTTGAATTCTGCTACGTTCCCCAACAGGTCCGTACATGGCGGAGGCATGGCTACAGGAGAACGTGTCCTTAGAAGATCTGTAAGGATGTGGCTATAGTGGCCGTGTACCTTATGAATATCCACTAAGCGGCGGGTCACTGTAGCCACGAGGCTCGTGACTAGGCAACGGTCAGAAGAGGCCATGATCCCACTACCCGCAAACGGCGGGGCCAGCAGGCGGCTGGCCCCATCGGTCAGCGAGCAAGCTCACGAACAAATCGCCTCTGGCAGACGGCCAGGGGAGACGGCTGATGGCTTCTCGCCCCTCGTTGGTTACCCCAAGTGGAAGGTTTGAGATGCAGTGTAGCAGAAGTTTTCCCTTGGAAAAGATACCAAGGATCGATTTCCCCTGAGACTCCAAGGTTCAACAAGAAGGTGTCAACTGCTAACGGCGCCAGATACTTAGCAATCAACTTGGACCTGCACACAGATACAAATAACTTTGCTCCCAACGAGTACAGAGAGGTTGTCAATCCCTCCGGCCTTGTCGTTTACAAAGGATCAAACGCAAGAGATAATAGTGATAGGTATTGCTGCAACTAGTAAGTAAAAGCGGAAAGTAAAATAGCGGATGTGATCAGTGATGGTAATATGGACCGGGGTCCCATGATGTTCACTAGTGATGTCTCTCTCCCAAAAGACTATAAAACAGCTATGTGAGGTAAACGAATTACAGCTGGGCAATTGACAGAATTATGTGCGCAAACCAATGCTAACTATGTTGCAAGAAAGGTAGAGGTTCAAAGCATGGGCGGTACGCCAAGGCAAGTAGACCGAAATCCATCTGCATCTACTACTAATCATCCACCTTGAGATATCTATCCAGAACATCTCGCTGGTATTAAGTTGCGAGTCCCACCCATAGTGTAAACTCAAAGCAACAGACAACTGCATTAAAAGAACTTTGCTTAAAGTAAACAATCCTTGCACCCGCGAGTACAAGCACCGTTGTTTTCCCCCTTGTGGCAACAGCACATCCCCTAGACTCATGTTTCTGTCACTCAAGCTAGTCATCGAGGGGCATGAACCCACAATCGAGCATAACGTTCCCTCTTGGAGTCACTACCTACTACTTGGCCAAAGCAATAAATAACAACGGAGAACATGCAAGAATTACTTAAGAACATAAATATAAAAGAGGTAAATCAAATATATTACTCAAACACAATCTGAACATAATCTCACAATCCATCGGATCCCAGCAAACTCATCATAGCAACAGCATAAGGATTACATATGTGCCTCGATCATGTAGGGTAGCTCACGAGGTCTAATTAGTGAAGCACAAGAAGGGGAGGAGAACATCACATAGCTACTGGTCATGGACCCATGGTCCAAGGGAGACTACTCACAACTCATCCAGGAGGCGTCCATTGTGGTGGAGAGGCTCCCGGTGGTGATCCTCCCCTCCGGCAGGGTGCCGGGAAGAGTTCTCCTGGTGCTCCCGAACTTGGAAGCGCGGCGGCGGCGGAACAGAGTTGAGATCGCGAAAAAGGGTTCCGTCCTCGAGGGTTTCGGGACGCGTGTTAAATATATGCCAAAGGGGGGCATCAGCGGAGGCCTGGGGGGCCCAGGCGCCCCCCCGGCGCGGCCAGGAGGGGGGCCGCGCCACCAGGGCGCCTGGAGCCCTGGTGGCCCCCCTCCGGCCCTACTTCGGCCGTGTGGAAGCTTCCGAAACGCTGATTTTTTATATAATTTTTCCGGGATTTTTCTGGCAGTTTTCGTGACGGGAAAACGTGAAATACAAAAACAGCAGAAAACAGAAACTGGCACTGGGGTGCACTGAGTTAATAGGTTAGTCCAAATATGATCAAAAGTGTATGGAAGTGTATAAATATCATAGCAATATCACCCAAAAGAGGCATGGAGCAAGCATAAATTATAGATACGTTTTGGACGTATCAACATCCCCAAGCTTAATTCCTGCTCGTCCTCGAGTAGGTAAATGATAACAAGAATAATTTCTGTGGTGACATGCTATTAACCATATAAGGATTTTTCATAGTCATATGACAAAAGCTTACTGAGACAATGAATATGTAGTAATTAAGTTGCCTCATGAGAAAATCACAAAGAACTGAAAGTTTTACAATATGATACTGAAATACTCAAATAGATTTGTAATGAGCATGGTGTGCAAATATGATAAAGTGATATCTCGCTTGCCCCCTTTAGTGAAGCAAAACATAAATGCAGGGGCACCTCCAAGGTTTAAGTGATGACTAGATACAATGATTTCAGAATAAACGATATCACAATCATGCAAAAGACAATGCTACTTTGGGCAATGCACATTACACTCAGAATGACAATCATGCTCTTAATAGTTGGTGCTTTAAAGAAGGTGGAGACTCTCGAACCGTGGCTTTTGTTGGCAAGGTTGAAAACCCGTAGTCGGAAACAAAGACAAAACATGTACCAGAGCTCTTGGTTTTAAAAACAGAGGTAATAATTATTATTTTTGGATATGCATGTTTCGTCAACGAATGCTAGCAGACAACTCAATCACTTCTTGAGATGGACAAGTTTCGAGGAACGGCTCCCGAGTGAGGACGATCACATCCTCTTAATCTCCTTTGTTTATCACTGCCAAAGTTTTCTGATTTCTCATGAACAAAGCGTGAAGGAGGGTTTGTTTGTTATATTATTTTTGAGCCGGGCGCACTCTTTGCCAGTTCCTTCTCGTATTATGGGTTTGCACATTAGACATGCAATCCCGGGGTGAAGCTTGTCCAACTTAAAAAGATCATGAATTAACTACTACTTCCTCATGAACTAAAACAGAGGCACAAAAGAGGAATGCTCTTTTTTGAATAATTTCGAGATGGCACATGAAAGTCTTCGTTAGGAATGGCAGGTAAATACCATGTAGGAAGGTATGGTGGACTCATATGGCATAACTGGTTTAAAGGATTTTGGATGCACAAGCAGTCAGTCCGCTTTGTACAGGTGGAGGTTAGCAAAAGACTGGGAGCGACCAACTAAAAGAGCAATGCCGGTCATAATCATGCAGAGCGACAAAGCAACATTGAATCAGGCATGGAAGTTATATCGCTACTCAGAAATAAAAGATCATCAAGGCTTGACAGACTTTCTTTACAGTCTTAAATATGCGTGAGCATACGCCAAGTCAATCAAAATAAATTCTTGAAGGAAGATATCACTAAACCATACCACATCATAGGCAAACAAATCATGTTGGTACTCCAATAACACATTGGGAACCCCCCAGCTATTTGAGACTAACCATAAGAAAACATGAACTACTAAGCACCATTATGCACGTAGCATTTTTATCATAGACATATCGACCAATGCAACAGAAGCCAACTCTCTTAATAAGATAAGCATGATAAATAAAGAGAGTTCCAACGACCAACTAAACAAAAGCTCTTTAAAAAGATAAGCATGAAAACTAAGAGCTAAGCATGACAGTAGCTATTGAAAGACAAATAACACACACAGCAAAGATAGACATGAAAATTCTATGTTATGTTCTAGGTTGAAGTGGAGCGTGTTTCTGTCCCACACAAAGAAAGCTGAGTTCCGACTCGTTATGAAAAGCTAAAGAAAACTAAAAAGGAAACTAAGAGCAAGACGCTCCAAGCATAGCACATAACACATGAAGTGATAAAAATATAGTGGAACGAAAGACGAACTGATAATGTTGATGGAGAAGGGGATGCACGGGGGCATCCCCAAGCTTAGACGCTTGAGTCTTCTTGAATATTTCTTGGGGGTGCATGGGGGCATCCCCAAGCTTGAGCGTTTGACACTCCTGAATCTTTTTATCATCTTCCCTCGCACACTTGAAAACTCCCTTCATACATAACTCATCATAATCTGATTAGCGAGGTTAGTACCCATAATAATATAATTGTTCTTTGCTGGAAATAAGGATATTCTTGAAGGTCTACTGTTTCTCAAGATTGCCAAAAGGTTTTTGCAAAGAAAAAGCAAGCTCAAGGTTTGCAAAATGAAGGAAAGGCAAAACAGGATATAATCTGTGAAAAACAGACCAGCAGGTAGTAAATGATTTTTTCGCGGCACTTCTGCAACTCTAATCAAAAAACTCAGAACAGACGCCCAAAAGACAATTGTATAGAGCACGCTGTCGAAAAAATTCAGACCAAAAAGATGATCTGGTGAATTTATACGAATTTTTCTATCCAAGGACAGAATCTGTTTCCTGGACAGCACGTCACAACTTTTGAACTTTCTTGCAATCAGAGGCTACACTTGGCACAAAGTTGAAAAGTAAAGATACAATGATGTTGCTACAGTAGTAACAAACATCAAGACCACTAAAAACTGAAAGAACAAACTGAAAGCAAAGATAACAAGGGTTGTCTCCCTAGAGCTCTTTCTTTATAGCCATAAAGATAGGCTTAAGACTTTAATGATGCTCTCGTAGGAATAAGAGTTGAAGAACAAAAGAGAGCATCAAGAAGCAAATACCAAACACATTTAAGCCTAACATGCTTCCTATGCATGGGAATATTGCAATAGAATAATTCGTTGAAGCACAAAGCAATAAGCATAGGAAGACAAAACAAGTGCAGCTTCAAAACCTTCAACATAAAGAGAGGGACTTTGATATTATTGAAATATCTATAAGCATATGTTCCCTTCTCATAATAATTTTCAGTGGGATCATGGATGAACTCAACAATATAACTATCACATAAGGCATTATTTCCATGATCCAAAAGCATAAAAGTGCCATTACTCTTCATATAAGCAAAATCTTTCTTATTAGGAATAGTGAGAGTAAGACTATCATAACCATCATGGTAATCATTGTATTTAGGAGGCATATTATAATTATAATAAATTTTATCCTCAATAGTAGGTGGACTGAAAACATCATATTCATCATTGTAATCATCATATATAAGAAGCAAAGTATCATCAAAGTAAATTTTCTCTTCAAAAGTTGGGGGACTAAAAATATCATGCTCATCAAACGTGTCATCCCCAAGCTTAGAGCTTTCCATGTCATTAGCAATATTGATATTCAAAGAAAGCATACTAATAACATCACCACCATCATGATTGTTATGCAAATAATAAAGTTCCATAGGTTTTTTAATTTTCTCTTCAAACACATCATGTCCCAAAGCAAGGTAGAGCTTATAAAGCTCTCTCATATTTTTGTTGTTTTCCATTAAGCAAAACTAGTGAAAAGACATAAAGAAAACTGAAAGGTAAACTAACAAGACTAAAAAGCAAAGATAAAAGATAGTGTGCAACTCCCCTATCTTGAAGAGTGGAGTCCCTGGCGACGGCGCCAGAAAACTTTGCTTGATGGCTTCTCGCCCCTCGTTGGTTACCCCAAGTGGAAGGTTTGAGATGCAGTGTAGCGGAAGTTTTCCCTTGGCAAAGATACCAAGGATCGATTTCCCCTGAGACTCCAAGGTTCAACAAGAAGGTGTCAACTGCTAACGGCGCCAGATACTTAGCAATCAACTTGGACCTGCACACAGATACAAATAACTTTGCTCCCAACGAGTACAGAGAGGTTGTCAATCCCTCCGGCCTTGTTGTTTACAAAGGATCAAACGCAAGAGATAATAGTGATAGGTATTGCTGCAACTAGTAAGTAAAAGCGGAAAGTAAAATAGCGGATGTGATCAGTGATGGTAATATGGACCGGGGTCCCATGATGTTCACTAGTGATGTCTCTCTCCCAAAAGACGATAAAACAGCTATGTGAGGTAAACGAATTACAGTTGGGCAATTGACAGAATTATGTGCGCAAACCAATGCTAACTATGTTGCAAGAAAGGTAGAGGTTCAAAGCATGGGCGGTACGCCAAGGCAAGTAGACCGAAATCCATCTGCATCTACTACTAATCATCCACCTTGAGATATCTATCCAGAACATCTCGCTGGTATTAAGTCGCGAGTCCCTGATACGTCTCAAACGTATCTACTTTTCCAAACACTTTTGATATTGTTTTGACCTCATTCTTGCATGATTTGGACTAAACTAACCCGGACTGACGTTGTTTTCAGCAGAGCTGCCTGTATGTTTTATTTGTGTGCAGGAAAACGGATTTTTAACTATCTCAGAAAAATCCACGAAAAATCACGAAAAATCCACGCACCCGAAGAAACCAAATACCAGAAGTGGGGCCAGAGGGGGGCCAGGGGGTGCCCAGGCGCCCTGTGGGCGCGCCCCCCCTGGGCCGCGCCGGGGGGGCGCCTGGGTGGGGCCCACACCCCCTGGTGCCCTACTTTAGCCCGTATTTTTCCTCGCGACGCAGAAACCCCAGATCGGAAGTCCTTTCGCTGTTTTTCGTCGCGGAGCCGCCGCCACCCTCTGTTCTTCTTCGGGAGGGCTAATCTGGAGGCTGATTTGGCCTCCGGAGAGGGGAGATCGTCGCCATCGTCATCATCATCACCACTCCATCATCCTTCCATGACTTCCCCCTTCATGTGTGAGTAATTCCCTTGCTGTAGGCGAAGGGGATGGTAGGGATTGGATGAGTTAGATCATGTAATAGTTCGTCAGATTTTTGGGGGCATGTTGCCTATCATCTAGTATGGTGTTTATCATCTTTGCTACAACTTGTTATTCTTAATGCTTGACACTTAGGGCCCGAGTGCCATGATTTCAGATCTGAACCATATGTGTTTGCATGAATATATTTGTGTTCTTGATCCTATCTATGAGTTGTATGCACCTGTTACGGTTCGGAACCGGCGATCCCAAAAGTGACAGCTTGGGACACCAAAGGGGATGGTCCGTAGTTTGAGGATTACATGTATCCATTGAGTTCATTGCTTTGTTCCGGTGCTCTTTGACAGGAGCACCTTAATATCCATTAGTTCCTTTTGGCCCCGTTCGTAGCGGGATGGTAGGACAAAAGATGTTGTGCAAGTTCTTATTGCAAGCACGTACAACTACCTACGGGATACATGCCTAATGTTTGATATTTGCCTAGATGATCATTACTTTTCCATGTGTCGTGCCCCGAGTTAGAAACTATCTCATCCATGCAACGCCCAACCATCCATCTCCCTAGCCTACAGTATTTTAAACCTTGCTTGTCACTAGTTGCTACTTTTGCCATTTACTACTGCTATTTACTTTTGCTGTTTACTTTTACTATTACTATCATCACTATCATATCACTGTTACCACTTATCTTTTGTTGCAAGTTAGTATATTTCAGGTGCGGTTGAATTGACAACTCAACTGTTAAAGCTTATAAATACTCTTTGGCTCCCCGTGTGTCGAATCAATAAATTGGGTTATTCTTACCCGCGAAGACTATCTCGATCCCTTACGGTTGAGGGTTATCAGTCCCACCCATAGTGTAAACTCAAAGCAACAGACAACTGCATTAAAAGAACTTTGTGTAAAGTAAACAATCCTTGCACCCGCGAGTACAAGCACCGTTGTTTTCCCCCTTGTGGCAACAGCACATTCCCTAGACTCATGTTTCTGTCACTCAAGCTAGTCATCGAGGGGCATGAACCCACAATCGAGCATAACGTTCCCTCTTGGAGTCACTACCTACTACTTGGCCAAAGCAATAAATAACAACGGAGAACATGCAAGAATTACTTACGAACATAAATATAAAAGAGGTAAATCAAATATATTACTCAAACACAATCTGAACATAATCTCACAATCCATCGGATCCCAGCAAACTCATCATAGCAACAGCATAAGGATTACATATGTGCCTCGATCATGTAGGGCAGCTCACGAGGTCTAATTAGTGAAGCACAAGAAGGGGAGGAGAACATCACATAGCTACTGGTCATGGACCCATGGTCCAAGGGAGACTACTCACAACTCATCCGGGAGGCGTCTATGGTGGTGGAGAGGCTCCCGGTGGTGATCCTCCCCTCCGGCAGGGTGCCGGGAAGAGTTCTCCTGGTGCTCCCGATCTTGGAAGCGCGGCGGCGGCGGAACAGAGATGAGATCACGAAAAAGGGTTCCATCCTCGAGGGTTTCGGGATGCGTGTTAAATATATGCCAAAGGGGGGCATCGGCGGAGGCCTGGGGGGCCCAGGCGCCCCCCGGCGCGGCCAGGTGGGGGGCCGCGCCACCAGGGCGCCTGGAGCCCTGGTGCCCCCCCTCCGGCCCTACTTTGGCCGTGTGGAAGCTTCCGGAACGCTGATTTTTTATATAATTTTTCCGGGCTTTTCTGGCAGTTTTCGTGATGGGAAAACCTGAAATACAAAAACAGCAGAAAACAGAAACTGGCACTGGGGTGCACTGAGTTAATAGGGTAGTCCAAATATGATCAAAAGTGTATGGAAGTGTATAAATATCATAGCAATATCACCCAAAAGAGGCATGGAGCAAGCAGAAATTATATATACGTTTTGGACGTATCAACGGCCGTCTGGTAGAAGACGGCGAACCCCACCCTAGAAGTCCGAGCCTCATCAAGACGACGGGACGGGGCGAGGCGGCAGCGTACGGCGAGGGGCGATGGCACTGTAGCCATCTCCTTCCCGACGAGGCTGTCGTCAGCAAAGGAATCGCCACAGTGAAAGGCAATCACGAGGAGCCCGCAGGCGGCGGGCCCCAGCAGACAGGCGGCGAGGCAGGCACCAGCAGACACTGACGGCCGGGGCCACACCGTCGAAGTTTACCATTGTACCCCTGGGGGGTAGGCCTATATAAACCCCCCAGGATCCTCCATGAAGAGGGGCTGGTTGAAAGGTTGGCGGTTAGGAGATCACAGGACAAAAAAAAGCCTAGATAGAGCAAGGAGGTGAGCTAGCCTTGTTCATCTCCTTCCTTTAGACATCACAGCTCAAGGAGCAATCTTGTAGCTACTCTAGTGCTATCAGTCATGACGCGGAGCCCCCGCAGAGCAGGACTAGGGGTGTTATCTCCTCGGAGAGCCCCGAACCTGGGTAAGATTCGTAGGCGTCCTTAGTATCGCTTTATCCCGCTTCCCGAGCCCGACGACGTTCTTTTGACCCCATGCATGATAAGCCATCCGTTGGCATATGTCGTCCCAAAACCCCGACAATGAACCCTATGATTTTCAGTTTTTCTTAGCACACACTGTGGGCATTAATGTCCAGTTTGATGGTTTGGGCTGCTGACCTCTTCACTTTACGGCCTGCACTCACCACATCCACCTGAATTTTCTATAAAAACAAGGAATGTGCCACACCTTTGCTTGCATTTCTAGGATTTGCCGTCATTTCTCTTGTAATTGATCATTTGCCACAAGTTTGTTAAAACTTTGATGATTTGCCCCTAGCAAAATGGCCCCACAATGAAATGTCCAAACTACTCCCATGTTGACCAAGCTGGGAGACAGCTGGCCCGGATTGTGAGGTTTTCGTTCCTAAATCTCACCTTTCGAGGATGGCTTACACAACGGCTAGCCGGGGCTACGAGCCGAAAAGTTGCGCTGCTCCCGCAACTGATGATGCTCTGTCACCAACTCCCTATCCTTCTCATACTCCTTGCGCCACCCCACTTCACCATCCTTTGCTGCTCTGACCACCCATTCCCCCTACCACCATTGCCATGTCATCTCACCACCCCTATCCTCTTTGGGCATTTTGGCCTATACAGACACGGACGATGAGTGGGACTGGTGATTGAGGACAACGAGCGCTAGGCCGTGACTTGTCCAAGCTGCGCGACAAGGACGGTGGGCGTCAGGAATGACGATCACCCTCGTGCCAGCCATGCGGGCTGAGCGCTGGACCTTGTCCACAACGCACGGCGATGATGTGCTAGTGCCGGGAGTCCTCCATGGCAACGACTTACACGATGCACGGCAACATCGATGAGTGAGTGTTGGGCCTCCTTCACGGCGCACGACGGTGAAGATGAGTGAGCGTCAGGCCTCGTCGATGGAGCAACCACTCGGTGGCGGAGTGGAACAACAACAGAGCATGGCGAGGGGAGCAACAGGGTGGCGGCGAGACCTCCACAGAGACGCGAGAGCAGCAAAAAGCAAGACGAGCCGCCGATGCACTCGATGAACACGAGGCACAAAAGGGATCAGGGTTAGTAATCGATTTTTGATGTATAAGAATATTTTGGTCCTCAATTTTTAAAGTAATTTGAAAAGTGTTTTGAACTATGCAAAAACGGAAAATCATCAAAGTTTTAGCAAACTTGTGGCCAATGATCAATTGCAACGAAAAGGAGGGCAAATCCTAGAAGTGCAAGCAAAGGTGTGGAAAATCTTCAAATTGAAAAAAAAAACATCCACCGGAACACTCGAGAAGCACCTCCCGCATCAGTGAGTGCGGCGAGATGAGCAGCTTCCGCCGCCCACCCCACTCGCCGGCGGCGGCGCCGCCGCTGGATGACGACGACCTGCTGTCGGAGATCCTCCTCCGCCTCCCCCCTCAGCCCTCCTCCCTCCCGCGAGCCTCGCTCGTCTGCAAGCCCCCGATTCCTCCGCCGATTCCGCCGCCATCACCGCCGCAACGCTCCCCTCCTTGGCTTCTTCTTTGAGGAAGTGATGCCTGTCCGCAGAATCTCCTTCGTACCAACTCTCGAGCCCCCCAATCGTGTCCCCGTTGGGCGCTTCTCTCTGCAGTTCGATGACGGCAGCAGTTTCAGGCTCCTCAACTGCCGCCATGGCCTTGTGCTCATCTCGCTCGTGAAGCACAACCAGGTCCTGGTGTGGGACCCTGTCAACGGCGACCAGCACCGCGTCGCCATTCCCCCAAGCTTCTACATGGCGGCGCCGACCCGGGTCAGAGGGGCATCCACTGTTGGAATTTTGCTAGTAGGCCTTTGGCCCAGAGCCCAACTAAAATTCTGAAATTCTCTTGGCCCATTCATGCGCACATGTGAGTGGAGTGAGTGAGGCTAAAGTTTAGTCCCACCTCATAAGTTGAGAGAGAGTTGCACCTCTTTATAAGGTGAGCTCTTCTACCACTTGTATGAGCATGAGAAGAGGAGACCTACACGCGCGCTCCTCCTCCTCGCTCGCCTCGCCACGCCTCGTCACGACGCGCCGCACCGCGCCGCGGGTTGCGGGATTGAGCCGAGCCGAGGACAGAGCTATGCACGTTGTCTATATTTTTCCTGCTCGGGAAAATTAATGAGTCATTAATTAATAATTAACGGACGCGTTAATTACTGAACCGTTTCCGATTCTTTTGGATCGTGACGACTCGGACGTGGGGTTTATTCCCATGACCTACCCGGCCCGCACTATATAATTAGGCAGACGTGTACCCTAGCCACCGCCGCTTCGTATGGTTTCTCACCACCGTTCCAGATCATTGCGCCGCCAAGCAAGTCTTCTCCATCCCTCCTTTCGGCGTGCACCGGGAGAAGGGACAGCAGGCCTCCGGAACCCCGCCTCTCGTGATCCTGTACGGGAGAGGGGCGATCAGGTTTTTGGAGAGCGCACTCGCGCGACTGTTGGCAGCGACGACTTCGCGAACGATGACTTCTTCCCCGACCTCGGCAACCTCATCCTCGACGAGATGGGCAACAACGACAACGCCGGCGGTGCTGCTCCCGCTGCACCGTATGTGATTCTATCCTTCCTATTCGAGATCGTGGTAGAATTCATGTTTCTAGTATGTGCCCTAGATGTGATCTGTTCATCTGCTATGCTAGTTCACATGATTAGTTTAATCTCCGTTGCTGCAGTCATGACTTATCTTCTGTCTATTCGGATTAAATCTCGTAGTAATTTGCTCATATTTACAACAATCCAAAAACCTGATTATAGGCAATTTACTCCGAGTGGTTTTGCTGCGCATCTGAAGCCGCCTGCCTTTAAGGGGGCGCAATATAAGAGGTGGCGCACGAGAGCAGTCTACTGGTTTCAGACCATGGGCTGCTATGACGCCACCAAGGGCAAGCCTGAGGGCGATCTTAATCGAGCACAGCTGGAAGCTTTTGAGAAGTTCGATACCCTCTTTAAAGGCGCTCTTCTGAGTGTTCTTGATGACTCAATTGTGGATTCGTATATGTCGTTTGACAACGGCAAGGACATGTGGGCTGCGCTCGAGGCCAAGTTTGGTGCGGACGCCGGCAGCGAGTTGTATGTCATGGAGCAATTCTATGACTACAAGATGACTGATGAGCGCGCTGTTGTACATCAGGCTCATGAGATACAGTCGCTCGCAAAAGAACTTGAGTACTTCAAGTGTGTGTTGCCTGACAAATTTGTTGCCGGGGGCATCATTGCCAAGCTTCGACCTTCGTGGAACAATTTTGCTACTTCCCTGAAACACAAGAGACAGGAGTTTTCCGTTTCGGATCTCATTGGTACTCTTGATGTTGAAGAGAAGGCGAGAGCAAAGGACACACGTGCTCGAGTTGTTGAGGGAGGTTCTAGTGCCCACATGGTACAGAAGAAGAACTTCCAGCCCAACAAGTTCAAAAAAAAAACAAGAACAAAACTCAGGGCAAAGGCAAGTTTGATACAAAGAACAAGCCATCACATTCTACCAACTTCAAGAAGAATTCTCACAAGAAGGGGAAGGGACTTTGCCATGTCTGCGGTGATCCTAATCACTGGGCTCCGAAGTGTCCTAATCGCATGGTGATGTGTTTAGGCTATAAAACTAGTCTTCACATGATAGACATCCAATATCAATGTAGTAAAATCTTTCACACTAAGTGCATTGAATATGATGAGATGTTGGATGCTTGATAATTGTTTTGAGACATGAGGATAGTGATATTAGAGTCATGCTAGTGGAGTTATTATGAAATTGAGAAATACTTGTGTTAAGGTTAGTGATTCCCATAGCATGCACGTATGGTGAACCGCTATGTGACGAAATTAGAGCATGAGGTATTTGTAAAGTGTCAACCTTTGTGTGAAGGTCGGGGGCGCGCGATGGTTAAATCCTATCAACCTCCCCCCTAGGAGCATGCGTTGATTGCTTTGTTTTGAAGACTCGTAGATTTTTGCAATAAGTATATGAGTTCTTATGACTAATGTTGAGTCCATGGATTATACGCACTCTCACCCTTCCACCATTGCTAGCCTCTCTTGTACCGCGCAACTTTCGTCGGTACCATACACCCACTATATATCCTTCCTCAAAACAGCCACCATATTATTCCTCAAAACAATCACCATACCTACCTATCATGGCATTTCCATAGCCATTCCGAGATATATTGCCATGCAACTTTCCACCGTTCCATTCATATGACACACATCATATTGTCATATTGCCATGCATGATCATGTAGTTGACATCGTATTTGTGGCAAAGCCACCATGCATAATTTTTCATACATGTCGCTCTTGATTCATTGCACATCCCGGTACACCGCAGGATGCATTCATATAGAGTCATACTTGTTCTAGTATCGAGTTGTAATATCGAGTTGTAATTCAATACAAGTGTGATGATCATCATTATTAGAGCATTGTCCGGTGTGAGGATCCAAAAAAAAAGAGATAAAGGCCAAATAAAGAAAAAGATGGCCCAAAAAAATTAGAGAGGGGCTAATAAAAAAAAGAGAGAGAAGCCCCTCCAAAAAAATGAGAGAAAAGAGAGAAGGGACAATTGCTACTATCTTTTTCCACACTTGTGCTTCTAAGTAGCACCATGTTCTTCATGATAGAGAGTCTCATGTTTAGTCATTTTCATATACTAGTGGGAATTTTCATTATAGAACTTGGCTTGTATATTCCAAAGATGGGATTCCTCAAATGCCCTAGGTCTTCGTGACCAAGCAAGTTGGATGCACACCCACTAGTTTCTTTTGTTCAGCTTTCATACATATTTAGCTCTAGTGCATCTGTTGCATGGCAATCTCTACTCACTCACATTGATATCTATTGATGGGCATCTCCATATCCCGTTGATATGCCTAGTTGATTTGAGACTATCTCCCTCCTTTTTGTCTTCTCCACAACCACCTCTCTATTCCACCCATAGTGCTATGTCCATGGCTCACGCTCATGTATTGCGTGAAAGTTGAAAGGTTTGAAAGAATAGAGTATGAAAACAAGTGCTTGGCTGAAATCGGGGTTGTGCATGATATGAATATTTTGTGTGATGAAGAGGGAGCATAGCCAGACTGTATGATTTTGTAGGGATAACTTTCTTTAGCCATAGTATTTTGAGAAGACATGATTGCTTTGTTAGTATGCTTGAAGTATTATTATTTCTTATGTCAATATAGACTTTTATCTTGAATCTTTCAGATCTGAACATTCATGCCACAATTAAGAGAATTACATTGAAAAAATATGTTGGTTAGCATTCCACATCAAAAATTCTGTTTTTATCATTTACCTACTCGAGGACGAGCATGAATTAAGATTGGGGATGCTTGATACGTCTCCAACGTATCTATAATTTTTGATTGTTCCATGCTATTATTTATGATGTTTTGGATGTTTAATGGGATTTGTCATACACTTTTATATTATTTTTGGGACTAACCTACTAACCCAAAGGCCGAGTCCAGATTGCTGTTTTTTTTGCCTGTTTCAGGGTTTTGCAGAAAAGGAATATCAAACGGAGTTCAAACGGAATGAAACCTTCGGGAGAGATATTTTTGGAGAAAATCACGCACGGGAGACTTGAGAACCACGGAGTAGGGGCCACGAGGTGCCCACGAGGGTGGGGGCGCGCCCCCTGCCTCGTGGGTCCCTCGTGAGGCCCCCGGTGTCCTCCTTCCTCCTATATAAGCCTACGTACCCCGAAACCATCAGAGGAGGAGAGAAAACCCTAGTTCCACCACCGTAACCTTCTGTTCCCGTGAGATCCCATCTTGGAGCCTGTTCCGAAGCTCCGCCGGAGGGGGGATCCATCACGGAGTGCTTCTACATCATCATCATCGCCCTCACCATGAGTTGTGAGTAGTTTACCACAGACCTTCGGGTCCATAGCTAGTATCTAGATGGCTTCTTCTCTCTCTTTGGATCTCAATACAAAGTTCTCCTCGGTCTTCGAGGAGATCTATTCGATGTAATCTCTTTTTGCGGTGTGTTTGTCGAGATCCGACGAATTGTGAGTTTATGATCATGATTATCTATGAGAAATATTTGGTTCTTTTTGCGGTGTGTGCTCATAATATCCTTGCAAGTCTCTTCGAATTATTGGTTTGGTTTGTCCTACTAGATCTATAGTTCTTGCAATGGGAGAAGTGCTTGGCTTTGGGTTCAATCTTGCGATGTCCTTTCCCAGTAACAGTAGGGGCAGCAAGGCACGTATTTTATTGTTGCCATCGAGGATAAAAAAGATGGGGTTTATATCATATTGCTTGAGTTTATCCCTCTACATCATGTCATCTTGCTTAAGGCGTTACTCTGTTCTTATGAACTCAATACACTAGATGCATGCTGGATAGCGGTCGATGTGTGGAGTAATAGTAGTAGATGCAGGCAGGAGTCGGTCTACTTGTCTCGGATGTGATGCCTATATACAATGATCATGCCTAGATAGTCTCATAATTATTCGCTTTTCTATCAATTGCTCGACAGTAATTTGTTTACCCGCCGTAGAATATCGCTATCATGAGAGAAGCCACTAGAGAACACTATGGCCCCCGGGTCTATTCTCAACATATCAATCTACATCTACTTTACTTTTTCCGCTTTTACTTTCTGTTCTTATAAACAAAAATACCAAAAATATAAACTATCATCTCTATCAGATCTCACTTTCGTAAGTGACCGTAAAGGGATTGACAACCCCTTATTGCGTTGGCTGCGAAGTTCTTATTTGTTTGTGCAGGTGCGAGGGACTCGCATTTGGTCTCCTACTAGATTGATACCTTGGTTCTCAAAAACTAAGGGAAATACTTACGCTACAGTGCTGCATCGCCCTTTCCTCTTTGAGGGAATACAACGCAAGCTCGAGAAGTAGCACGGCTCGGAATAGGAACCCTCCACCTACTGTCAGATTCACTCCGTTCGTTCCTCCAGTCTCTGTTACTCTGGTTACTTCGGTGGCCAGTGTACCACGAACCCTTTGGCAGTGACTCCTCGCAGTGCCCCTGCTGCGTGGCTTCCCTTGTCGCTACTCCTGCAGCCCCTATGATTAGGTCTCGCCCCACACCTGCCCCTGAGGGAGAGTCCTCGAGGCAGCGCCGCCATGCCACTTTTAACCCGGAGGTTTCCACTATCAGCTCAGGATCTGAGTCCGGCTCAGGAGAGGAGCCTACAGCACCGTCGAGCACTAGATAGTTAGAGTACCCGCAGTCGTCATGAGGTTGATGTACTGATGTAGTCGTTCGTGTTATGATGCTTAGTTTCATGTATGAGGGTAGTCGAACCAGTCATGATGTTCATATTTCATGTATGAGTCTATGTATAATTATGTTGGAACCTTTTTATTCGCCTTGGTTTCTTTTTCGCCGCTTTCTTTTGGTTTGCCGCTGGCTTTTGTTCCTATTTTTGGATATTTCTCATCTCGGTTGCTTTATATTGGGAAAATAAACTATAGGATGGCGCGGGGAGGCAGCAGCAGCCACGCTTGTGAGGATGTCCCTGTTCGTCGCTCAGCAAGACATGCATGACATTCCCCCGAGCCATATTAGCCACCACCGCCTCCACCGCCACATCCGCCATCCACTGAGCAAATTATGCGTATGTTTGAGGAAAGAAGGAACGACGATCTGATTGAGCTGTTGAAAAGTGTGCAAGCTACGGCTGGGTAGAATGGAAATCAGAATGGTCATCACTCCAAGTTGTCAGATTTTCAGAGGACCAAGCCTCCCAGTTCCAGTCAAGTTATCGATCCTTTGGAAGCCGATGATTGGTTAAGGACTATTGAGAAGAAGCTTGAGATTGCTCGTACTGAAGAAGCTGACAAGGTTCCGTTCAGTATGCAGTATCTTGAAGGAGCTGCCGCTATATGGTGGGACAATGCTAAGGCTATGTGGCCTGCAGACGAAGAAATTACCTGGACTAAATTCAAGGACCATTTCCGCAAGTACCATATTCCAGCCAGGATTATGAATGTCAAGCAGCGCGAATTCCTCGCTCTCACACAAGGAAGCCTGTCGGTAAGTGAGTACCTGCATATGTTCAACCATATGGCCCGTTATTCTCTTTATGATGCGGCCACAGAAGAATGGAAGATCGACAGATTTCTTGGAGGACTGAACCAAGAGCTCAGATGCACTCGCAGTATGTTTGATTTCCCGGATCTCCAAGAGAAGGAGTCATAATCGAACTAGAATCAGATGATGTTTGTGATGGACACTACATGTGACTAGGAGAAATCAAGCTCTGATTTCATATGATTTAGGTGAATAGGTTAGGTTAAGTGTGTCTACCTTCATGGAGGTTCGGTTATAGTGTGTGTGTGTGTGTGTGTGTGTGTGTGTGTGTGTGTGTGTGCGCGTGTGTACGAGTGTGCGCGCGCATGCTAGGATGGTGGGGGTGGGAGGGTAGACATTGTAGCTAAAGTGTGACACGATTAGGGCAACGTCGTCTGGATCGGGGAGTAGGACGAATCATGGTGTGAAGTACCACCGGGAGGCTATCTAAAACGTCCGGGATGAACCCAAGCCAACCGCCTTTGGATAGAAGCGTGCATGGTAGCCTAATAGATATTCTGGCACAAGCAATGATGATCGGTTGAAAAGCTCATGGCATTAGTATTTTTTTGGGGGGGGGGGGGGGGG
>LR738714.1:977421-996669 GCA_902687465.1 Secale cereale
GGGGGAGGAGTAGGAGTCTATGGTAGGTTTATTCCCTGTGGGGAGTGGGAGTGGTCTGGGATGGGTAGACATGATATCGCTGCCGAATTGTGATGCAATTAGGGCAGCGTCGTTGGAGTCGGCTTTCGTGTGGACACATATTTTTTTGTGTAAGTTTATCTTTAATCGGCCGGCAGAAGGAGGCGTTGCAAATGATATGATGTACCACGTCAACAACAATTAGGAAGAGTGCAAATATGATATATGTATACTAAGGTTACCACCGTTTGCCACATTGTAAATTAATTAAACAAGCCTGATTGAGTTTAGCTTCCGGTTTGCACTGCAGATCTATCTCTCACTTGGAAAAGCATAATAAGAAATATGATAAATATTGACTGAACTACTATATAGACCAAACAGGGCCAGCATCCGTCGACGCAAAGGGCATGAAAAGGAAAAGGTTTTCCAAAGGGGATACCACTGGGCCGGCCCAAAATTCGGCCGGCCGCATAGCAGCCGCCCGATTCAATCACGCCAAACCGTCTGATTAGTGCAAAAACAGGCTTCGTTCTTTCTTCTACAGGGAAACTTCCCCGCCTTTGCACCACGAGACTCCATCTCATGTGTGCGTCTCCGACGAGACAACCACCACCGGACGCCGGTCGCTCGCAGCCCGGAGCCTCGCGGTCCCTCCTCCGCCCCTCCATTGCTCGCCAAAGAAACTCCCACCACTTGTTAATTTTTGTTGCAACCCCCCGTTGACCGGTTGCTACTCTGCGTCGGTTTCAAGTCCTGTTGTTGGGCTCCATGGTTGCTCACCCCAATGCGCCGTTGCTGCCCCCGCCATTGACGCTTGCTGCACGAGGTTGCAATAGCGATGTTCAAAAAAAGAGTCAACAATTTTTGAGTGGATCGCCGATCATAGCAAAAAAGAACGACGGTTGCAGCTATTCGTCGTCGCCACCGGCGCGGGTCATGGCTTCGCCATGATGGATGTAACAAAATTCATCGCCGTTAGTAGCAAAATCCAACGAGGTTGCAGCAATCATCGTCGCCGCCGTCCCGGATCCCAGCTCCGCCATGAGGGATGTAGCAAAATCCCTCGCCTGTAGTAGCAAAATTTGAGGACGGTTGCAACAAAAAAGCCGTCGTCATAGTAGCTCGCAGCTCCGCCGTGATGGATGTAGCAAAATCCGTCGTCGCTAGTAGCAAAAATCGACTATCATTGCAGCTTCCGATTCAGCTGGTTGCAGCTTGCAGGGGTGTAGGTCGCTCATCGGAGTGGAGCTAGATGGATGGACGAAGCAGGTTCCATGGCGGCTCTGCGGGAGCACGCGGCCGGGCTCACCTACGTTTATCCCAAAAAAGCGAGTGGGAGGGAGGGGTTTAGACCTGGCCATCTGCCGGGCCGGGCCGGGCCTACCAAAGCCCGTCGCAAAAACCCCAGGCCCGAGCCCGGCCCGGCCCGGCCGTCGGGCTTGAATTCTAGGCCCGAGCCCGGCCTAAACCCGGGCAAACGTCGGGCCGGGCCGGGTTTCGGGCCGGGCTTGTAAAAGCCCGAACTTCATTTCTCAAGCCCGAGCCCGGCCCGAAGCCCGAAATACTCCCTATCTTCAAGCCTGAGCCCGGCCCGAAATCAAGCCCGAAGCCCGAAAGCCCGGCCTGAATGCTGTTTTTTAGTACGCGCATGTGCAAGCCCGGTCCGAAGCCCGAAAGCCCGGCCCGAAATACCGAAAAATTGAAGCCCGAGCCCGGCCCGAACTATCTTTCGGGCTGCAAAACAAAGGCCGAGCCCGGCCCGAATGTCAAGCCCGACCAGGCCCGGCCCGGGTTTTTTGGGCCAGGCTCGGGCCGGGTCGTCGGGCCGGGCTGTCCATGCTCGGGTCTAGCCCGGCCCATGGACACGGTCGGGCCGGGCCAGGTCGGGTCGGGCCGACCGGGCCGGGCTGCCCATGGCCAGGTCTAGAGGGGTTCCTGTGGTGGTCCAGGTTCATGCATGTGTTCGTGGGAGAAGAAAGATGACTGAAAAACACACCCAATGAAAGGATAAGACCGAGCCAAAAAGGAGCCCTACATGGAGCCCACCAGACATGTGTGGGGGTGCCTGGGCGACGTGGGATCCATATATCATCCATGGAAGCGAGGGCGACCGGCCGAGCGCTGGGCCGGCCTGTCGTCGCGAAACGTTTTCCAAAGGAAAAGCGGGGCGTTCCATTAGTAGTATAGGAAAGCAAAAGAAACCGAGACTGCGGCATATGCCACGAGCGGAAATAATCGCCGCTCAGCTGGCATCCCACGCCACTCGAACAGCGGCCGCTCACAGACACAGCCAAAAGGAGTAAGAAAAGCACGGGAGTTCCAGCATAGTCCCGGATCCCGAGTGACCGGTCCCCAACCTACTCCCTCTGTCCCTCAAACCCTAGAATTTCCCCGTCGTTGCGGCCGCCGCCGGCCGATTGCCCCACCCTGGCTAGATAGCTCTCCAGTCCCCGACCTCCTCACCCCGTTCCTCAGCCGCGCGAGTGCCCCAGTTCGGAAGGAGGCAGCGAGTGGCGACCGGTGGGCGAATAATTTCGGCCAAATCGTCTCTCGCCGGCCGCCGGCCATGGACCAGCGGGAATCCCGTGGGACCGAACGCGGCGGCGAGCTGGATGAGATCCCCGTTGATCACATCAGCAGGCTTCCCGACGACCTGCTCTGCGCCATCATATCTCTTCTCCCCACCAAGGACGCCGGACGCACGCCGGCCGTCTCCCCCCGATGGCGCAACCTCTGGCGCTCCGCGCCTCTCAACCTGGTGATTCACTCCCCTGTCAACCCCCACTCCTCCTCCTCCGTCGATCCCTCCGCCGTGTCCACGATAGTCTCCAAACACCTTGGCCCCACCCGTCGATTCTTCTTCCGCGGCGGCGTCCTGTCCGAGCGCTGGTTCCAGTCCCGGGCCCTGGCCAACCTGCAGGAGCTCGACATTAAGTTCCTCTCTGCAGGACCCGATTATAGATGCCCGCTGCCACCATCCGCTCTCTCCTCTCCGGCCCTGCTCGTTGTCAAGCTCGGCTATTGTCGTATCCCCAACGAGATCCAGACGTCTATGGACTTCCCACTCCTCAAGCAGATCACCCTGCTTGACGTTTCCATCTCGGGGGACGTGTTCCACGGCTTGCTCTCTGCATGCCGTACCTTGGAGAGCTTTTATATGTCCAATGTTCATGCTGGAGGTTGCCTCCGTGTTTGCTCGCCGACTCTTAGGAGCATCGGCTTCAGCAAAGAATATGGTGGGAAATCAGAACTCATCATTGAGGATGCTCCTCTCCTTGTGAGATTGATATTACCTTGTACTTATAGTCGCGATGGTGGTGACAAGTGTCTTGCTATCCGGGTAGTTAGGGCGCCAAAACTCGAGATATTGGGCCCTTTATTTCTGGTCATCTCCAGGACACTTGTCTCCCAGGTAGCAGCGGCAGCATCCCGATCTTTCATTTGGCACTCCTGCATGGAGATTTTTTTTTCATGATCATTGTTTTGTTTTTCAGGGAATAAGCCCAGGCAGCTCTGCAAACTCCATGCGGACTGTGAAGATTTTGTCTCTCAGGTGTTCTGGCCAGGAATTGAATGCAGTTCTTAACGTCCTAAGATGGTTTCCGTGTCTGGAAAAACTCTACATCGTTGTAAGTGCCCAGCTTGCTTTGAATGTATAATTTCATTGACATCTTCTGTTTACTAATTGGAGCCACCACTTGTTAATTCTTGAAAAATATATCAAAAAATAAACTTTAGATCTGAATTATGTTGGTGTATGCATTCACAACGATTATATTTACTAATTAATCCATAGACGAGGAGTTCAGAAAAAAAATTGATCTTGTGCATACACAAGCATGACCTACCGTACCCGAATCTCTTCTTCATTTCTTCTATTAAATAATGGCAGATAATCTAAAGAAAGTTGCGGTTAAAAACTTAGTTTCAAGTTTACAACTCGGATTTTAACTATTAATACCACAAGCAAAAAATTACTAACTCGGTGTGCTATCCACTAAGCGTACAATTAATCCACTGGGTTCAATAATTAAATTGGTTGTGTGGTACAAATTGCAGATATAGATATTTGAAGAATATACATGTAACAATGTAGGCCATTACAAATTAAGAACATAAAATATGGGGGAAATAGTAAGCGCGTGAAAGTGCCACATGCCCTTGTGTAGACACGAATGCCATGTTCGATTATGCTGAACGCATGCTCCCTAGTTTGACCTCCTCCGAATGAATCGTTAACATGCAGAAGTTCTCGACTGGGATAGCTCAGTGGATCTAATGATATACAACGATAATGATTCAGGTGAGAATACATCAAATGCAACATGCCCTATATGAATAAAAAAGGGAGATGTCAAACTCAGTGTGAATGGATGGACTATCTCAATGATATTTGGTTCTGACAGAAAAATTATACGAAAGTTCAAGAATTAAGAAAGATATGCATACTTCTTAATCTGATTCACTGCATGCTGAATATCCAGATCAAATTATCAATCTATTAGATATTTAAATTACAATATACAGGGGGTTCTCTCCTAAGTACCATGTTTAATCCACATCATCATAATTATTTCAACCACTAGATATGTATATTTGTGGTTAGCATTTAATGACAAAGAGACACGTAATCATTTCATAAAGGTTTACATTGATGAGTATGTGTCAAGTACAGATGTGGAAATCAAGGAGCACTCCTTATTTTTTTTATTGGAGGCATACTTTATTCGTCAAATAACAGTTACATCGTCTGCTAACAATTTCACGATAAAGTTTGGAAGAGCGTCATCCCAAACAGAAGGGTTATTCGCCCGTCCCCATCTAGCTAACTCATGATTTGCATAATTCGACTATCTAATACAATGCTCAATAGTTACCTACCCGAAGACTACTAATATACTACCACAATCTTCTAGCACCGGCGCTGCCACCATGGAATGTCTGTCATTTTGATTAAGAGCATCCACCAGCGTAATATTGTCCGTTCTCACCACCAAATTAGAGCATCCCGTATTATGAGCTAATTTGAGTCCCTCGAGTAGTGCCGCTACCTCGGCTGAGACGACATCAACTACATGTTCCAACCTTGACATTGAAGCTCTTATGAAAGTTCCCCTGTGATCACGGATAACTGCTCCACATGCACAAATATATTCGCCCTCTGAAAAAGATGCATCGACATCCAATACCTGCTGTCCTGCATGGAAAACTGGCCACTTATTGATTTTGTAATGACCTTGCTTGACCAGGACCGCTCCCTTTTCTTAACCAAAGAGCTCTCTTTCAATAACAACAACAACAACAAAAAAAAACAGGCTTGGGTGTCTGTAGCTCAAAAGTGCTTGCCACATGGAAATAGGACCATATATACTAGCTAGAACGTACACCAACCAAAAGCCCCAAACACAGAACATACAAATTGTAAAGCATTCACTTCAAGTATGTGTTACCCACGCAGGAAGAACTATGTATATATGTTTTATTCTACTTCTTCATTGGGTGTTAAATTAAATTTAAAATGGTATAGAAAAAATTACATGACTCAAGTGACAATCAAAATTCCTGCATAAAACCAAAAGCCCCATTGAAGTTACTCGAAGCTAACATTTTTAAATGCAAACCAAACTGGTAAAAGTTGTACAAACCATATAATTTCTGAAGAATGTACAAGATGCCCATCTCAAAAACTTACAAAACCCAAAGATCACTAAATGTGTTGGTGCCTACATCACGAAATGCAGGCTACAGAACTGACGCTTCATGGCAATAGGACGGCAAAAACAGGGAAAGCATGAAAGGTCGGTGGTGCGAACCACTAGCTCCATAGAATGTATTTCAGCGGCCACAACATTGATTGCCGAGTTCCAATAGTTCTTTATGCCAGATCTAATTATTAGTTGCACTACAAATAATATACATGTTGCACCTGATTTAAAGATCCCACATATATGTGACGTCATAAGATGACAAGGGATGAACTCCCCTCTATAACTACCTGCGAGGTAATGCCAGAAAGAGCGGTGTCTGGTAATTTGTTATGAGGTCAAAAACATTTACTTTAGGATCCGCAACGAACCTACAACATTTATTCATAAAATTCAAAAAATGTAAATAGAATGATTATTAGAAATTTATCTACTAACTTCTTTTATCTAGGTGTATAAAAATATGTGTTTCTTTCCGTACATCGCAATCAGTTTGAAAGCTAAAGTTTCTTTGAGTGCAACCTACTGGAAAAAATACCAACGGCCCTTGAGTTCACATTGCTTTCTTGGTGTACTCAGACAAACTGTTGTGTCACTCTCTATGGTTTCTAATCCATTAAAATTAACTATTCATTAATAAGCCAAAATAGGTCATCATTGCCAGTTTAGTCATATGTTGCATGAGTTAAAGAAAATGTTTTAT
Source organism: Secale cereale (assembly GCA_902687465.1). Classification (NCBI taxonomy): domain Eukaryota; kingdom Viridiplantae; phylum Streptophyta; class Magnoliopsida; order Poales; family Poaceae; genus Secale; species Secale cereale. Next base: position 983,851 of record LR738714.1, read on the forward strand.
AACAATGCAACCACATTCAAAATAAATGTCAATTTAGAAAAGTTGCGGTAAAACTTATCTAACTTTTAATATTGACATGTATATACTATATTTTATAAATGTATTGAAATAAAACATTATAATTCCATCATTTTGAAAAACATAGTTTTGTTTCCATTCTTCTTTGGAAAAAATGTGTAGAAAAAGAATCGACAAAACTGAATCTTTGAGACTAACCATATGAAAGAAATCACATATTTTAGAACATAGGGAAATTTCACGTATTTCTGGAAGATCAAAGTAAATGAGAGGGAAAAAACAACACATAATCAGAACAAACGTGAATTTCATGTATTTTAGAAATACAGAGCATAAGTGGGAAAAAGACATGCACAAATTAGAAAGTATATACTTAACGAGGATAAACCAATATATTTTGATATATATTCTATTTCAAAGTCCGTATAAACATCATCTGGTCAGTGCTACAGGTGACTCATAATTTGGACGTTGTCTGATAATAATGACCAAACATCACAACAAAACAATAAGCTCACTCTCACAGCTGAAATTTATTTTGTATTAATTGAACATCATGTGTAGACGACACATAATGTCTCAATAATTAATTTACGGCATGTCTTTCATTCATGCTGCAACAAGTGGAAGTTATAGCTGATATAAACTTGTTCGGCCTGGCCATACAAGTAAATGTTATATAATTAAACAGATCGATACATGATTTGGCCCGTTATTACTAATATCATAGAAAATTCTCATGCAGTGATATGCCTTATAGAAGGTAATGTCAGCAATGTACATAACTCACCATGACCTTAAAAATGGCTGAGTACGGAAAGAAGCACCAGATGCTAGAACCAAAGGCTTGAGGGTGTCATGATAACTGTTTTTTTTATTTTCTGTTTTATTTCTAAAAGATTGATCTAATTATGTCCGCAAACATGAATCTCGCTGCAAGTCTACTTTTCGCAATGAAAATAGGAAACAGACATACTAGATTGCTTGGTACAGCTATCCACAAAATGATAGGGTGGAGTAGAGGATCTCCACTAGCGAGCACGCGACAATTGATCTAAAGGGTGTGCAGATTGTGTGTTTATTTCATAAATGTCATCGCAAGTCAACGCCTAACTATATCAATAGTTTGTGAGAAAATGAAATCTATATCAATATTTTTTGTTAAAAATGTTTAATTATTCCTTCTTAATTGGTTAGCGACATAATCATATAGAAAATGAAGGTAAATTTGCAGCTTTAGGAATATATCGACGATTAAACACCGTGTATTTTGCAGAGAAGGGTGAATAGATATTTTGAGCACAACATATTTGTGAGGGCCACCATATTAGTTGGCTTTAAAAACAATACAATTGTCAACTCTATATGTGTAGTGTCTAATTGTGAGGGCCACCGGTACATGACCAGTATTATGTAATCTAGTTTGCAACAGCTTTAACATATGCCTCTTTTTTCTATTTTGCAGTTTCACGGACAAAGAGAGGTGGACAAGAATAATGAGCCTCCATACAGCGGACTCCATCCAGTTGAATGCCTACAGGACCATCTTAAAACAGTAGTGTTTAAGGCATTCGTAGGTAATGACAGGCAGGTTTACTTTGCCAGGTTCTTCGTCTTAAATGCAAGAGTGCTAAAGAAAATTGAATTTGAAGGATGGTTTATGGAGTACAACAGTACATCTCTGGGTTATCTACACAATCAGCTACACGCGGAAAACAGAGCTTCTCAAGATGCTAAATTTGAAATCAGGCAGTATATTAATACTACTGGGTATCATCTCCAAGAGCAGATCCATGATTTGTCAGTGGCTGACCCTTTTCGGACAGCTATATAAAGGGTTGATGCCTGAAGCTTGCACTGTCTCCTCCATATGTCTGCTCAATTTCTAGTCTAAAAGTTTATCTGTAATACTGGTAATTTATGAAGTTTGCCAAGTTAAAACTGCCAAAGATGTTTTTGGATTCAAATAATAGTGCACTGCCAAGAATTCAAATGGGGACGGGTGCAGAAAAGTTACTACCAAAATTTGTAACTAGGAGGGAGCTGGCCATCTGCCGAAACTCCTGTTACCTTTGAAATTTGTGGCTTTGTTCTGCCTAAGCCGCTCCAGGAACACATGCCTGTGTCGGAATCTTAAATTCTTAATTGATTTTCAGTTATATACAGAGATATTCGAAGTATGAACTGCTGATTTGATTGTTTGCGTGCTTTGAAATTTGTTTGATGGTTAGAAAGGTCAACCTGCTCTAGGTTATGCCCCTACGCTTTTCTATCTAGGAAGGAGGCATTCCTGTAATTTTCTAGTACTCCGTCAAAATAAGTTTTTTGGCGTGTGAACCATGAATTCTATTTCAGAACATGTATAATTGGACATCTTGTTGAGCCATGTATGGCTGAAGTATGCTCATGTTTGTTGCTGAACTAGGTGACCCATTGCGCCAGATGGCGCAGAGACCTGCTAAAGCCTTATTGTCGATGGAAATAATTTCATTTTGCAAGGATATATTGTAGTAGAAAGCCCATGTATTAAATCATGTTGTATTGAAAATATGTTTATCATGCTGAGAAATTTGAGTTTGAAAAAGAATCATATTTGTATAACATGTATATACCAATTAAGAAAGCATTTTTTAGTTAAAAATATCGTTATTGGTTGAGAGATCTGAGTTTGAAAAAATAACATATTTGTATAAGAACATCACATGACAGAATGACCCAGTGCAACATGTAGTGCTAAATGTTAATTACAAATCTGTAGGTTTGGGCATACTTCTCATTTTTCTAAGTTTTGGAATTGCAATATATTTCCTAATTCTTGATTACATACACCACTGACATGAAGCAACATTAGCTGATCCAACAAAATAGGGAAACTGTAAACCACATTCTTTGGTCTATACTTCCCATGCATGAGCCGTAAAACATTTTTGCCTTTTTTCCGAAGCGTGGGCAGCATGGTAGTAAATGTTGACCCTTCATTCTCTTTGCTATGCAGTGATAGTACCACCCATCAAGCCCACCTAATTCATCATGAAAAATCAAATAAGTGTTACACATTTTTTACACATATGAAGGCAAAAACACCTTAATTCTAATGTTGTTTTCTAGATGAACCAAGGATTTGAACTGAACAAATTCATAGGCGTAACCACTTTGCAGTGATGGCGGTGGCGGGCACGCTCGGTGCAGTGCCCCCGCGCGACAATCCTGTCGAAGGGCTCGCCGTCCTCGCAGAGCCCCATGAAAAGGTGCACGCCATCCTCATCCTCATAGGTGGCAGTGCGGCACAAAGGCTGACAATGTTGGGATACCGCGACATGCGCAGTCACGCAAGAACGTGCCAAAACAGAACACAACATTGTCAAATCCAGGATATTAACACACTCGGAGATCAGAGGACTGATACAGTGGGAACAAATGACATTATGAAGTTCAATGTTTTAGACATCTATTATTTCCTCTTTCAAGGAGTTAACATAATTCTGGGTGCTTCACTAACGAAGATATCCACTCCTATATGATATATGCAAAATTTGTTTGAAACTTCTAAAAATGCACCATTATTTCAGTGCAACAAATTCTGAAATATTATTTCTGTTTGCTTTCAAAAGATGGGCTAGCTAGACACTTTGAAAAGCAGTAACATCTAAATAAACAAAAAGAAACCAATATACACCGTGTTCATTCAAATTTCGTATTGATATATGGCTTAATTTAACATTTGGTAAAGTAATCAGAATATGCCCATGAAAAGGGTGATTTTATACCTTACCAAATGTAAGGACTTGATTTCTGGTAGAAATGTTCAGAATATAAATTTAAATAGATGTACTACTACCCCATCATTATCACCACTGATAGTTGCAAACTACATGTATACTATTTCAAATATAGAATAACTAACGCGACCAATCTCCAAGATAGAAGCCATTACTCACATTTGTTCATTCTTGTCAGCAATATTGTCAGATTTCTGCTGAATTTTTTAGCAAAAAGTCATGTCAAATTGGACCAAAACAGATTTGAAACTTCATAGAGAGAGATCAGAGGAGAGGGAAGAAGGATTGGGAGCAGGTCACCTAGGCAGGGAAGATCATGATCGACAAGTTCGCAGATGCCAGAAAATTTAGAAATGGTTTCTGAAATAGAAATTGTGTTAAATTTTAGAATCATTCAAAAAACAGAAAATTAGCAACAGAAGTGATCCACATAGGCATGGAACAATGCGTGATATTTCAGCTATTGAACTAAAATGACAAGCAAAGAAATGGTGAAGAGAACGGATGACGGAGCAGCCAGAGGGTCAGCAGCTGGGCCAGTCGACGAAGAGGGACGGACAGTAGACACAGGAACGGCAAAGGAGACCGTGGTCCGGGCCACATCCCCTTGTTGCTGGGCCTCAGTGCCGGAGGGTGTCTTCCGACCCTCCTTCCTGTACCGCATCGAGTCACCTCCGCGCGCTCCTCCTCCTCGTCGTTGTCGTCGTCAGGAAGCTCAATGACATTGCGTGGCCCTTCAGAAGACAATCAAAGAATTCAGTCGACTGACAATCCGAACGGGTAAAAGACAGAGCTCGGTCGAGAATCCGCACCTGAGCGGGACGTGGTGGTGTCAGCAGTCTCCTCGTCAGTGCGGACCTTGTCAACATCCATCGAGGTCGCAGAAGCAGCAGCACTGAAGATTCACAGAAAGTGAGTCGACAGAAGCAAAGTTGATCTCCAAAAGGAAAGAAACTGAAGCAGAGTTGCACTTACGTGGAGGCGATTGGGACGTCCACTTTGATCTTGGGCAAGGCCTTCCGTGGTTTGACAGTAGTGACCTTAGGCTGCTTTGGTGCCTTTCCAGTCGGATCTGGAGTGAACGTGCGAGTCCGTTTCTGCACTTGGGAGCTGGAGGGGCCCGCCCTGGTACGCGCGGCCTCTGGGTCGTGCTTCTCCTTGGAGCGCTTCTCGCCGCGGGGATGCGACTCGACCTCCTCCCAGCTGCTAGAATCCTCGCTCTCCTCCTCAGTCTCCTCGTCAAACTTCTAGTCGGAAGCCTCGCCTACGCCTTCTTCTCCCTCCTGGACCTGCTCACCATTGGGCACCGAAAACATTTTGGTATAGATCTGCAGAGAATAAGAATAATCATACGTCAGTGGGATTCATCAGACGTCCGCAAGCAGGAGACATGAAATTCACTCAGAAGCCGAGGCCGAACCTTGTCAGGTTGGTGATCTGCGTCGAATGGGCGAACTCTTCCAGTCCCCCGAGGGTTGTCCATGTTCCCTGTGATGCACTTCAGGCACTGCGCTATCGTCAGCACTGCAGCTTCCTCCGGATGGACCCGAGATGAGTCGTCGGCGCCGGAGTACAACCACATCGGATGGTCCCGGGCTTGGAGGGGCTGGATCCTCCTCATGAGGAACACCTCGAGAAGATCCATTCCCGTGACCCCGTCGCAAACCAACTGAACCACCCGCTCCACCATCATGTCTACCTCTACCCTCTCAGCCCGACTCATGAGCAACGTCGGTGGCTGGTTGACTCGACCCAAATAAAATGGAGGAAGCCTAGTCAGCTGACCAGGAGCCAGAACGTCCCTACAGTAGAACCAAGTCGACTGCCATCCCCGGACCGACTCAGGAAGGGTCATGGCAGGGAAAGCGCTCCTACCCCTGAGCTGGATACCCAGTCCGCCACACATCTATATGACATGCGACTTCTCGTCACTCGGGTTCGCTTTCTTGATGGTTTGGGAACGACAAGTGAAGATATGTTTGAACAGGCCCCAGTGCGGTCTACATTCGAGGAAGTTCTCGCACATCGAAACGAATGCGGCCAAGTAGGTGATGGTGTTGGGAGTGAAGTGATGCAGCTGGGCGCCGTAAAAAGCCAGAAAACCGTGGAAGAAAGAGTGCGGAGGCAAAGAAAAACCTCGGTCGACGTGAGTCGCGAGGAGAACGCACTCGCCCTCCCACGGCTGGGGCTCGAGCTCACCCTCCAGCAGCCGCCAGGAGTCGCAGACGATCAGGCCCTCCTACACCAGCTCCTCCATGTCCTCCGGCGTCATCGTGGACCTGATCTAGTCCCCATGGATCCAGCCAGGCGGGAGCCCGGACCTCGACGACGATCCCCCTCGGTTGGATCTCTTTCCTTTCCCCGTCGCCGCCGCTTTCTTCGAGCGCTCCAGAGCCGCCGTCTTGTCCTTACCCATGGAAGGCGAGCCGGTGCGGACCGAGCGGCGGAAGGTGGAGAGCAGGAGCGCGGTAGAGAAACATAGGAAGAAGAAGCAAGGAATGGGTGCACAGTACCTCCGCCTCGGCCGCAACGCGCACTTATAGCGTAGCGGTCGAGTGACTGACTGGTGGCCGCGAGCTATCCCGTCAAATCCCGCAACCGGCGCGCACATGATACGTGGCGAAAAAGGCGGTGTGGAGATCGAGGCGTCTCGAGCATATCCGATCCGATTGCCGTGGCAAGACCCGTCCCACGCGCTTCCCCAAATTTCAAAATCCCGCAGAATCCGGAGACCAGAGAGCAACCAATCCCGCCTAAAACTACGCGCCCCACCGGCGCTCGGAACCGTGCACAAAGTTCAGTCGATGGTCAGCACAAGCAAGTACACTCGGTGGTTCTTGAATCGACTAAGGCGACCAAGTCGGGTTGAAGAGTCAGTCTGGTCCGCGAGCTCAATGAAGATCTCCCCAGGGGCATCGAACCCGAGTCAAGGCCAACTTCAATACTCTCCTCCACTCGAACCTCATTCCATTCGGGGGCTACTGATGATGTTACAGACCTAGGGTAGGGTCACGGGCCTGACCCAGGTACCCCACCCAAGGTCACTACTCCAGAAGCTCAAAAGACAAATTCGAAGACAGCAAGGTCGGTCGACTGTGGCTGCCCAAGAGGACATATCACTTGACCAAGCACCCCCTCCCTGACGAGTCAACTCCACTCGACCATCCAAAGACACTCGACCCCCGAAGGTCAAAGGTCCCTTAGGACAGCAACGGTTTGGCATTCATTCTATGACAATGAATGTCTTTACCACTCTTTATTGCAGGCGTTATCAGTAAAACCCTGCCTTTATGTACATTGAACCCTTTGTAACGTGGGGATGACTGGGGTCCTGGCGGACTCTATATAAGCCACCCCCTCCTCCAGTACAAGGGTTCGCACCCCTTGTTACTCAAACACCCATATACAGTCCAGTCGACCGCCTTAGGGCACCGAGACGTAGGGATTTTACTTCCTCCGAGAAGGGCATGAACTCGTAGCTAGGACCTCGCTCCCTCTTACGTACCCCCTACTCGTACTGTCAGACTTAGAACCAGGACACCCAAAGCCAAGCACTTCTCCCATTGCAAAAACTATAGATCTAGTAGGCCAAATCAAACCAATAATTTGAAGAGACTTGCAAGGATATTATAATCATACATAAAAGATTTCAGAAAAGAATCAAATATTTCTCGTAGATAATCTTGATCATAAACCCACAATTCATCGGATATCAACAAACACAGCGCAAAAAGATTACATCGAATAGATCTCCTCGAAGATCGAGGAGAACTTGGTATTGAGATCCAAAAAGAGAGAAGAAGCAATCTAGCTAATAACTATGGACCCGAAGGTCTGTGGTAAACTATCACAACTCATGGCAAGGCTATGGTATTGATGTAGAAGCACTCCGTGGTAGATCCCCCCTCCGGCGGAGCTCTGGAACAGGCCCCAAGATGGGATCTCACGGGAAAAGAAGGTTGCGGCGGTGGAACTAGAGTTTTCTCTATTGCCTCGATGTTTTCAGGGTACATGTATATATATAGGAGGAAGGAGGGCATCGGGGGAGTCAGATGGGGCCCACGAGGGTGGGGGCGCGCCCAGGGGGAGGGGGGCGCCCTGGACCCTCGTGGCTGATGGCTTCTCGCCCCTCGTTGGTTACCCCAAGTGGAAGGTTTGAGATGCAGTGTAGCGGAAGTTTTCCCTTGGCAATACCAAGGATCGATTTCCCTGAGACTCCCAGTTTCAACAAGAAGGTGTCAACTGCTTACGGCGCCAGATATTAGCAATCAACGTGGACCTGCACACAGATACAAATAACTTTGCTCCCAACAAGTACAGAGAGGTTGTCAATCCCTCCGGCCTTGTAGTTTACAAAGGATCAAACACAAGTGATAGTAGTGATAGATATAATTGCAATAGTAAATAAAAAGCGGAAAGTAAATAGCGGATGTGATCAATGATGGTAATATGGACCGGAGTCTCATGATGTTCACTAGTGATGTCTCTCTCCCAAAAGAAGATAAAACAGCTATGTGAGGTAAACGAATTACAGCTGGGCAATTGACAGGACCATGTGCGCAAACCAATGCTGACTAAGTTGCAAGAAAGGTAGAGGTTCAAAGCATGGGCGATACGCCGAGGTAAGTAGACCGAAATCCATCTGCATCTACTACTAATCATCCACCTTGAGATATCTATCCAGAACATCTCGCTGGTATTAAGTTGCGAGTCCCACCCATAGTGTAAACTCAAAGCAACAGACAACTGCATTAAAAGAACTACGCATAAAGTAAACAATCCTTGCACCCGCGGGAACAAGCATCGTTGTTTTCCCCCTTGTGGCAACAGCACATCCCCTAGACTCATGTTTCTGTCACTCAAGCTAGTCATCGAGGGGCATGAACCCACAATCAAGCATAACGTTCCCTCTTGGAGTCACTACCTACTACTTGGCCGAAGCAATAAATAACAACGAAGAACATGCAAGAATTACTTACGAACATAAATATAAAAGAGGTGAATCAAATATATTACTCAAACACAATCTAAACATAATCTCATAATCCATCGGATCCCAGCAAACTCATCATAGCAACAGCATAAGGATTACATATGTGCCTCGATCATGTAGGGCAGCTCACGAGGACTAATTAGTGAAGCACAAGAACGGGAGGAGAACATCACATAGCTACTGGTCATGGACCCATGGTCCAAGGGAGACTACTCACAACTCATCCGGGAGGCGTCCATGGTGGTGGAGAAGCTCTCGATGGTGATCCTCCCCTCCGGCAGGGTGCCGGGAAGAGTTCTCCTGGTGCTCCCGATCTTGGAAGCGGCGGCGGCGGCGGAACAGAGATGAGATCGCGAAAAAGAGTTCCCGTCTCGAGGGTTTCGGGAGATGGTATAAATATATGCCAAAGGGGGGCATCAGACGAGGCTCGGGGGGCCCAGGCGCCCCCCGGCGCGGCCAGGGGGGCCGCGCCACCAGGGCGCCTGGAGCCCTGGTGCCCCCCCCCCCCGGCTGTACTTTGGCTACCGGGAACCTTCTGGAATGCTGATTTTTTATATAATTTTTCCGGTATTTTTCTGGCAGTTCTCGTAATGGGAAAACCTGAAATACAAAAACAGCCGAAAACAGAAACTGGCACTGGGGTGCACTGAGTTAATAGGTTAGTCCAAATATGATCAAAAGTGTATGGAAGTGTATAAATATCATAGCAATATCACCCAAAATAGGCATGGAGCAAGCAGAAATTATAGATACGTTTTGGACGTATCAACATCCCCAAGCTTAATTCCTGCTCGTCCTCGAGTAGGTAAATGATAACAAGAATAATTTCTGTGGTGACATGCTATTAACCATATAGGACTTTTTCATAGTCACATGACAAAAGCTTACTGAGACAATGAATCTATAGTAATTAAGTTGCCTCATGAGAAAATCACAAAGAACTGAAAGTTTTACAATATGATACTGAAACATCAAATAGATTTGTAATGAACATGGTGTGCAAATATGATAAAGTGATATCTCGCTTGCCCCCTTTAGTGAAGCAAAACATAAATGCAGGGGCACCTCCAAGTTTTAAGTGATGACTAGATACAATGATTTCAAAATAAACGATATCACAATCATGCAAAAGACACTGCTACTTTGGGACAATGCACATTACACTCAGAATGACAATCATGCTCTCAGTAGTTGGTGCTTTAAAAGAAGGTGGAGACTCTCGAACCGTGGCTTTTGTTGGCAAGGTTGAAAACCCGTAGTCGGAAACAAAGACAAAACATGTACCAGAGCTCTTGGTTTTAAAACAGAGGTAATAATTTTTTTTTAGATCATGCATGTTTCGTCAAGATTGCTAGCAGACAACTCAATCACTTCTTGAGATGGACAAGTTTCGAGGAACGGCTCCCGAATGAGGACGATCACATCCTCTTAATCTCCTTTGTTTATCACTGCCAAAGTTTTCTGATTTCTCATGAACAAAGCGTGAAGGAGGGTTTGTTTGTTATATTAATTTTGAGCCGGGCGCACTCAATGCCAGTTCCTTCTCGTATTATGGGTTTGCACATTATACATGCAATCCCGGGGTGAAGCTTGTCCAACTTAAAAAGATTATGAATTAACTACTACTTCCTCATGGACTTACAACAGAGGCACAAAATAGGAATGCATTTTTCTTTGAATAATTTCGAGATGGTACATGCAAGTCTCCGTTAGGAATGGCAGGTAAATACCATGTAGGAAGGTATGGTGGACTCATATGGCATAACTGGTTTAAAAGAATGTGGATGCACAAGCAGTCAGTCCGCTTAGTACAGGTGGAGGTTAGCAAAAGACTGGGAGCGACCAACTAAGAGAGCAATGACGGTCATAATCATGCAGAGCGACAAAGCAACATTGAATCAGGCATGGGACTTATATCGCTACTCAGAAACAAAAGATCATCAAGGCTTGACAGACTTTCTTTACAGTCTTAAATATGCGTGAGCATACGCCAAGTCAATCAAAATAAATTCTTTGAAGGAAGATATTACTAAACCATACCACATCATAGGCAAACAAATCATGTTGGTACTCCAATAACACATTGGGAACCCCCCCAGCTATTTGAGACTAACCATAAGAAAACATGAACTACTAAGCACCATTATGCACGTAGCATCTTTATCATAGACATACCAACCAATGCAACGGAAGCAAACTCTCTTAATAAGATAAGCATGATAACTAAAGAGAGTTCAAGCAACCAACTAAACGAAAGCTCTTTAAAAAGATAAGCATGAAAGTTAAGAGCTAAGCATGATAGTAGCTATTAAAAGACAAAGAACACACACAGCAAGGATAGACATGAAAATTCTATGTTATGTTCTAGGTAGAAGTGGAGCGTGTTTCTCTCCCACATAAAGAAAGCTGAGTTCCGACTCGTTATGAAAAGCTAAGGAAAACTAAAAAGGAAAACTAAAAGCAAGACGCTCCAAGCATAGCACATAACACATGAAGTGATTAAAATATAGTGGAACGAAAGACGAACTGATAATATTGATGGAGAAGGGGATGCACGGGGGCATCCCCAAGCTTAGACGCTTGAGTCTCCTTGAAAATTTCTTGGGGGTGCATGGGGGCATCCCCAAGCTTGAGCATTTGACACTCCTGGATCTTTTTATCATCTTCCCTCGCACACTTGAAAACTCCCTTCATACATAACTCATCATAATCTGATTAGCGAGGTTAGTACCCATAATAAAATAATTGTTACTTGCTGGAAATAAAGATATTCTTGAAGGTCTACTGTTTCTCAAGATTGCCAAAAGGTTTTTGCAAAGAAAAAGCACGCTCTAGGTTTGCAAAATGAAGGAAAGGCAAAACAGGACAGAATCTGTGAAAAACAGAACAGCAGGTAGTAAATGATTTTTTCGGGGCACTTCTGCAACTCTAATCAAAAAACTCAGAACAGACGCCCGAAAGACAATTGTATAGAGCACGCTGTCAAAAAAATTCAGACCAAAAAGATGATCTGGTGATTTTATACGAATTTTTCTGTCCAAGGACAGAATCTGTTTCCTGGACAGCACGTCACAACTTTTGAACTTTCTTGCAATCAGAGGCTAAACTTGGCACAGAGCTGAAAAGTAAAGATACAATGATGTTGCTACAGTAGTAACAAACATCAAGACCACTAAAAACTGAAAGAACAAACTGAAAGCAAAGATAACAAGGGTTGTCTCCCTAGAGCTCTTTCTTTATAGCCATAAAGATAGGCTTAAGACTTTAATGATGCTCTCGTAGGAATAAGAGTTGAAGAACAAAAGAGAGCATCAAGAAGCAAATACTAAACACATTTAAGCCTAACATGCTTCCTATGCATAGGAATATTGCAATACAATAATTCATTGAAGCACAAAGCAATAAGCATAGGAAGACAAAACAAGTGCAGCTTCAAAACCTTCAACATAAAGAGAGGGAACTTGATATTATTGAAATATCTATAAGCATATGTTCCCTTCTCATAATAATTTTCAGTGGGATCACGAATAAACTCAACAATATAAGCATCACATAAAGCATTGTTACCATGATCCACATGCAAAAAGGTATCATTACTCTTCATATAAGCAAAATCTTTCTTATTAGGAATAGTGAGAGTAAAGCAATCATAACCATCATGGTAATCATTGTATTTAGGAGGCATATCATAATCATAATAAATTTTATCCTCAATAGTAGGTGGACTGAAAACATCATATTCATCATTGTAATCTGATACATCCAAAACGTATCTATAATTTCTGCTTGCTCCATGCCTCTTTTGGGTGATATTGCTATGATATTTATACACTTCCATACACTTTTGATCATATTTGGACTAACCTATTAACTCAGTGCACCCCAGTGCCAGTTTCTGTTTTCGGCTGTTTTTGTATTTCAGGTTTTCACGTTACGAGAATGCCAGGAAAAATCCAGAAAAATTATATAAAAAATCAGCGTTCCAGAACCTACCGTGCGCCCGAAGAACAGCCGGGGGGGGGGGGGGGC
>LR738714.1:1018269-1048835 GCA_902687465.1 Secale cereale
CGAAGATATCCACTCCTATATGATATATGCAAAATTTGTTTGAAACTTCTAAAAATGCACCATTATTTCAGTGCAACAAATTCTGAAATATTATTTCTGTTTGCTTTCAAAAGATGGGCTAGCTAGACACTTTGAAAAGCAGTAACATCTAAATAAACAAAAAGAAACCAATATACACCGTGTTCATTCAAATTTTGTATTGATATATGGCTTAATTTAACATTTGGTAAAGTAATCAGAATATGCCCATGAAAAGGGTGATTTTATACCTTACCAAATGTAAGGACTTGATTTCTGGTAGAAATGTTCAGAATATAAATTTAAATAGATGTACTACTACCCCATCATTATCACCACTGATAGTTGCAAACTACATGTATACTATTTCAAATATAGAATAACTAACGCGACCAATCTCCAAGATAGAAGCCATTACTCACATTTGTTCATTCTTGTCAGCAATATTGTCAGATTTCTGCTGAATTTTTTAGCAAAAAGTCATGTCAAATTGGACCGAAACAGATTTGAAACTTCATAGAGAGAGATCAGAGGGGAGGGAAGAAGGATTGGGAGCAGGTCACCTAGGCAGGGAAGATCACGATCGACAAATTCGCAGATGCCAGAAAATTTAGAAATGGTTTCTGAAATAGAAATTATGTTAAATTTTAGAATCATTCAAAAAACAGAAAATTAGCAACAGAAGTGATCCACATAGGCATGGAACAATGCGTGATATTTCAGCTATTGAACTAAAATGACAAGCAAAGAAATGGTGAAGAGAACGGATGATGGAGCAGCCAGAGGGTCAGCAGCTGGGCCAGTCGACGAAGAGGGACGGACAGTAGACACAGGAATGGCAAAGGAGACCGTGGTCCGGGCCACATCCCCCTGTTGCTGGGCCTCAGTGCCGGAGGGTGTCTTCCGACCCTCCTTCCTGTACCGCGTCGAGTCACCTCCGCGCGCTCCTCCTCCTCGTCGTCGTCGTCGTCAGGAAGCTCAATGACATTGCGTGGCCCTTCAGAAGACAAACAAAGAATTCAGTCGACTGACAATCCGAACGGGTAAAAGACAGAGCTCGGTCGAGAATCCGCACCTGAGCGGGACGTGGTGGTGTCAGCAGTCTCCTCGTCAGCGCGGCCCTTGTCAACATCCATCGAGGTCGCAGAAGCAGCAGCACTGAAGATTTCGTAGAAAGTGAGTCGACAGAAGCAAAGTTGATCTCCAAAAGGAAAGAAACTGAAGCAGAGTTGCACTTACGTGGAGGCGATTGGGACGTCCACTTTGATCTTGGGCAAGGCCTTCCGGGATTTGACAGTAGTGACCTTAGGCTGCTTTGGTGCCTTTCCAGTCGGATCTGGAGTGAACGTGCGAGTCCGTTTCTGCACTTGGGAGCTGGAGGGGCCCGCCCTGGTACGCACGGCCTCTAGGTCGTGCTTCTCCTTGGAGCGCTTCTCGCCGCAGGGATGCGACTCGACCTCCTCGCAGCTGCTAGAATCCTCGCTCTCCTCCTCAGTCTCCTCGTCAGACTTCCAGTCGGAAGCCTCGCCTACGCCTTCTTCTCCCTCCTGGACCTGCCCACCATTGGGCACCGAAAACATTTCGGTATAGATCTGCAGAGAAGAAGAATAATCATACGTCAGTGGGATTCATCAGACGTCCGCAAGCAGGAGACATGAAATTCACTCAGAAGCCGAGGCCGAACCTTGTCAGGTTGGTGATCTGCGTCGAATGGGCGAACTCTTCCAGTCCCCCGAGGGTTGTCCATGTTCCCAGTGATGCACTTCAGGCACTGCGCCATCGTCAGCGCCGCAGCTTCCTCCGGATGGACCCGAGATGAGTCGTCGGCGCCGGAGTACAACCACATCGGATGGTCCCGGGCTTGGAGGGGCTGGATCCTCCTCATGAGGAACACCTCGAGCAGATCCATCCCCGTGACCCCGTCGCGAACCCACTGAACCACCCGCTCCACCATCATGTCTACCACTACCCTCTCAGCCCGACTCATGAGCAACGTCGGTGGCTGGTTGACTTGACCCAAATAAAATGGAGGAAGCCCAGTCGGCTGACCAGGAGCCAGAACGTCCCTACAGTAGAACCAAGTCGACTGCCATCCCCGGACCGACTCAGGAAGGGTCATGGCAGGGAAAGTGCTCCTACCCCTGAGCTGGATACCCAGTCCGCCAAACATCTGGATGACATGCGACCTCTCGTCACTCGGGTTCGCTTTCTTGACGGTTTGGGAACGACAAGTGAAGATATGTTTGAACAGGCCCCAGTGCGGTCTACATCCGAGGAAGTTCTCGCACATCGAAACGAATGCGGCCAAGTAGGTGATGGTGTTGGGAGTGAAGTGATGCAACTGGGCGCCGTAAAAAGCCAGAAAACCGTGGAAGAAAGAGTGCGGAGGCAAAGAAGAACCTCGGTCGACGTGATTCGCGAGGAGAACGCACTCGCCCTCCCATGGCCGGGGCTCGAGCTCGCCCTCCGGCAACCGCCAGGAGTCGCAGACGATCAGGCCCTCCTACACCAGCTCCTCCATGTCCTCCGGCGTTATCGTGGACCTGATCCAGTCCCCATGGATCCAGCCAGGCGGGAGCCCGGACCTCGATGACGATCCCCCTCGATTGGATCTCTTCCCTTTCCCCGTCGCCGCCGCTTTCTTCGAGCGCTCCAGAGCCGCCGTCTTGTCCTTACTCATGGAAGGCGAGCCGGTGCGGACCGAGCGGCGGAAGGTGGAGAGCAGGAGCGCGGTAGAGAAACATAGGAAGAAGAAGCAAGGAATGGGTGCACAGTACCTCCGCCTCGGCCGCAACGCGCACTTATAGCGTAGCGGTCGAGTGACTGACTGGTGGCCGCGAGCTATCCCGTCAAATCCCGCAACCGGCGCGCACACGATATGTGGCGAAAAAGGTGGTGCGGAGATCGAGGCGTCCCGAGCATATCCGATCCGATAGCCGTGGCACGACCTGTCCCACGCGCTTCCCCAAATTTCAAAATCCCGCAGAATCCGGAGACCAGAGAGCAACCAATCCCGCCTAAAACAGCACGCCCCACTGGTGCTCGGAACCGTGCACAAAGTTCAGTCGATGGTCAACACAAGCAAGTACACTCGGTGGTTCTTGAATCGATTAAGGCGACCAAGTCGGGTTGAAGAGTCAGCCTGGTCCGCGAGCTCAAAGAAGATCTCCCCAGGGGCATCGAACCCGAGTCAAGGCCAACTTCAACACTCTCCTCCACTCGAACCTCAATCCATTCGGGGGCTACTGATGATGTTACAGACCTAGGGTAGGGTCACGGGCCTGACCCAGGTACCCCACCCAAGGTCACTACTCCAGAAGCTCAAAAGACAAATTCGAAGACAGCAAGGTCGGTCGACTGTGGCTGCCCAAGAGGACATATCACTCGACCGAGCACCCGCTCCCTGACGAGTCAACTCCACTCGACCATCCAAAGACACTCGACCCCCGAAGGTCAAAGGTCCCTTAGGACAGCAACGGTTTGGCATTCATTCTATGACAATGAATGCCTTTACCACTCTTTATTGCAGGCGTTATCAGTAACACCCTGCCTTTATGTACATTGAACCCTTTGTAACGTGGGGATGACTGGGGTCCTGGCGAACTCTATATAAGCCACCCCCTCCTCCAGTACAAGGGTTCGCACCCCTTGTAACTCAAACACCCATATATAGTCCAGTCGACGGCCTTAGGGCACCGAGACGTAGGGCTTTTACTTCCTCCGAGAAGGGCATGAACTCGTAGCTAGGACCTCGCTCCCTCTTACGTACCCCGTACTCGTACTGTCAGACTTAGAACCACGACACCCAAAGCCAAGCACTTCTCCCATTGCAAAAACTATAGATCTAGTAGGCCAAATCAAACCAATAATTCGAAGAGACTTGCAAGGATATTATAATCATACATAAAAGATTTCAGAAAAGAATCAAATATTTCTCGTAGATAATCTTGATCATAAACCCACAATTCATCGGATATCAACAAACACACCGCAAAAAGATTACATCGAATAGATCTCCTCGAAGATCGAGGAGAACTTGGTATTGAGATCCAAAAAGAGAGAAGAAGCCATCTAGCTAATAACTATGGACCCGAAGGTTTGTGGTAAACTACTCAAAACTCATGGCGAGGCTATGGTATTGATGTAGAAGCACTCCGTGGTAGATCCTGTTGGGGAACGTAGCAGAATTCAAAAAAATTCCTACGCTTCACCAAGATCAATCTAAGGAGTCATGTAGCAACGAGCATAATGGAGTGCATCTACATACCCTTTTGTAGATCGCGTGCGGAAGCGTTCGAAGGAACATCGATGAAGTAGTCGTATTCTTCGAGTTCCTCGTCACCGATGATCCCAGCGCCGAATGGACGACACCTCCGCGTTCAACACACGTACGGTACAGCGACGTCTCCTCCTTCTTGATCCAGCAAGGGGGGAGGAGAGGTTAACGGAGATCCAGCAGCACGACGGAGTGGTGGTGGATGCAACAGGAAAAACTACAGGGCTTCGCCGGCGCCCTGCGGGAGGAGTTGGAAGTGTGACGGGAGGGGGGAGAGGCGCCAGAGGCTTGGGGTGCGGCTGCCCTCTCCCCCCCACTATATATAGGGTCCAGGGGGGCGCCGGCCCTAGGAGATGCAATCTCCTAGGGGGCGGCGGCCAGAGGGGGGAGACTTGCCCCCCAAGGCATAGGGGGCGCCCCCTCCCCCTAGGGTTTCAACCCTAGGCGCATGAAGGGGGGCCCATGTGAGTGCGCCAGCCCACCAGGGGCTGGCCCCCTTCCCCTTGCGGCCTACGGGGCCCTCCGGGATGGGTGGCCCCACCCGGTGGACCCCCGGGACCCCTCCGGTGGTCTCGAGACACTCCCTGTGACCCCCTGAATTCACCCGATGGCCGAAACTGGACTTCCTATATATCATTCTTTACCTCCGGACCATTCCGGAACTCCTCGTGACGTCCGGGATCTCATCCGGGACTCCGAACAACATTCGGGTTTCCATGTGCATGTATCTCTACAACCCTAGCGTCACCGTACCTTAAGTGTGTAGACCCTACGGGTTCGGGAGACACGCGCACATGACCGAGACGACTCTTCGGTCAATAACCAACAGCGGGATCTGGATACCCATGTTGGTTCCCACGTGTTCCTCGATGATCTCATCGGATGAACCACTGTGTCAAGGATTCACTCAATCCCGTATGTTATTCCCTTTGTCTATCGGTACGGTACTTGCCCGAGATTCGATCGTCGGTATGCCCGATACCTTGTTCAATCTTGTCATGGCAAGTCTCTTTAATCGTTCCGTAATCCATCATCCCGTGGCTAACTCCTTAGTCACTTTGAGCTCATTATGATGATGTCTTACCGAGAGGGCCCAGAGGTACGTCTCCGTCATACGGAGTGACAATATCCCAGTCTCGGTTCGTACCAACTCAACATACACTTTCGGAGATACCTGTTGTGTACCTTTATAGCCACCCAGTTACGTTGTGACGTTTGGCACACCCAAAGTATTCCTACGGTATCCGGGAGTTGCACAACCTCATGGTCTAAGGAATAAATACTTGACACTGGAAAAGCTTTAAGCATTACGAACTATACGATCTCGTGCCAGGCTTAGGATTGGGTCTTGTCCATCACATCATTCTCCTAATGATGTGATCCCGTTATCAATGACATCCTATGTCCATGGTCAGGAAACCTTGACCATCTGTTGATCAACGAGCTAGTAACTAGATGCTTACCAGGGACACGTTGTGGTCTATGTATTCACACATGTATCGCTGTTTCCGTACAATACAATTCAAGCATGAATAACAGACAATTATCATGAACAAGGAAATATAATAATAATCCTTTTATTATTGCCTCTAGGGCATATTTCCAACAGTCTCCCACTTGCACTAGAGTCAATAATCTAGTTACATTGTGATGAATCGAACACCCATAGAGTTCTGGTGTTGATCATGTTTTGCCCGTGGAAGAGGTTTAGTCAACGGGTCTGCAACATTCAGATCCGTATGCACTTTACAAATATCTATGTCTCCATCTTGAACATAATTCCGGATGGAGTTGAAACGGCGCTTGATGTGCTTGGTCTTCTTATGAAACCTGGGCTCCTTGGTAATGGCAATAGATCCAGTGTTGTCACAGAAGAGAGTCATCGGGCTTGACGCGCTTGGAATGACTCCTAGGTCGGTGATGAACTCCTTCATCCAGACTCCTTCTTGTGCTGCTTCGCAAGCAGCTATGTACTCCGCTTCACATGTAGAATGCGCCACGACGCTCTGCTTGCAACTGCACCAGCTGACTGCTCCACCATTCAAAATATACACGTATCCGGTTTGTGACTTTGAGTCATCCAGATCTGTGTCGAAGCTAGCATCGACGTAACCCTTTACGACGAGCTCTTCGTCACCTCCATAAACAAGAAACATATCCTTAGTCCTCTTCAGGTACTTTATGATGTTCTTGACCGCTGTCCAGTGTTCCATACCGGGATCACTTTGATACCTCCCTACCAAACTAATGGCAAGGTTCACATCAGGTCTGGTACACAGCATGGCATACATGATAGAACCTATGGCTGATGCATAGGGAATGACACTCATCTTTTCTCTATCTTCTGCCGTGGTCGGGGACTGAGCCTTGCTCAATCTCATACCTTGCAAAACAGGCAAGAACCCTTTCTTGGACTGATCCATATTGAACTTCTTCAATATCTTGTCAAGGTATGTGCTTTGTGAAAGACCAATGAGGCGTCTTGATCTATCTCTATAGATTTTGATGCCTAATATGTAAGCAGCTTCTCCAAGGTCCTTCATTGAAAAACTCTTATTCAAGTAGGCCTTTATGCTCTCCAAGAATTCTATATCATTTCCCATCAGCAATATGTCATCCACATATAATATGAGAAATGCTACAGAGCTCCCACTCACTTTCTTGTAGATACAGGCTTCTCCCCAAGTCTGTATAAAGCCAAACACTTTGATCACATCATTAAAGCGAATATTCCAACTCCGAGATGCTTGCACCAGCCCGTATATCGAGCGCTGGAGCTTGCATACCTTGTTAGCATTCTCTGGATCGACAAAACCTTCCGGCTGCATCATATACAGCTCTTCCTTGAGGAAACCATTAAGGAATGCTGTTTTGACGTCCATTTGCCATATCTCATAATCATAGAATGCGGCAATTGCTAACATGATTCGGAATGACTTCAGCATCGCTACGGGAGAGAAAGTCTCGTCGTAGTCAATCCCTTGAGCTTGTCGATAACCCTTAGCGACAAGCCGAGCCTTATAGATGGTCACATTACCATCCGCGTCTGTCTTTTTCTTAAATATCCATTTATTTTCTATGGCATGCCTATCATCGGGCAAGTCCACCAAAGTCCGTACTTTGTTTTCATACATGGATTCTATCTCAGATTTCATGGCTCCAAGACATTTATTGGAATCCGGGCCCGCCATCGCTTCTTCATAGTTCGAAGGTTCACCGTTGTCTAACAACATTATTTCCATGACAGGGTTGCCGTACCACTCTGGTGCGGAACGTGTCCTTGTGGACCTTCGAAGTTCAGTAGTAACTTGATCTGTATCTTCATGATCATCATCATTAACTTCCTCCCTTGTCGGTGCAGGAACCT
The DNA here is from genome assembly GCA_902687465.1 of Secale cereale. Taxonomy (NCBI): domain Eukaryota; kingdom Viridiplantae; phylum Streptophyta; class Magnoliopsida; order Poales; family Poaceae; genus Secale; species Secale cereale. The sequence goes on from LR738714.1 coordinate 1,025,931, forward strand.
CAGGAACAATTTCCTGCGCTGTGCTACTTTCTGGTTTGGGAGGGGTGACTGTCACCTCATCAAGTTCTACTTTCCTCCCACTCACTTCTTTCGAGAGAAACTCTTTCTCCAGAAAGGATCCATTCTTGGCAACAAATACCTTGCCTTCGGATCTGTGGTAGAAGGTGTACCCAATCGTTTCCTTTGGGTATCCTATGAAGACGCATTTTTCCGATTTGGGTTCGAGCTTCTCAGGTTGAAGTTTCTTGACATAAGCATCGCAACCCCAAACTTTCAGAAACGACAGCTTAGGTTTCTTGCCAAACCAAAGTTCATACGGTGTCGTCTCAACGGATTTCGACGGAGCCCTATTCAAAGTGAATGCGGCAGTCTCTAAAGCATAACCCCAAAAAGATAGCGGTAAGTCTGTGAGAGACATCATAGATCGCACCATGTCCAACAGGGTACGATTTCGACGTTCGGACACACCGTTACGCTGAGGTGTTCCGGGCGGTGTCAATTGTGAAACAATTCCACAGTTCCTAAGATGTGTGCCAAATTCACGACTTAAATATTCACCCCCACGATCCGATCGCAAGAACTTTATTTTTCTGTCACGTTGATTCTCAACCTCATTCTGAAATTCCTTGAACTTTTCAAAGGTCTCAGACTTGTGCTTCATCAAGTAGATATACCCATATCTACTCAAGTCATCTGTGAGGGTGAGAACATAACGATAGCCTCCGCGAGCCTCAACACTCATTGGACCGCACACATCGGTATGTATGATTTCCAATAAGTTGGTTGCTCGCTCCATTGTTCCGGAGAACGGAGTCTTGGTCATCTTGCCCAAGAGGCATGGTTCGCACGTGTCAAATGATTCATAATCAAGAGACTCCAGAAGTCCATATGCATGAAGCTTCTTCATACGTTTGACACCAATATGACCAAGGCGGCAATGCCACAAGTATGTGGGACTATCATTGTCAACTTTACAACTTTTGGCATTCACACTATGAATATGTGTATCATCACGATCGAGATTCATCAAAAATAAACCATTGACCAGCGGGGCATGACCATAAAACATATCTCTCAAATAAATAGAACAACCATTATTCTCGGATTTAAATGAGTAGCCATCTCGCATCAAACGAGATCTAGATACAATGTTCATGCTCAAAGCTGGTACTAAATAACAATTATTAAGGTTTAAAACTAATCCTGAGGGTAGATGTAGAGGCAGCGTGCCGACGGCGATCACATCGACCTTGGAACCATTCCCGACGCGCATCGTCACCTCGTCCTTCGCCAGTCTCCGCTTATTCCGCGGCTCCTGCTTTGAGTTACAAATATGAGCAACTGCACCGGTATGAAATACCCATGAGCTACTACGAGCGCTGGTAAGGTACACATCAATAACATGTATATCACATATACCTTTGACATTGCCGGCCTTCTTGTCTGCTAAGTATTTGGGGCAGTTCCGCTTCCAGTGACCCGTTCCCTTGCAATAAAAGCACTCAGTCTCAGGCTTGGGTCCATACTTTGGCTTCTTCCCGGCAACTGGCTTACCGGGCGCGGCAACTCCCTTGCCGTCCTTCTTGAAGTTCTTCTTACCCTTGCCCTTCTTGAACTTAGTGGTTTTATTGACCATCAACACTTGATGCTCTTTCTTGATCTCCACCTCTGCTGATTTCAGCATTGAATACACCTCAGGAATGGACTTCTCCATCCCTTGCATATTGAAGTTCAACACGAAGCTCTTGTAGCTAGGTGGGAGCGACTGGAGGATTCTGTCAACAACCGCTTCGTCCGGGAGATTCATTCCCAACTAAGACAAGCGGTTGTGCAATCCAAAAATCTTGAGTATGTGCTCACTGACAGAACTGTTTTCCTCCATCTTACAGCTGTAGAATGCATTGGAGACATCATATCTCTCAACTCGGGCATGAGCTTGGAAAACCATTTTCAGCTCTTGGAACATCTCATATGCCCCGTGGTGCTCAAAACGCTTTTGGAGCCCCGATTCTAAGCTGTAGAGCATGCCGCACTGAACCAGGGAGTAATCATCACAACGCAACTGCCAAGCGTTCATAACATCTTGGTTTGCCGGGGCGGGAGCGTCACCTAGCGGTGCTTCTAGGACATAAGTTTTCTTGGCAGCTATGAGGATGATCCTCAGGTTACGGACCCAGTCTGTATAGTTGCTACCATCGTCTTTCAGCTTGGATTTCTCTAGGAACGCGTTGAAGTTGAGGGTGACATGAGCGTGGGCCATTTGATCTACAAGACATATTGTAAAGAATTTAGACTAAGTTCATGATAATTAAGTTCATCTAATCAAATTTTAATGAACTCCCACTCAGATTGACATCTCTCCAGTCTTCTAAGTGATACATGATCCGAATCGACTAGCCCGTGTCCGATCATCACATGAGACGGACTAGTCATCAACGGTGAACATCTTCATGTTGATCGTATCTTCTATACGACTCATGTTCGACCTTTCGGTCTTCCGTGTTCCGAGGCCATGTCTGTACATGCTAGGCTCGTCAAGTGAACCCTAAGTGTATTGCGTGTGTAATGCTGGCTTACACCCGTCGTATGCGAACGTTAGAGCCTATCACACCCGATCATCACGTGGTGCTTCGGAACAACGATCCTTAGCAACGATGCACAGTTAGGGGGAACACAATTCTTGAAATTTTGAGTGAGAGATCATCTTATTTACTACCGTCGTTCTAAGTAAACAAGATGCATAAACATGATAAACATCACATGCAATCAAATAAAGTGACATGATATGGCCAATATCATCTTGCTCCTTCGATCTCCATCTTCGGGGCACCATGATCATCTTTGTCACCGGCTCGACACCATGATCTCCATCATCGTGTCTTCATGAAGTCGTCACGCCAACTATTACTTCTACTACTATGGCTAACGTTTAGCAATAAAGTAAAGTAATTACATGGCGTTATTCAGTGACACGCAGGTCATACAATAATTAAGACAATTCCTATGGCTCCTGCCGGTTGTCATTTTCATCGACATGCAAGTCGTGATTTCCTATTACAAGAACATGATCAATCTCATACATCACATATATCATTCATCACATTTTCTTGGCCGTACCATATCACATAGCACATGCTGCAAGAACAAGTTAGACGACCTCTAATTGTTGTTGCAAGTTTTACGTGGCTTCTATAGGTTTTCTAGCAAGAACGTTTCTTACCTACGCCAAAACCACAACGTGATTTGTCAATTTCTATTTACCCTTCATAAGGACCCTGTTCATCGAATCCGATCCGACTAAAGTGGGAGAGACAGACACCCGCCAGCCACCTTATGCAACTAATGCATGTCTGTCGGTGGAACCAGTCTCACGTAAGCGTACGTGTAAGGTCGGTCCGGGCCGCTTCATCCCACGATGCCGCCGAATCAAGATTGGACTAGTAACGGTAAGAAAATTGAGCAAACTCAACGCCCACAACTTGTTTGTGTTCTACTCGTGCAAGATGCTACGCAAAGACCTAGCTCAGATGCCACTGTTGGGGAACGTAGCAGAATTCAAAAAAATTCCTACGCTTCACCAAGATCAATCTAAGGAGTCATCTAGCAACGAGCATAATGGAGTGCATCTACATACCCTTTTGTAGATCGCGTGCGGAAGCGTTCGAAGGAACGTGGATGAAGTAGTCGTACTCTTCGAGTTCCTCGTCACCGATGATCCCAGCGCCGAACGGACGGCACCTCCGCGTTCAACACACGTATGGTACAGCGACGTCTCCTCCTTCTTAATCCAGCAAGGGGGGAGGAGAGGTTGACGGAGATCCAGCAGCACGACGGCGTGGTGGTGGATGCAACAGGAAAAACTGCAGGGCTTCGTCGGCGCCCTGCGAGAGGAGTTGGAAGTGTGACGGGAGGGGGGAGAGGCGCCAGAGGCTTGGGGTGCGGCTGCCCTCTCCCCCCCACTATATATAGGGGCCAGGGGGGCGTCGGCCCTAGGAGATGCAATCTCCTAGGGGGCGGCGGCTAGAGGGGGGAGACTTGCCCCCCGGCCAAGGCATTGGGGGCGCCCCCTCCCCCTAGGGTTTCAACCCTAGGCGCATGGAGGGGGGCCCATGTGGGTGCGCCAGCCTACCATGGGCTGGCCCACTTCCCCTTGCGGCCTACGGGGCCCTTCGGGATGGGTGGCCCCACCCGGTGGACCCCCGGGACCCCTCTGGTGGTCCTGAGACACTCCCGGTGACCCCCGGAATTCACCTAATGGCAGAAACTGGACTTCCTATATATCATTCTTTACCTCCGGACCATTCCGGAACTCCTCGTGATGTCCGGGATCTCATCCGGGACTCCGTACAACATTCGGTTTCCATGTGCATGTATCTCTATGATACGTCCAAAACGTATCTATAATTTCTGCTTGCTCCATGCCACTTTTGGGTGATATTGCTATGATATTCATACACTTCCATACACTTTTGATCATATTTGGACTAACTTACTAATCCAGTGCACCCCAATGCCAGTTTCTGTTTTCCGCTGTTTTTGTATTTCAGGTTTTCACGTTTCGAGAACTGCCCAGAAAAATCCAGAAAAATTATATAAAAAATCAGCGTTCCGGAAACAACACTGCGTCCGAAGGGCAGCCTGGGGGGGGGGCACCAGGGCTCCAGGCGCCCTGGCGGCGCGCCCCCCCTGGGACGCGCCGGGGGGGCGCCTGGGCCCCCTGAAGCCCGTCCGGTGCCCCCCTTTGGCATATATTTAGAGGGTCCTCCGAAACCCTCAGAGAAGGAACTCTTTTCGCGATCCCATCTCTGTTCCGCCGCCGCCGCCGCTTCCAAGATCGGGAGCACCAGGAGAACTCTTCCCGGCACCCTGCCGGAGGGGAGGATCACCACCGGGAGCTTCTCCACCACCATGGACGCCTCCCGAATGACTCGTGAGTAGTCTCCCTTGGACCATGAGTCCATGACCAGTAGCTATGTGATGTTCTCCTCCCGTTCTTGTGCTTCACTAATTAGTCCTCATGAGCTGCCCTACATGATCGAGGCACCTATGTAACCCTTATGTTGTTGCTATGTTGAGTTTGCTGGGATCCGATGGATTATGAGATTATGTTCAGATTGATCTTGAGTAATATATTTGATTCACCTCTTTTATATTTATGTTCATAAGTAATTCTTGCATGTTCTCCGTTGTTATTTATTGCTTTGGCCGAGTAGTAGGTAGTGACTCCAAGAGGGAACGTTATGCTTGATTGTGGGTTCATGCCCCTCGATGACTAGCTTGAGTGACAGAAACATGAGTCTAGGGGATGTGCTGTTGCCACAAGGGGGGAAACAACGGTGCTTGTGCCCGCGGGTGCAAGGATTGTTTACTTTACGCAAAGTTCTTTTAATGCAGTTGTCTGTTGCTTTGAGTTTACACTATGGGTGGGGCTCGCAACTTAATACCAGCGAGATGTTCTGGATAGATATCTCAAGGTGGATGATTAGTAGTAGGCATTGATGGATTTCGGTCTACTTACTTTGGCGTACCGCCCATGCTTTGAACCTCAACCTTTCTTGCAGTGTAGTCATCATTGGTTTGCGTTCGTGGTCCTGTCAATTGCCCAGCTGTAATTTGTTTACCTCACATAGCTGTTTTATCGTCTTTTGGGAGAGAGACATCACTAGTGAACATCATGAGACTCCGGTCCATATTACCATCATTGATCACACCCGTTATTTACTTTTCGTTATTATTTACTATTGCAAAAACACTATCTATCACTACTATCATTGCTTTTAACCCTTTGTGAACTACAAGGCCGGAGGGATTGACAACCTCTCTGTACTCGTTGGGAGCAAAGTTATTTGTATCTGCGTGCAGGTCCACGTTGATTGCTAATTGCGCCGTTAGTAGTTGACACCTACTTGTTGAACCTAGGAGTCTCTGGGGATTCGATCCTTGGCATCTTTGCTAAGGGAAAACACTTCTACTTACTGCATCTTACACCTTCCACTTGGGGTAACCAACGAGGGGTTCGAGGCCCATCACTCTACAACCCTAGCGTCACCGTACCTTAAGTGTGTAGACCCTACGGGTTCGGGAGACACGCGGACATGACCGAGACGACTCTCCAGTCAATAACCAACAGCGGGATCTGGATACCCATGTTGGTTCCCACGTGTTCCTCGATGATCTCATCGGATGAACCACTGTGTCAAGGATTCACTCAATCCCGTATGTTATTCCCTTTGTCTATCGGTACGGTACTTGCCCGAGATTCGATCGTCGGTATGCCCGATACCTTGTTCAATCTCGTCATGGCAAGTCTCTTTACTCGTTCCATAATCCATCATCCCGTGGCTAACTCCTTAGTCACTTTGAGCTCATTATGATGATGTCTTACCGAGAGGGTCCAGAGGTACCTCTCCGTCATACGGAGTGACAATATCCCAGTCTCGGTTCGTACCAACTCAACAGACACTTTCGGAGATACCCGTTGTGTACCTTTATAGCCACCCAGTTACGTTGTGACGTTTGGCACACCCAAAGTATTCCTATGGTATCCGGGAGTTGCACAACCTCATGGTCTAAGGAATAAATACTTGACACTAGAAAAGCTTTAAGCATTACGAACTATACGATCGCGTGCTAGGCTTAGGGTTGGGTCTTGTCCATCACATCATTCTCCTAATGATGTGATCCCGTTATCAATGACATCCTATGTTGTAATGCCCTGGATGTAATACTTTCCCTTTTGGGCATATAATATATCTCCGGCTTCATCTTTTCCATCTCGGGTTCTTTGTCTTTCGGGTGTTCGTCGTTTTGTTGTGTGCGTGTGTGGCATTTATTCATATCATGTAGACATGTCCATCGCATTGCATTTGTGTTGTCGGTTGCATCCGGTTCCACGCGTTCCTTCCCGTTGTCCGTTTCGCGTTCCGGAGCTCCCTCACGTGTCCGTGGCGTCTCGTAGACCTACTTTGGTGTTTGGCCGGGTAACGTTGCCGGTGTGGCGCGTGACTTGTCGTGTGTTGTTGTTTTGTTGTGTGAGACCCGCCTGTCAAATCTCGTCGCGTTTCGAGTCCGTTTGCTATCCCAACAGTTATTCGTGTTGGCCCAAAGTGCCTCCACTTTGTGGCCCAAGACAACCCTCCTGCAGCCCACTAGCCTCCCCTAGGCCCATCCTAACTCCCCTCGTGATCGGATCCGTCGGATCGCGATCGGAGGGCTCCTAAACACCTAAAAACCCTAACCCTAGCAGATCTGATATTTATAGACCCCCCTAGGTCCATTTTTGGGCATCCCTAACCTCTAGCTTCTCCTCCCCTATTTTTTTGGATCCAACCAGCCACCTCACTGCCACTTGGCTTCTCCCATCGAGCCTAGCCGCCGCCAGCGACTGGATCGGGCGGATCCAGCCGCTACCGAGCAGGGTCAACGCCAGCGACGTTTTCCCTGGTGACTGGATCTGGCACGTCGCCGATCTGGGCCTCTCCCGCGCCAGGTCCCAGGCCACTTCGCCGATCCACCCCGCCAGCTTCTCGCCGCTTCGCCTCCTCTCGCCCTGGACCACTTCGCCGATCCGTCTGGGGCCCGAAGGCCAGGCCGCATCGCCTCACCGCACCGCGCTAGGCGCCCGGCCTCCCACCGCGGGCCGCCGCCTTCATCATCCGCCCTGGGCCGCCGCCTCCATCGCGGGCCGCCTCCTCACCGCAGCTCGCCCCTCCCGCTTCAGCCGAAGGCCTGGGCTCCACGGGCCGCCGCCTCTCGCCGATTACGCGGCCCAGCCACCAGCCACCAGCTCGCCACCGCGGGACGGCCTCTCCCTCGCCAGATCGCGCGGGCCGAGATCCAGCAGCCTCCCAGGCCGGCCCGTTACGCCGCCCCTCCTGGGCCGTCGCCACCCCGCCAGGCCGAGGCCTTCCAGCGCGCCGGGCCCCAGGCCTCCTCCACTCCGGGCCGCTTCCAGCCGCCGCGGGCCTTCCTCCCAGCCGAGTCCCTCCTCCCGCCGCATCAGATCCGCTCGGGCCCGAGCCCGTGGACTTCATCTCTCAGATCTGAGGTTGCTTTATAAAAACCCTAGTCCCTGTTGTTTTCTGTTGTGTGCTGATGCTGTTTTCTAACTGCTATAACTTTTTGTGTGGATGTCCGTTTTGCGCAAATAGCATGTCCAGACGTTCGTGGTGATTAGCACTACGTTTTATCTTTTTGTGCCATGCATGTTAGAGATCATCTAGGTGCTTATTTTTCTGTTGCAATAGTGCATCGTGATAAAACTGCTGCTATGTGATGTTTTTATGCCATCTTTGCTATGTGATATCTTTTAGCTCGTTTGTCCGAATGATGCAAATGACATGTCCATGTGTTCGTCTTGCCATGCTCTACATGTTGCTTGTGTTAGGTTGCATGATAGATTTATTCTTGCCATGAATATCCTCGTTGCAAAGTGCTATGTGGCTGTGATGTCATTTCACTTGTTATGAAATGCCATCTTGTTGAGCTCATTGCTATCATTGTGTTTATCTCCATGATGCATGCTTGTATGTTTCGGATTCACCATCATGTGTACTTTGATGTGGAGCTTACCACTTGCCATGTTTAGTCTCGAGGTGACTTAAACTTGCTCTTTTAGATGCCATGATGAAACTGCTGTTTTAACACTTAGTGGTTTTTCACTAAGTCTGAAATCTGTAACGTTCCGATGCCATGTTTGCTTGCTGCTCTAGGACAAACCATGATAGTTTTGGGGTGGATCTTGATGGTTCCTTGTAGTATATATTGTTGGCTTTCCATCCATGTTCTCACATGATTATTTAAGTGGCTGTAGCATGTTTAACTTTTGCTCCAAAGTTTCAATAAAATTCTGCTGCCAGAATTTTATTATCAAGTTCAATATGTCCAAGCTTATTGCTATTGATCCGTGGCTCCTTTGGGGGTGCACCTTTGGACTTATTTGCTGTAGGATATGTCTAGTTTATGTTCATGCTCTTTGCCATGGTGTTTGAGTGCTGTAGCCTAATTATTTTGTGCTCCGAAGTTGCTATGTTGCTGTAATTTTCAGCTTTCGCATGTTTCTTGTTTCGGGCATAACTTTTAGCCCGTAGCTCCGATTTCAGCGAATCTTATATGAAACTTGATTGATTTTCTGTGTAGATTCATAATATCATATTGTTATCATGTTTTGAGGTGATTTGCTTGAGTGCTAGTTTTCCGTGCTCCGTGTGCTCCCTTAGTGCATCCATCATGCGTCCATCATTTTGTTGTGCGCATTGCATCTTGTTGATTCGTGCCTTGTGTGATTGTATTGTTTAGAGCCGGAAGCTGAGACCGAGTACGAGTACGAGCACGAGGTTACCAACGAGGTTGAGCACGAGGACCCTTCTTACGATCCGAACGACTACACTTCAGGCAAGATGACCGAACCCGGATACCATTACTATTTTTGCCTATTGCTAGTAGACTCGATCTATAGTTTTGCCTCGATGCCCATGTCTTTCATGTCAGCCTCCTACTTGTAACCATTACCATGTTCAACCACCCTACCTATGCAAACCGTTGCTTGGCTAAGTACGCTTCGCTCAGCCCTTCTTATAGCGTTGCTAGTTGCAGGTGAAGATCGAAGATGCTTGCTTCATGTTGAAGTTTGTTGGGTTATATCACACTATATAAATGCTTAAAATGAAATCATCTATATATTGGCAAGGGTGGAAGGCTAAGCCTTTTGCTTGGTGATTTGTTCCACTCATGCCGTTAGGAACCGTTTAAACCGGTGTTATGTTCCTTGATTATGCGTTCCTAACACGGTTGGGGTGTATGGGACCCCCTCGATAAACCGCTAAGTGCTAAGTCTTTTCCAGCAAGTCCCAACATTGGTACTACTCGCCTAAACAACTAAAACTTTCCGAGGGAGTAATTAACCCGAGGCTTATTTAATTCAACCCCCCTGGGCCAGTGCTCGATGTGAGTGTTGGTCCAAACTAGAGTCGTGTGCGGGGCCCCCCTTGGCAACTTGGGTATTTCGGCCACTGTACGCTGTGCTCATCCGGTCGTGGCCTGAGACTAGATACGCGCGGCTACTATCAGGGTGTTGGCACGCCGGGAGGATTTGCTGGATTAGCCTTATCTTAGTTCGGAGTATCTTGAGCACGGGATTCCGAGAATACTCGGGTCTTCCCACTTTGGAGTTGCGACTCCGCGGATCGTGGGCTTGTAATGGGTCAAGTTGGAACACCCCTGCAGGGTTATGAACTTTCGAAAGCCGTGCCCGTGGTTATGTGGCAGATGGGAGCTTGTTAATATCCGGTTGTAGATAACTTGACACATTGTTCTAATACACTACCAGCGTGTGTACCGTGACTGTCAATTTCCGAATAGGGATTCGGGAGTTGAACACGGTGGGGTTATGTTTGTTGAGCTGTAGCTAGGATCACTTCGTGATCATCTCTCGACCGAGGCATTTCTCTTCTCGCACTCTCTCACGTAAGCTAGTTGCTAGTTGCTGCTGCAGACACTTATTCTTTTCTTCAGCCTTATCCTCTCCCAAGGCTTAAATAGTCTTGTTACCCGGGAACGGGATTGCTGAGTCCTCTGTGGCTCACGGTTACTTCACCACACCAGATGCAGGTCCAGTTGTGAGCTATCCAGGTGATGGCACCGAGCTTGACTGGGAGTATGACGAGGAGCGAAGTCGATACTATGTTCGTTATCCTGATGATCAGTAGTGGAGACTTCTACTAGGATTCGATCCGACCTGTGGACTTAATTTATGTTTGGTATCTTGTTATTTGGATTTTACCCTTAGAGGGCTGTGATGTTTTAATGTATGATGTTTGAGACATGTATTGTTTTTGTGTGACGTGGCGAGTGTAAGCCAACTATGTTTATGTTTTCCATCCCCCTTTTTACATGAGTTGTGCAAAGATACCAGACTTGCGATCATTCCAGCATGGGGTTATGTCTCTAAGTCGTGCCTCGACACGTAGGAGATATAGCTCCATCCTGGGCATTACAAGTTGGTATCAGAGCCTTCTCCGACCTAGGAGCCCCCACTAATTGATCGAATCGTTGACGGTCGAGTCTAGGCACACACTGAAAAATATTTTGAGTCCTATATTTTATCGGAGAGTAGGAATTCTTTGCTTCTCATCCCCTTTCTCTCTGGTGAGGACTCCTAACGACTACTCTTGTCTCTTCTATCTTCAAAAATTGCACCAATTTTTTTTTAGGAATCTTGCGAGTATTCTGGGATTGTTTCGATGTTCTTGTGACGAGAATATTGTTCTCGATGCCTCCTGACATTAGGGGTTGTGGCAGTGTCCCGGGGAGTTGAGCTTCGGGGTATTGTCGTCACAAGCATATCGCGGCAGTACTAAATACTTAAGACGGCCGACATCGAAAATCTCTCCTATACGGCCAGTGGCAAGATAACCCCGACATCACCCAGTACTGGGGAGGTAGTTCGGGAGTATTGCCATAGCTTGTTATAGTGGATGCTTTTTGAAGGTCCGAGGTAGACAGTTTCCGAGAAAGACTGGTTATGTGTTGAAGGATGGATACACCTGGATGTAGGTTTAGAGTTGATTGCGCGGTGCTTCCCGTGTATCCCCAACACCTGATTGCATAACTGGAATCTTTCGGAAATTAATAGGTGGGTTTATCCAGTAGATCGTAGGCATTCTTCCAACGAATGCAGGTTAGCGAGTTTGGGGTTCTACATTGAGTGAAGTGGTATTATGACCCATGTTTCGATTGGGAGTTGCATCTTAAAGGGTCCTTGGCTATGCTGATCCGGGGATTGCAAAACCTTTTCGTAACGCGTTCATATGCTTTCAGCACAAAGATGTTAGAACGAAGCTCCTATCTTGTGTTTGTTCCCGTCTGTACCTTGTTGTTTTTCTTATTTTACCTTTTGTCCCCTATGTGGCTTCTCGTGAAGATTGATGTTATCATTTAACTGAGAATTTCATTCGTTCCTCTTGTTCGAATGATTTCATTCGTTCCTATTGTTCGAATGATTATTGTGAAGACTTGTTGCAATTCATTCCATTGATTCAGCTTATACCTTTTGTCAATCAATTGCTGATTCGTGGTCATCTCTTTCAGGATGGCTCCGAAACGAGTTCCCAACGCTAACCCAGAGGGTGAAGAGGTCCCAGAACGTCCTCCTTCCCCTCCTCCTCCGTCTGAGGCTTGGAGAGCGATTATGCAGAATACAGCTCAGAACACCCAGTTGTTGATGCAGATGATGCAGCAGATGCAAGCTAATCAAGCTAATCAGGGTGTTCCAGGGAATCAAGGCAACTTCTTCAACCAGCAGCACCATGCTACTCTCAACCAGTTCTTGGCCAATAATCCAAAAGCTTTCAGTTACTGTGTCGACCCTCTTGATGCTGAAGATTGGTTAACCGACATAAAGAAGCAATTTGAGTGCAGTAACGTGAAGGAAGAGGATTATGTGAAGTTTGCAGCCTTCCAACTCAAAGGCCAAGCAGCTGACTGGTGGTAGCAATACAAAGACTCTAGGCCAGGTCAGGTGATCTCTTGGGAGAATTTCTGCAAGGACTTTCACTCTCACCACATTCCAACAAGTGTCATCGAGGGTATGCGTGAGCAATTCCGCAACCTGAAGCAGGGCTCTATGACAGTCTATCAGTATAATGTCAAGTTCCAAAACCTCGCCCGCTATGCTAAGCAAGACATTCCTGATGCCAAGAGCAAAATCTACCAGTTCCGTGGAGGTCTGAAAGATGAACTTCAACTTGCTCTCACCTTGTTCGAGCCCGATGAATTCGACAAATTCTATAACATGGCTTTGAAACAAGAGGCAGCTCAGCTTAAGATGGAGGCTTCTAAAAAGAGAATTCGAGATGCCGTTCACTCTTCCTCATCGTCTCAGTTGGTCTCGAAACAACAGAAATTCTGGCTTCCTCCTCCAGTGATTCGAGCTCCTTACAACAACTCCAACAACTCCAACAACAAGAACTCCAGTGGACGTGGTTTCTCCCACCCACCCAACCCGAGCAACCAGTCGAAGAAGCAGTTTCAGTCTCAAGGCTCCAAGTCAAGTGGCTCTCATTTCCGTCCTCTCTCAGAAGTGGTGTGCAACAAGTGTGGCCAGAAGGGTCACTATGCCAACAGATGTTCGAACCCGAAGCGCCCTCCACCTCCTCCTCCTGTCAGTTCAGCTATTGTCAAGCATAACCCCAAGCAAGCAAGGGTCAATCTGATGAGTGCAGCTGAAGCGGAGAATTCTTGTGATGTGATTTCGGGTAACCTCTCAGTTAACTCTTTTCCTGCAAAAGTTTTGTTCGATTCAGGTGCTTCACATTCTTTCATGTCAAGAACTTTTGCATTTTCACATGATATGCCATTGCAAGCTTTGCCGAGACCGATGTCTGTGCTTTCTCCGGGTTTGCTTATGAACTCCAACAACTTTGTTCCGAATGTGTCTATTCGCATGGGTGATTATCGATTTCTGGCTAATCCGGTGGTTCTTGGTAATTCTGACATTGACCTCATCCTCGGAATGGATTGGCTTTCTCAGCATGATGCTCACATTGATTGTGCACAGAAAGAAGTCAAGATGACTCATCCTGATGAAGATGTGATTATCTTAGCCTCCAGGGATAACACTATCAGGCTTTTCTCTCTCAATGATAAGGGCGAAATTAATGCCATATCTCAAATTCCAGTGGTGAACGAATACCAAGACGTCTTTCCTGAAGAACTTCCAGGCATGCCTCCACACCGTCAGGTGGAATTCGTTATTGAACTCGAACCGGGTACTGAGCCAGCATGCCGGCGTCCGTACAAGATCTCTCCGGATGAATTGAAGGAATTGAAGAAGCAGCTTGATAAACAGGAGAGTATGGGTCTCATCAGGCCTAGTACATCGCCTTGGGGCTGTGGTGTCTTATTTGTCAAGAAGAAAGATGGCACGGAGCGTCTCTGCGTTGATTACCGGCCATTGAACAAGAAGACAATAAAGAACAAGTATCCGCTCCCCAACATCAACGAACTCTTCGAGCAACTCAAAGGAGCTAAAGTGTTCTCTAAGCTCGACCTCCGAATGGGCTATCACCAAATTCGCATTCGCGAGGAAGACATTCCCAAGACGGCCTTCAGAACGAGCTACGGTTCATACGAGTATACCGTCATGTCTTTTGGTCTCGCCAATGCTCCTCCTACCTTTTCGAGGATGATGCACTACATCTTCAACCCCTATACCGGCGAGTTTGTGCTTGTGTATCTGGATGCTATTCTGGTGTTTTCCAAGAATGAAGAAGATCACGAAAAGCACTTACGTCTGGTTCTTGATCGACTCCGTGAGCATAAGTTCTATGCCAAGTTCTCAAAGTGTGAGTTTTGGCTCGATAAGGTTTTGTACATGGGCCATATCATCTCAGCTGACGGTATTGCGGTTAATCCCGAGAAAGTTGAAGCAATTGTCAACTGGGAAGCTCCTCAGAATGTCAAGCAACTCCGAAGTTTTCTGGGTCTTGCCAGCTATTGCAGAAGGTTCGTTGAGAACTTCTCCAAGATTGCCAAGCCTCTTTCCAACTTGCTTCAGAAGAATGTCAAATACTTTTGGTCTCCAGAGTGTGAAGTGGCATTCAAAACCCTCAAAGAAAAGCTCGTCTCTGCTCCAGTTCTGACTCCTCCAGATGAGTCCAAGCCCTATGAAGTATTCTGTGATGCTTCTCTTCAAGGACTTGGTGGTGTGCTTATGCAAGATAAGAGAATTGTGGCATACACTTCTCGTCAGCTCAAGCCAAGTGAGAATAACTATCCCACACATGATCTCGAGTTAGCAACTGTGGTACATGCTTTGATTACGTGGAGACATCTGTTGTTGGGCAGAAAGGTCGACATCTTCACTGATCACAAGAGCTTGAAGTACATCTTCACACAGCCGCATCTGAACCTCCGCCAGACTCGTTGGGTTGAAATGATCCAAGAGTATAATCCCAGCATTGAATACACTCCTGGCAAGGCGAATGTGATTGCAGATGCTTTGAGCAGAAAGGCATATTGCAACAGCCTTCTTATCAAGCCGTTCCAGCCTGAGCTTTGTGAAGCATTCAGGAAACTCAACCTCCAAGTTGTTCCGCAGGGTTTTCTTGCAAATCTTCAAGTTGCTCCTACCTTGGAAGATCAGGTCCGTGAGGCCCAACTCAGGGATACCATGGTGAAGAAGGTGAAACATGCTATTGCAAAGGGCATTCCGAAATACAAGTGCTTCCGTGTTGATGAGAGAGATACCTTGTTCTTCGAGGACAGACTCGTTGTTCCCAAAGGTGATCTCAGGAAGCTCATAATGGAAGAAGCACATGATTCTCTCCTTTCCATTCATCCTGGCAGTTCCAAGATGTACCAAGACCTCAAGCAGTCTTACTGGTGGACACGCATGAAAAGGGAAATTTCCCAATTCGTGAATGAATGTGATGTTTGCAGAAGAGTGAAAGCAGAACATCAACGTCCAGCCGGTCTTCTCCAACCTCTTCCTATTCCCGAGTGGAAGTTCGACCACATTGAAATGGACTTCGTCACTGGCTTTCCGAAGTCCAAGAGATGGAATGATTCTATCTTCGTGGTGATTGACAAGCTTACCAAAGTCGCTCACTTCCTGCCAGTCAAAGAATCAATCAATGCAGCTCAATTGGCAGAGCTGTACATTTCCAGAATTGTGTCCTTACATGGCATTCCTCAAGTTATATCCTTAGACCATGGAAGTTTTTTCACTTCAAGGTTCTGGGACTCCTTTCAGTCCGCCATGGGCACTAAGATCAGGTTCAGCACTGCTTTTCACCCTCAGACTAGTGGTCAAGTCGAGCGAGTGAATCAGATTCTAGAAGACATGCTCAGAGCCTGTGTCATCTCCTTTGGCATGAAATGGGAAGACTGCCTTCCATTTGCCGAGTTCTCTTACAACAACAGCTTTCAAGCAAGTGCAGGCAAAGCTCCGTTTGAAATCCTCTATGGCAGAAAGTGCCGTACACCTCTCAACTGGTCTGAAACAGGCGAACGTCAACTTCTTGGCAATGACTTGATCTCATAAGCCGAAGAAATGTGCAAAGTCATACGTGAGAATCTCAAGGCCGCTCAGTCGCGTCAGAAGAGCTACTATGACGGCAAGCATCGTGATTTGGCTTTCAACATTGATGATCATGTCTATCTTCGTGTTTCTCCGATGAAAGGCACTCAGAGATTCGGTATCAAAGGAAAGCTTGCTCCTAGATACGTTGGGCCTTTCAAGATTCTTGGCAAAAGAGGCGACCTAGCCTATCAACTTGAGCTCCCTTCCAACTTCGCCAATGTTCATGATGTGTTCCATGTGTCTCAACTCCGCAAATGCTTCAAGGCACCTGAGCGCATGATTCCGTTTGAAGAGAATGATCTTCAACAAGACCTGTCTTACCGAGAGCATCCCGTTGCTATTCTCGAAGTAACCGAACGCTAGACCCGCAACAAGTCCATCAAATTCTTGAAAGTCAAGTGGTCACACCATACCGACCGAGAAGCTACGTGGGAACGAGAAGATCATCTTCGTTCCGAGTACCCTTCCTTTTTCCAGTCCTAGATCTCGGGACGAGATCTTTTTGTAGTAGAGGAGAGTTTGTAATGCCCCGGATGTAATACTTTCCCTTTTGGGCATATAATATATCTCCGGCTTCATCTACTCCATTTCGGGTTCTTTGTCTTTCGGGTGTTCGTCGTTTTGTTGTGTGCGTGTGTGGCATTTATTCATATCATGTAGACATGTGCATCGCATTCCATTTGTGTTGTCAGTTGCATCCGGTTCCACGCGTTCCTTCCCGTTGTCCGTTTCGCGTTCCGGAGCTCCCTCACGTGTCCATGGCGTCTCGTAGACCTACTTTGGTGTTTGGCCAGGTAACGTTGCCGGTGTGGCGCGTGACTTGTCATGTGTTGTTGTTTTGTTGTGTGAGACCTGCCTGTCAAATCTCGTCGCGTTTCGAGTCCGTTTGCTATCCCAACAGTTATTCGTGTGGGCCCAAAGTGCCTCCACTTTGTGGCCCAAGACAACCCTCCTGCAGCCCACTAGCCTCCCCTAGGCCCATTCTAACTCCCCTCGCGATCGGATCCGTCGGATCGCGATCGGAGGGCTCCTAAACACCTAAAAACCCTAACCTTAGCAGATCTGATATTTATAGACCCCCCTAGGTCCATTTTTGGGCATCCCTAACCTCTAGCTTCTCCTCCCCTATTTTTTTTGGATCCAACCAGCCCCCTCACTGCCACTTGGCTTCTCCCATCGAGCCTAGCCGCCGCCAGTGACTGGATCAGGCGGATCCAGCCGCTACCGAGCAGGTCAACGCCAGCGACGTTTTCCCTGGTGACTGGATATAGCACGTCGCCGATCTGGGCCTCTCCCGCGCCAGGTTCCAGGCCACTTCGCCGATCCACCCCGCCAGCTTCTCGCCGCTTCGCCTCCTCTCGCCCTGGACCACTTCGCCGATCCGTCTGGGGCCCGAAGGCCAGGCCGCATCGCCTCACTGCACCGCGCTAGGCGCCCGGCCTCCCACCGCGGGCCGCCGCCTTCATCATCCGCCCTGGGCCGCCGCCTCCGTCGCGGGCCGCCTCCTCACCGCAGCTCGCCCCTCCCGCTTCAGCCGAAGGCCTAGGCTCCACGGGCCGCCGCCTCTCGCCGATTCCGCGGCCCAGCCACCAGCCACCAGCTCGCCACCGCGGGACGGCCTCTCCCTCGCCAGATCGCGCGGGCCGAGATCCAGCAGCCTCCCAGGCCGGCCCGTTGCGCCGCCCCTCCTGGGCCGTCGCCTCCCCGCCAGGCCGAGGCCTTCCAGCGCGCCGGGCCCCAGGCCTCCTCCACTCCGGGCCGCTTCCAGCCGCCGCGGGCCTTCCTCCCAGCCGAGTCCCTCCTCCCGCCGCATCAGATCAGCTCGGGCCCGAGCCCGTGGACTTCTTCTCTCAGATCTGAGGTTGCTTTATAAAAACCCTAGTCCCTGTTGTTTTCTGTTGTGTGTTGATGCTGTTTTCTAACTGCTATAACTTTTTGTGTGGATGTCCGTTTTGCGCAAATAGCATGTCCAAACGTTCGTGGTGATTAGCACTACGTTTTATCTTTTTGTGCCATGCATGTTAGAGATCATCTAGGTGCTTATTTTTCTATTGCAATAGTGCATCGTGATAAAACTGCTGCTATGTGATGTTTTTATGCCATCTTTGCTATGTGATATGTTTTAGCTCGTTTGTCCGAATGGTGCAAATGACATGTCCACGTGTTCGTCTTGCCATGCTCTACATGTTGCTTGTGTTAGGTTGCATGATAGATTTATTCTTTCCATGAATATCCTCGTTGCAAAGTGCTATGTGGCTGTGATGTCATTTCACTTGTTATGAAATGTCATCTTGTTGAGCTCATTGCTATCATTGTGTTTATCTCCATGATGCATGCTTGTATGTTTCGGAATCACCATCATGTGTACTTTGATGTGGAGCTTACCACTTGCCATGTTTAGTCTCGAGGCGACTTAAACTTGCTCTTTTAGATGCCATGATGAAACTGCTGTTTTAACACTTAGTGGTTTTTCACTAAGTCTGAAATCTGTAACGTTCCGATGCCATGTTTGCTTGCTGCTCTAGGACAAACCATGATAGTTTTGGGGTGGATCTTGATGGTTCCTTGTAGTATATATTGTTGGCTTTCCATCCATGTTCTCACATGCTTATTTAAGTGGCTGTAGCATGTTTAACTTTTGCTCCAAAGTTTCAGTAAAATTCTGCTGCCAGAATTTTATTATGAAGTTCAATATGTCCAAGCTTATTGCTATTGATCCGTGGCTCCTTTGGGGGTGCACCTTTGGACTTATTTGCTGTAGGATATGTCTAGTTTATGTTCATGCTCTTTGCCATGGTGTTTGAGTGCTGTAGCCTAATTATTTTGTGCTCCGAAGTTGCTATGTTGCTGTAATTTTCAGCTTTCGCATGTTTCTTGTTTCGGACATAACTTTTAGCCCGTAGCTCCGATTTCAGTGAGTCTTATATGAAACTTGATTGATTTTCTGTGTAGATTCATAATATCATATTGTTATCATGTTTTGAGGTGATTTGCTTGAGTTCTAGTTTTCCGTGCTCCGTGTGCTCCCTTAGTGCATCCATCATGCATCCATCATTTTGGTGTGCGCATTGCATCTTGTTGATTCGTGCCTTGTGTGATTGTATTGTTTAGAGCCGGAAGCTGAGACCGAGTACGAGTACGAGCACGAGGTTACCAACGAGGTTGAGCACGAGGACCCTTCTTACGATCCGAACGACTACACTTCAGGCAAGATGACCGAACCCGGATACCATTACTATTTTTGCCTATTGCTAGTAGACTCGATCTATAGTTTTGCCTCGATGCCCATGTCTTTCATGTCAGCCTCCTACTTGTAACCATTACCATGTTCAACCACCCTACCTATGCAAACCGTTGCTTGGCTAAGTACGCTTCGCTCAGCCCTTCTTATAGCGTTGCTAGTTGCAGGTGAAGATCGAAGATGCTTGCTTCATGTTGAAGTTTGTTGGGTTATATCACACTATATAAATGCTTAAAATGAAATCATCTATATATTGGCAAGGGTGGAAGGCTAAGCCTTTTGCTTGGTGATTTGTTCCACTCATGCCGTTAGGAACCGTTTAAACCGGTGTTATGTTCCTTGATTATGCGTTCCTAACACGGTTGGGGTGTATGGGACCCCCTCGATAAACCGCTAAGTGCTAAGTCTTTTCCAGCAAGTCCCAACATTGGTACTATTCGCCTAAACAACTAAAACTTTCCGAGGGAGTAATTAACCCGAGGCTTATTTAATTCAACCCCCCTGGGCCAGTGCTCGATGTGAGTGTTGGTCCAAACTAGAGTCGTGTGCGGGGCCCCCCTTGGCAACTTGGGTATTTCGGCCACTGTACGCTGTGCTCATCCGGTCGTGGCCTGAGACTAGATACGCGCGGCTACTATCAGGGTGTCGGCACGCCGGGAGGATTTGCTGGATTAGCCTTACCTTAGTTCGGAGTATCTTGAGCACGGGATTCCGAGAATACTCGGGTCTTCCCACTTTGGAGTTGCGACTCCGCGGATCGTGGGCTTGTAATGGGTCAAGTTGGAACACCCCTGCAGGGTTATGAACTTTCGAAAGCCGTGCCCGCGGTTATGTGGCAGATGGGAGCTTGTTAATATCCGGTTGTAGATAACTTGACACATTGTTCTAATACACTACCAGCGTGTGTACCGTGACTGTCAATTTCCGAATAGGGATTCGAGAGTTGAACATGGTGGGGTTATGTTTGTTGAGCTGTAGCTAGGATCACTTCGTGATCATCTCTCGACCGAGGCATTTCTCTTCTCGCACTCTCTCACGTAAGCTAGTTGCTAGTTGCTGCTGCAGACACTTATTCTTTTCTTCAGCCTTATCCTCTCCCAAGGCTTAAATAGTCTTGTTACCCGGGAACGGGATTGCTGAGTCCTCTGTGGCTCACAGTTACTTCACCACACCAGATGCAGGTCCAGTTGTGAGCTATCCAGGTGATGGCACCGAGCTTGACTGGGAGTATGACGAGGAGCGAAGTCGATACTATGTTCGTTATCCTGATGATAAGTAGTGGAGACTTCTACTAGGATTCGATCCGACCTGTGGACTTAATTTATGTTTGGTATCTTGTTATTTGGATTTTACCCTTAGAGGGCTGTGATGTTTTAATGTATGATGTTTGAGACATGTATTGTTTTTGTGTGACGTGGCGAGTGTAAGCCAACTATGTTTATGTTTTCCATCCCCCTTTTTACATGAGTTGTGCAAAGATACCAGACTTGCGATCATTCCAGCATGGGGTTATGTCTCTAAGTCGTGCCTCGACACGTAGGAGATATAGCTCCATCCTGGGCATTACATATGTCCATGGTCAGGAAACCATGACCATTTGTTGATCAACGAGCTAGTAACTAGATGCTTACCAGGGACACGTTGTGGTCTATGTATTCACACATGTATCGCTGTTTCCGTACAATACAATTCAAGCATGAATAACAGACAATTATCATGAACAAGGAAATATAATAATAATCCTTTTATTATTGCCTCTAGGGCATATTTCCAACAAATCCCCCCTCCGGCGGAGCTCTGGAACAGGCCCCAAGATGGGATCTCACCGGAAAAGAAGGTTGCGGCGGTGGAACTCGAGTTTTCTCTGTTGCCTCGATGTTTTCAGGGTACATGTATATATATATAGGAGGAAGGAGGGCATCGGGGGAGTCAGATGGGGCCCACGAGGGTGGGGGGCGCGCCCAGGGGGAGACGGGCGCCCTGGACCCTCGTGGCCGCCTCCTTCATTCCCTCGCGTGTACTCCAAGTCTTCTGTGTTGATATCGTTCCAAAAATAATTCTCCCGAAGGTTTTCATTCCGTTTGGACTCCGTTTGATATTCCTTTTCTGCGAAACCCTGAAATAGGCAAAAAAAAACAGCAATCTGCATTGGGCCTTGGGTTAGTAGGTTAGTCCCAAAAATAATATAAAAGTGTATAATAAAGCTCATTAAACATCCAAAACAGAATATATAATAGCATGGAACAATCAAAAATTATAGATATGTTGGAGACGTATCAAGTGTGACACTAATAGTATTAAATCCCGTTTGTGGCCTCCTAAGCCACCAATGTGGTTCCCATCAATACCACTTGAGCGAGGACATCTCTGGATTGGGTCATGCAAGCGGATAACTATGGACTTAATGGCCCTGACTGATCCAACTCATAGGATTAGTTTGACACCTCTTTTTATGCCTTTTTTCCTCATCGCCGTGAGGACCTTTGGTGGTTCTAGAGTCGTGGCATCAAGGTACCCGATGAGCTGAATGCTACATACCACCATCATCACTTGATCCTTCCATAGAAGGAAGTAGCCAAGTGTGATATTGTTCGTTACTGGATGACCAAGAGAAGGAGTCATGATCGAACTAGAAGCAGAGGAAGTTGCGATGGACACTAGTTGTGTCTCGGAGAAGGCAGGCTCTGATTTCATATGATTTAGGTGAATAGACTGGTTAAGTGTGTCTACCTTCATGGAGGTTCGGTTATATTGACATGAAAACTTGTGTCATAAGGGATTTCAATCAACCGATTAATCTCCTTTGTATATAAATTTGATTAGGTTGGATAAGGAAAGTTAAAGCCGACAATATCATGCATACAAGATACATTCTATTTAACACAAGGATTGCAATAATTGGAGAGAATCTCCTTGCTTTACCAACAACTGGTAGCTGAGGTGCACAAGGATTGATTTTGGAGTAAGAAGAAAATGTTTTCGACACACTCCTCATTTGTAAGAAATGTACCTCTGATTTGGAACTAGGATCGATATGTTGTCTAAGTAATAAAAAGGGGGAAGGAGTGGAGAGGGGAGGAGGCCCACCAAAGTTATCAATCCTATCAACCGTGAGCTGCAGTAGAACGAAGGAGCACAAGACAAAATGAGGGTGAGGCTATCTACAATGGCTAAGATGAGCAGAAGACTGACACCTTCGGATAGAAGCATGCACTCTAGCCTGATAGATATATTATCAGCTAACCACTGATGGGTTCGAAGGCACGAGACTTGGGTTTGTAAGGGTAAAGGGAGGCGCGAAGATAGTGTGGGTGTGTGTGCGCGCTCGCGCATGCCAAGGTGGTGGGGCGGACGGGAAATATGGTAGCTAAATCGTGACACGATTAGGGCAGCGTGGTCTGGATCGGGGAGTAGGACGAATCATGATGTGATGTACAATAGGAGGCTATCTACAACGTCCGGGATGAACCCAAGCCAACCACCTTTGGATAGAAGCGTGCATGGTCGCCTAATAGATATTCCGGCACAAGCAATGATGATCGGTTGAAAAGCTCATGGCATGAATTATTATTATTTGGGGGGG
>LR738714.1:1049382-1093455 GCA_902687465.1 Secale cereale
CCGCTCTCGGGCGGTGGATCGTTGCTGCCCTCGAGCACCTCGAGGACGGCGTGGAGTGTGCGTCCGGGGGCGCCCCACCACAGGCGGCGGCCGTCGCTGTTATTGCGCCCCCGCACCACCGGCGCGTTGTTGGAGGAGGCGAGCCGCTCCGTCTGCCGTCGTTCGAAGTACGTCGCCCATGCCTCGTGGTTGCCGACGGCGTACTCCTGGCTCCTCTGGCAGGGAGGGCCGCGCGCGCTCGATCTCGGTGTGGAAGTAGATGGGTTGTTCGCCGACGGGCAGAGGGGGGACGGGTACGCCCCCGACGCTGAGCCTCCATCGCCCCAGCGCGCGCACGTCAGGGGGCGTCGGGTAGTTTGCCTCGTAGAGGAGGTGGGCTTCCCACTCGTGCAAAGAACGGCGGCCGAAGGCGTTGGCCGCCGCCGCGTTGCTGGGGAACCATTCGCCCGTGAGTGTAGACGGGGAGGGAGGGAAAGAGAGGTCGGCGGCGGCGAGAGAGGGGGCTGCGGGCTGGTGCTTTCACCGATGAGGAGGGGGTGGCTTTTATAGCGGCCGGGGGACGGTAGCGTGTGTACGCGTGGCGGGACGGGGACGCGGGTTTCGTGGCCCCATTGCCATCTTGAATTGCACCTCAAAGATGTCGCACAGGAGCTATTGGCCCCCAATTTAGATGGTACAATTTCAGACAAGTACTCTTGCAAAAAAATAAAACTTGAACCTGTACATACATACTACTCCCTCCGTCCGAAAATACTTGTCATCAAAATGGACAAAAAGGGATGTATCTAGAACTAGAATATATCTAGATAGATCCCTT
Source organism: Secale cereale (assembly GCA_902687465.1). NCBI lineage: Eukaryota > Viridiplantae > Streptophyta > Magnoliopsida > Poales > Poaceae > Secale > Secale cereale. The sequence continues at coordinate 1,050,200 of LR738714.1, forward strand.
TTTATTCATTTTGATGACAAGTATTTCCGGACGGAGGGAGTACTATTTATATAGTAGCAAAAGAAATATGATAAATATTGACCGAACTAGTACATGCAACAAACAGGGCCCAGCATCTTTCGTCGCAAAGGGCAAGAAAAAAAAAAGCGGTGCGTTCCCTTAGTAGGAAAGCAAAAGGAACGGAGACTGCGGCATCCCACGCCACTCGAACAGCGGCTGCCCACAGACACAGCCAAAAAGAGAAAGAAAAGCACGGGAATGCCAGGCTGCCAGCATAGTCCCAGATCCCGAGTGACCCGTCCCCAGCCTACTTCCTCAAACCCTAGTACTTCCCCGTCGTTGCGGCCGCCGCCGGCCGATTGCCCCACCCTGGCTAGATAGCTCTCCATTCCCCGACCTCCTCACCCCGTTCCCCAGCCGCGCGAGTGCCCCGGTTCGCAAGGAGGCGGCGAGTGGCGACCGGTGGGCGAATAATTTCGGCCAAATCGTCCGTCTCGCTCTCGCCGGCCGCCGGCCATGGACCAGCGGGAATCCCGTGGGACCGAACGCGGCGGCGAGCCGGATGAGATCCCCGGCGATCACATCAACAGGCTTCCCGACGACCTGCTCTGTGCCATCATATCTCTTCTCCCCACCAAGGACGCCGGACGCACGCCGGCCGTCTCCCCCCGATGGCGCAACCTCTGGCGCTCCGCGCCTCTGAACCTGGTGATTCACTCGCCTGTAAACCCCCACTCCCCCTCCTCCGTCGATCCCTCCGCCGTGTCCACGATAGTCTCCAATCACCTTGGCCCCACCCGTCGATTCTTCTTCCGCGGCGGCGTCCTGTCCGAGCGCTGGTTCCAGTCCCGGGCCCTGGCCAACCTGCAGGAGCTCGACATTAAGTTCCTCTCTGCAGGACCCGATTATAGATGCCCGCTGCCACCATCCGCTCTCTCCTCTCCGGCCCTGCTCGTTGTCAAGCTCGGCTATTGTCGTATCCCCAACGAGATCCAGACGTCTATGGACTTCCCACTCCTCAAGCAGATCACCCTGCTTGACGTTTCCATCTCGGGGGACGTGTTCCACGGCTTGCTCTCTGCATGCCGTACCTTGGAGAGCTTTTATATGTCCAATGTTCATGCTGGAGGTTGCCTCCGTGTTAGCTCGCCGACTCTTAGGAGCATCGGCTTCAGCAAAGAATATGGTGGGAAATCAGAACTCATCATTGAGGATGCTCCTCTCCTTGTCAGATTGATATTACCTTGTACTTATAGTCGCGATGGTGGTGATAAGTGTCTTGCTATCCGGGTAGTTAGGGCGCCAAAACTCGAGATATTGGGCCCTTTATTTCTGGTCATCTCCAGGACACTTGTCTCCCAGGTAGCAGCGGCAGCATCCCGATCTTTCATTTGGCACTCCTGCATGGAGATTTTGTTTTCATGATCATTGTTTTTTTTTTCAGGGAATAAGCCCAGGCAGCTCTGCAAACTCCATGCGGACTGTGAAGATTTTGTCTCTCAGGTGTTCTGGCCAGGAATTGAATGCAGTTCTTAACGTCCTAAGATGGTTTCCGTGTCTGGAAAAACTCTACATCGTTGTAAGTGCCCAGCTTGCTTTGAATGTATAATTTCATGAGCAGTTTTAGCATGGTCCCTCTTACCCCCTCTTTTCACATGAGAGGTAAGAGTATGTAGTAGATCTGAGCCGTTGATCACATTAATTAGTAGTCGGATTAACTCTTACCTTCTTACCTCATATGTAAAAATAAGGGGTAAGAGGGAGCATGTTAAAATTTGCCTAATTTCATTGACATCTTCTGTTTACTATTTGGAGCCACCACTTGTTGATTCTTGAAAAATATATCAAAAAATAAACTTTAGATCTGAATTATGTTGGTGTATGCATTCGTAACTTCTATTTACTAATTAATCCATACACAAGGAGTTCAGAAAAAAAAATTGATCTTGTGCATACACAAGCATGACCTACCGTACCCGAATCTCTTCTTCGTTTCTTCTATTAATAATGGCAGATAATCTAAAGAAAGTTGCGGTTAAAAACTTAGTTTCAAGTTTACAACTCGGATTTTAACTATTAATACCACAAGCAAAAAATTACTAACTCGGTGTGCTATCCACTAAGCGTACAATTATTCCACTGGGTTCAGTAATTAAATTGGTTGTGTGGTACAAATTGCAGATATAGATATTTGAAGAATATACATGTAACAATGTAGGCCATTACAAATTAAGAACATAAAATATGGGGGAAATAGTAAGCGTGAAAGTGCCACATGCCCTTGTGTAGACACGAATGCCATGTTCGATTATGCTGAACGCATGCTCCCTAGTTTGACCTCCTCCGAATGAATCGTTAACATGCAGAAGTTCTCGATTGGGATAGCTCAGTGGATGTCAAACTCAGTGTGAATGGATGGACTATCTCAATGATATTTAGTTCTGACAGAAAAATTATACGAAAGTTCAAGAATTAAGAAAGATATGCATACTTCTTAATCTGATTCACTGCATGCTGAATATCCAGATCAAATTATCAATCTATTAGATATTTAAATTACAATATACAGGGGGTTCTCTCATAAGTACCATGTTTAATCCACATCATCATAATTATTTCAACCATTAGATATGTATATTTGTGGTTAGCATTTAATGACGAAGAGACACGTAATCATTTCATAAAGGTTTACATTGATGAGTATGTGCAAGTACAGATGTGGAAATCAAGGAGCACTCCTTATTTTTTTTTATTGGAAGCATACTTTATTCGTCAAATAACAGTTACATCGTCTGCTAACAATTTCACTATAAAGTCTGGAAGAGCGTCATCCCAAACAGAAGGGTTATTCGCCCGTCCCCATCTAGCTAACTCATGATTTGCATAATTCGACTATCTAATACAATGCTCAATAGTTACCTACCCGAAGTCTACTAATATACTACCACAATCTTCTAGCACCGGCGCTGCCACCATGGAATGTCTGTCATTTTGATTAAGAGCATCCACCAGCGTAATATTGTCCGTTCTCACCACCAAATTAGAGCATCCCGTATTATGAGCTAATTTGAGTCCCTCGAGTAGTGCCGCTACCTCGGCTGAGACGACATCAACTACATGTTCCAACCTTGCCATTGAAGCTCTTATGAAAGTTCCCCTGTGATCACGGATAACTGCTCCACATGCACAAATATATTAGCCCTCTGAAAAATATGCATCAACATCCAATACCTGCTGTCCTGCATGGAAAACTGGCCACTTATTGATTTTGTAATGACCTTGCTTGACCAGGACCGCTCCCTTTTCTTAACCAAAGAGCTCTCTTTCAATAACAACAACAAAAAAAAAAACAGGCTTGGGTGTCTGTAGCTCAAAAGTGCTTGCCACATGGAAATAGGACCATATATACTAGCTAGAACGTACACAAACCAAAAGCCCCAAACACAGAACATACAAATTGTAAAGCATTCACTTCAAGTATGTGTTACCCACGCAGGAAGAACTATGTATATATGTTTTATTCTACTTCTTCATTTGGTGTTAAATTAAATTTAAAATGGTATAGAAAAAATTACATGACTCAAGTGACAATCAAAATTCCTGCGTAAAACCAAATGCCCCATTGAAGTTACTCGAAGCTAACATTTTTAAATGCAAACCAAACTGGTAAAAGTTGTACAAACCATATAATTTCTGAAGAATGTACAAGATGCCCATCTCAAAAACTTACAAAACCCAAAGATCACTAAATGTGTTGGTGCCTACATCACGAAATGCAGGCTACAGAACTGACGCTTCATGGCAATAGGACGACAAAAACAGGGAAAGCATGAAAGGTCGGTGGTGCGAACCACTAGCTCCATAGAGTGTATTTCAGCAGCCACAACATTGATTGCCGAGTTCCAATAGTTCTTTATGCCAGATCCTAATTATTAGTTGCACTACAAATAATATACATATTGCACCTGATTTAAGGATCCCACATATATGTGACGTCATAAGATGACAAGGGATGAACTCCCCTCTATAACTACCTGCAAGGTAATGCCAGAAAGAGCGGTGTCTGGTAATTTGTTATGACGTCAAAAACATTTACTTTAGGATCCGCAACGAACCTACAACTTTTATTCATAAAATTCAAAAAATGTAAATAGAATGATTATTAGAAATTTATCTACTAACTTCTTTTATCTAGGTGTATAAAAATATGTGTTTCTTTCCGTACATCACAATCAGTTTGAAAGCTAAAGTTTCTCTGAGTGCAACCTACTGGAAAAAATACCAACGGCCCTTGAGTTCACATTGCTTTCTTGGTGTACTCAGACAAACTGTTGTGTCACTCTCTATGGTTTCTAATCCATTAAAATTAACTATTCATTAATATGCCAAAATAGGTCATCATTGCCAGTTTAGTCATATGTTGCATGAGTTAAAGAAAATGTTTTATAACAATGCAACCACATTCAAAATAAATGTCAATTTAGAAAAGTTGCGGTAAAACTTATCTAACTTTTAATATTGACATGTATATACTATATTTTATAAATGTATTGAAATAAAACATTATAATTCCATCATTTTGAAAAACATAGTTTTGTTTCCATTCTTCTTTGAAAAAAATGTGTAGAAAAAGAATCGACAAAACTGAATCTTTGAGACTAACCATATGAAAGAAATCACATATTTTAGAATATAGGGAAATTTCACGTATTTCTGGAAGATCAAAGTAAATGAGAGGGAACAAACAACACATAATCAGAACAAACGTGAATTTCATGTATATTAGAAATACAGAGCATAAGTGGGAAAAAGACATGCACAAATTAGAAAGTATATACTTAACGAGGATAAACCAATATATTTTGATATATATTCTATTTCAAAGTCCGTATAAACATCATCTGGTCAGTGCTACAGGTGACTCATAATTTGGACGTTGTCTGATAATAATGACCAAACATCACAACAAAACAATAAGCTCACTCTCACAGCTGAAATTTATTTTGTATTAATTGAACATCATGTGTAGACGACAAATAATGTCTCAATAATTAATTTACGGCATGTCTTTCATTCATGCTGCAACAAGTGGAAGTTATAGCTGATATAAACTTGTTCGGCCTGGCCATACAAGTAAATGTTATATAATTAAACAGATCGATACATGATTTGGCCCGTTATTACTAATATCATAGAAAATTCTCATACAGTGATATGCCTTATAGAAGATAATGTCAGCAATGTACATAACTCACCATGACCTTAAAAATGGCTGAGTACGGAAAGAAGCACCAGATGCTAGAACCAAAGGCTTGAGGGTGTCATGATAATTATTATTTTTATTATTTTCTGTTTTATTTCTAAAAGATTGATCTAATTATGTCCGCAAACATGAATCTCGCTGCAAGTCTACCTTTCGCAATGAAAATAGGAAACAGACATACTAGATTGCTTGGTACAGCTATCCACAAAATGATAGGGTGGCGTAGAGGATCTCCACTAGCGAGCAGGCGACAATTGATCTAAAGGGTGTGCAGATTGTGTGTTTGTTTCATAAATGTCATCGCAAGTCAACGCCTAACTATATCAATAGTTTGTGAGAAAATGAAATCTATATCAAGATTTTATTTGTTAACTCTATATGTGTAGTGTCTAATTGTGAGGGCCACCGGTACATGACCAGTATTATGTAATCTAGTTTGCAACAGCTTTAACATATGCCTCTTTTTTCTATTTTGCAGTTTCGCGGACAAAGAGAGGTGGACAAGAATAATGAGCCTCCATACAGCGGACTCCATCCAGTTGAATGCCTACAGGACCATCTTAAAACAGTAGTGTTTAAGGCATTCGTAGGTAATGACAAGCAGGTTTACTTTGCGAGGTTCTTCGTCTTAAATGCAAGAGTGCTAAAGAAAATTGAATTTGAAGGATGGTTTATGGAGTACAACAGTACATCTCTGGGTTATCTACACAATCAGCTACACGCGGAAAACAGAGCTTCTCAAGATGCTAAATTTGAAATCAGGCAGTATATTAATACTACTGGGTATCATCTCCAAGAGCAGATCCATGATTTGTCAGTGGCTGACCCTTTTCGGACAGCTTTATAAATGGTTGATGCCTGAAGCTTGCACTGTCTCCTCCATATGTCTGCTCAATTTCTAGTCTAAAAGTTCATCTGTAATACTGGTAATTTATGAAGTTTGCCCTGTTAAAACTGCCAAAGATGTTTTTGGATTCAAATAATAGTGCACTGCCGAGAATTCAAATGGGGACGGGTGCAGAAAAGTTACTACCAAAATTTGTAACTAGGAGGGAGCTGGCCATCTGCCGAAACTCCTGTTACCTTTGAAATTTGTGGCTTTGTTCTGCCTAAGCCGCTCCAGGAACACATGCCTGTGTCAGAATCTTAAATTCTTAATTGATTTTCAGTTATATACAGAGATATTCGAAGTATGAACTGCTGATTTGATTGTTTGCGTGCTTTGAAATTTGTTTGATGGTTAGAAAGGTCAACCTGCTCTAGGTTATGCCCCTACGCTTTTCTATCTAGGAAGGAGGCATTCCTGTAATTTTCTAGTACTCCGTCAAAATAAGTTTTTTGGCGTGTGAACCATGAATTCTATTTCAGAACATGTATAATTGGACATCTTGTTGAGCCATGTATGGCTGAAGTATGCTCATGTTTGTTGCTGAACTAGTTGACCCATTGCGCCAAATGGCGCAGAGACCTGCTAAAGCCTTATTGTCGATGGAAGTAGTTTCATTTTGCAAGGATATATTGTAGTAGAAAGCCCATGTATTAAATCATGTTGTATTGAAAATATGTTTATCATGCTGAGAAATTTGAGTTTGAAAAAGAATCATATTTGTATAACATGTATATACCAATTAAGAAAGCATTTTTTAGTTAAAAATATCGTTATTAGTTGAGAGATCTGAGTTTGAAAAAATAACATATTTGTATAAGAACATCACATGACAGAATGACCCAGTGCAACATGTAGTGCTAAATGTTAATTACAAATCTGTAGGTTTGGGCATACTTCTCATTTTTCTAAGTTTTGGAATTGCAATATATTTCCTAATTCTTGATTACATACACCACTGACATGAAGCAACATTAGCTGATCCAACAAAATAGGGAAACTGTAAACCACATTCTTTGGTCTATACTTCCCATGCATGAGCCGTAAAACATTTTTGCCTTTTTTCCGAAGCGTGAGCAGCATGGCAGTAAATGTTGACCCTTCATTCTCTTTGCTATGCAGTGATAGTACCACCCATCAAGCCCACCTAATTCATCATGAAAAATCAAATAAGTGTTACACATTTTTTACACATATGAAGGCAAAAACACCTTAATTCTAATGTTGTTTTCTAGATGAACCAAGGATTTGAACTGAACAAATTCATAGGCGTAACCACTTTGCAGTGATGGCGGTGGCGGGCACGCTCGGTGCAGTGCCCCCGCACGACAATCCTGTCGAAGGGCTCGCCGTCCTCGCAGAGCCCCATGAAAAGGTGCACGCCATCCTCATCCTCATAGGTGGCAGTGCGGCACAAAGGCTGACAATGTTGGGGTACCGCGACATGCGCAATCACGCAAGAACGTGCCAAAACAGAACACAACATTGTCAAATCCAGGATATTAACACACTCGGAGATCAGAGGACTGATACAGTGGGAACAAATGACATTATGAAGTTCAATGTTTTAGACATCTATTATTTCCTCTTTCAAGGAGTTAACATAATTCTGGGTGCTTCACTAGCGAAGATATCCACTCCTATATGATATATGCAAAATTTGTTTGAAACTTCTAAAAATGCACCATTATTTCAGTGCAACAAATTCTGAAATATTATTTCTGTTTGCTTTCAAAAGATGGGCTAGCTAGACACTTTGAAAAGCAGTAACATCTAAATAAACAAAAAGAAACCAATATACACCGTGTTCATTCAAATTTTGTATTGATATATGGCTTAATTTAACATTTGGTAAAGTAATCAGAATATGCCCATGAAAAGGGTGATTTTATACCTTACCAAATGTAAGGACTTGATTTCTGGTAGAAATGTTCAGAATATAAATTTAAATAGATGTACTACTACCCCATCATTATCACCACTGATAGTTGCAAACTACATGTATACTATTTCAAATATAGAATAACTAACGCGACCAATCTCCAAGATAGAAGCCATTACTCACATTTGTTCATTCTTGTCAGCAATATTGTCAGATTTCTGCTGAATTTTTTAGCAAAAAGTCATGTCAAATTGGACCGAAACAGATTTGAAACTTCATAGAGAGAGATCAGAGGGGAGGGAAGAAGGATTGGGAGCAGGTCACCTAGGCAGGGAAGATCACGATCGACAAATTCGCAGATGCCAGAAAATTTAGAAATGGTTTCTGAAATAGAAATTATGTTAAATTTTAGAATCATTCAAAAAACAGAAAATTAGCAACAGAAGTGATCCACATAGGCATGGAACAATGCGTGATATTTCAGCTATTGAACTAAAATGACAAGCAAAGAAATGGTGAAGAGAACGGATGATGGAGCAGCCAGAGGGTCAGCAGCTGGGCCAGTCGACGAAGAGGGACGGACAGTAGACACAGGAATGGCAAAGGAGACCGTGGTCCGGGCCACATCCCCCTGTTGCTGGGCCTCAGTGCCGGAGGGTGTCTTCCGACCCTCCTTCCTGTACCGCGTCGAGTCACCTCCGCGCGCTCCTCCTCCTCGTCGTCGTCGTCGTCAGGAAGCTCAATGACATTGCGTGGCCCTTCAGAAGACAAACAAAGAATTCAGTCGACTGACAATCCGAACGGGTAAAAGACAGAGCTCGGTCGAGAATCCGCACCTGAGCGGGACGTGGTGGTGTCAGCAGTCTCCTCGTCAGCGCGGCCCTTGTCAACATCCATCGAGGTCGCAGAAGCAGCAGCACTGAAGATTTCGTAGAAAGTGAGTCGACAGAAGCAAAGTTGATCTCCAAAAGGAAAGAAACTGAAGCAGAGTTGCACTTACGTGGAGGCGATTGGGACGTCCACTTTGATCTTGGGCAAGGCCTTCCGGGATTTGACAGTAGTGACCTTAGGCTGCTTTGGTGCCTTTCCAGTCGGATCTGGAGTGAACGTGCGAGTCCGTTTCTGCACTTGGGAGCTGGAGGGGCCCGCCCTGGTACGCACGGCCTCTAGGTCGTGCTTCTCCTTGGAGCGCTTCTCGCCGCAGGGATGCGACTCGACCTCCTCGCAGCTGCTAGAATCCTCGCTCTCCTCCTCAGTCTCCTCGTCAGACTTCCAGTCGGAAGCCTCGCCTACGCCTTCTTCTCCCTCCTGGACCTGCCCACCATTGGGCACCGAAAACATTTCGGTATAGATCTGCAGAGAAGAAGAATAATCATACGTCAGTGGGATTCATCAGACGTCCGCAAGCAGGAGACATGAAATTCACTCAGAAGCCGAGGCCGAACCTTGTCAGGTTGGTGATCTGCGTCGAATGGGCGAACTCTTCCAGTCCCCCGAGGGTTGTCCATGTTCCCAGTGATGCACTTCAGGCACTGCGCCATCGTCAGCGCCGCAGCTTCCTCCGGATGGACCCGAGATGAGTCGTCGGCGCCGGAGTACAACCACATCGGATGGTCCCGGGCTTGGAGGGGCTGGATCCTCCTCATGAGGAACACCTCGAGCAGATCCATCCCCGTGACCCCGTCGCGAACCCACTGAACCACCCGCTCCACCATCATGTCTACCACTACCCTCTCAGCCCGACTCATGAGCAACGTCGGTGGCTGGTTGACTTGACCCAAATAAAATGGAGGAAGCCCAGTCGGCTGACCAGGAGCCAGAACGTCCCTACAGTAGAACCAAGTCGACTGCCATCCCCGGACCGACTCAGGAAGGGTCATGGCAGGGAAAGTGCTCCTACCCCTGAGCTGGATACCCAGTCCGCCAAACATCTGGATGACATGCGACCTCTCGTCACTCGGGTTCGCTTTCTTGACGGTTTGGGAACGACAAGTGAAGATATGTTTGAACAGGCCCCAGTGCGGTCTACATCCGAGGAAGTTCTCGCACATCGAAACGAATGCGGCCAAGTAGGTGATGGTGTTGGGAGTGAAGTGATGCAGCTGGGCGCCGTAAAAAGCCAGAAAACCGTGGAAGAAAGAGTGCAGAGGCAAAGAAGAACCTCGGTCGACGTGAGTCGCGAGGAGAACGCACTCGCCCTCCCACGGCCGGGGCTCGAGCTCGCCCTCCGGCAACCGCCAGGAGTCGCAGACGATCAGGCCCTCCTACACCAACTCCTCCATGTCCTCCGGCGTTATCGTGGACCTGATCCAGTCCCCATGGATCCAGCCAGGCGGGAGCCCAGACCTCGATGACGATCCCCCTCGATTGGATCTCTTCCCTTTCCCCGTCGCCGCCGCTTTCTTCGAGCGCTCCAGAGCCGCCGTCTTGTCCTTACCCATGGAAGGCGAGCCGGTGCGGACCGAGCGGCGGAAGGTGGAGAGCAGGAGCGCGATAGAGAAACATAGGAAGAAGAAGCAAGGAATGGCTGCACAGTACCTCCGCCTCGGCCGCAACGCGCACTTATAGCGTAGCGGTCGAGTGACTGACTGGTGGCCGCGAGCTATCCCGTCAAATCCCGCAACCGGCGCGCACACGATATGTGGCGAAAAAGGTGGTGCGGAGATCGAGGCGTCCCGAGCATATCCGATCCGATAGCCGTGGCACGACCTGTCCCACGCGCTTCCCCAAATTTCAAAATCCCGCAGAATCCGGAGACCAGAGAGCAACCAATCCCGCCTAAAACAGCGCGCCCCACCGGTGCTCGGAACCGTGCACAAAGTTCAGTCGATGGTCAACACAAGCAAGTACACTCGATGGTTCTTGAATCGATTAAGGCGACCAAGTCGGGTTGAAGAGTCAGCCTGGTCCGCGAGCTCAAAGAAGATCTCCCCAGGGGCATCGAACCCGAGTCAAGGCCAACTTCAACACTCTCCTCCACTCGAACCTCAATCTATTCGGGGGCTACTGATGATGTTACAGACCTAGGGTAGGGTCACGGGCCTGACCCAGGTACCCCACCCAAGGTCACTACTCCAGAAGCTCAAAAGACAAATTCGAAGACAGCAAGGTCGGTCGACTGTGGCTGCCCAAGAGGACATATCACTCGACCGAGCACCCGCTCCCTGACGAGTCAACTCCACTCGACCATCCAAAGACACTCGACCCCCGAAGGTCAAAGGTCCCTTAGGACAGCAACGGTTTGGCATTCATTCTATGACAATGAATGCCTTTACCACTCTTTATTGCAGGCGTTATCAGTAACACCCTGCCTTTATGTACATTGAACCCTTTGTAACGTGGGGATGACTGGGGTCCTGGCGAACTCTATATAAGCCACCCCCTCCTCCTGTACAAGGGTTCGCACCCCTTGTAACTCAAACACCCATATATAGTCCAGTCGACGGCCTTAGGGCACCGAGACGTAGGGCTTTTACTTCCTTCGAGAAGGGCATGAACTCGTAGCTAGGACCTCGCTCCCTCTTACGTACCCCGTACTCGTACTGTCAGACTTAGAACCACGACACCCAAAGCCAAGCACTTCTCCCATTGCAAAAACTATAGATCTAGTAGGCCAAATCAAACCAATAATTCGAAGAGACTTGCAAGGATATTATAATCATACATAAAAGATTTCAGAAAAGAATCAAATATTTCTCGTAGATAATCTTGATCATAAACCCACAATTCATCGGATATCAACAAACACACCGCAAAAAGATTACATCGAATAGATCTCCTCGAAGATCGAGGAGAACTTGGTATTGAGATCCAAAAAGAGAGAAGAAGCCATCTAGCTAATAACTATGGACCCGAAGGTCTGTGGTAAACTACTCAAAACTCATGGCGAGGCTATGGTATTGATGTAGAAGCACTCCGTGGTAGATCCTGTTGGGGAACGTAGCAGAATTCAAAAAAATTCCTACGCTTCACCAAGATCAATCTAAGGAGTCATGTAGCAACGAGCATAATGGAGTGCATCTACATACCCTTTTGTAGATCGCGTGCGGAAGCGTTCGAAGGAACGTCGATGAAGTAGTCGTATTCTTCGAGTTCCTCGTCACCGATGATCCCAGCGCCGAACGGACGGCACCTCCGCGTTCAACACACGTACGGTACAGCGACGTCTCCTCCTTCTTGATCCAGCAAGGGGGGAGGAGAGGTTAACGGAGATCCAGCAGCACGACGGCGTGGTGGTGGATGCAACAGGAAAAACTACAGGGCTTCGCCGGCGCCCTCCGGGAGGAGTTGGAAGTGTGACGGGAGGGGGGAGAGGCGCCAGAGGCTTGGGGTGCGGCTGCCCTCTCCCCCCCACTATATATAGGGTCCAGGGGGGCGCCGGCCCTAGGAGATGCAATCTCCTAGGGGGCGGCGGCCAGAGGGGGGAGACTTGCCCCCCAAGGCATAGGGGGCGCCCCCTCCCCCTAGGGTTTCAACCCTAGGCGCATGAAGGGGGGCCCATGTGAGTGCGCCAGCCCACCAGGGGCTGGCCCCCTTCCCCTTGCGGCCTACGGGGCCCTCCGGGATGGGTGGCCCCACCCGGTGGACCCCCGGGACCCCTCCGGTGGTCTCGGGACACTCCCTGTGACCCCCTGAATTCGCCCGATGGCCGAAACTGGACTTCCTATATATCATTCTTTACCTCCGGACCATTCCGGAACTCCTCGTGATGTCCGGGATCTCATCCGGGACTCCGAACAACATTCGGGTTTCCATGTGCATGTATCTCTACAACCCTAGCGTCACCGTACCTTAAGTGTGTAGACCCTACGGGTTCGGGAGACACGCGGACATGACCGAGACGACTCTCCGATCAATAACCAACAGCAGGATCTGGATACCCATGTTGGTTCCCACGTGTTCCTCGATGATCTCATCGGATGAACCACTGTGTCAAGGATTCACTCAATCCCGTATGTTATTCCCTTTGTCTATCGGTACGGTACTTGCCCGAGATTCGATCGTCGGTATGCCCGATACCTTGTTCAATCTTGTCATGGCAAGTCTCTTTAATCGTTCCGTAATCCATCATCCCGTGGCTAACTCCTTAGTCACTTTGAGCTCATTATGATGATGTCTTACCGAGAGGGCCCAGAGGTACGTCTCCGTCATACGGAGTGACAATATCCCAGTCTCGGTTCGTACCAACTCAACATACACTTTCGGAGATACCTGTTGTGTACCTTTATAGCCACCCAGTTACGTTGTGACGTTTGGCACACCCAAAGTATTCCTACGGTATCCGGGAGTTGCACAACCTCATGGTCTAAGGAATAAATACTTGACACTGGAAAAGCTTTAAGCATTACGAACTATACGATCTCGTGCCAGGCTTAGGATTGGGTCTTGTCCATCACATCATTCTCCTAATGATGTGATCCCGTTATCAATGACATCCTATGTCCATGGTCAGGAAACCTTGACCATCTGTTGATCAACGAGCTAGTAACTAGATGCTTACCAGGGACACGTTGTGGTCTATGTATTCACACATGTATCGCTGTTTCCGTACAATACAATTCAAGCATGAATAACAGACAATTATCATGAACAAGGAAATATAATAATAATCCTTTTATTATTGCCTCTAGGGCATATTTCCAACAGTCTCCCACTTGCACTAGAGTCAATAATCTAGTTACATTGTGATGAATCGAACACCCATAGAGTTCTGGTGTTGATCATGTTTTGCCCGTGGAAGAGGTTTAGTCAACGGGTCTGCAACATTCAGATCTGTATGCACTTTACAAATATCTATGTCTCCATCTTGAACATAATTCCGGATGGAGTTGAAACGGCGCTTGATGTGCTTGGTCTTCTTGTGAAACCTGGGCTCCTTGGTAATGGCAATAGATCCAGTGTTGTCACAGAAGAGAGTCATCGGGCTTGACGCGCTTGGAATGACTCCTAGGTCGGTGATGAACTCCTTCATCCAGACTCCTTCTTGTGCTGCTTCGCAAGCAGCTATGTACTCCGCTTCACATGTAGAATGCGCCACGACGCTCTGCTTGCAACTGCACCAGCTGACTGCTCCACCATTCAAAATATACACGTATCGGGTTTGTGACTTTGAGTCATCCAGATCTGTGTCGAAGCTAGCATCGACGTAACCCTTTACGACGAGCTCTTCGTCACCTCCATAAACAAGAAACATATCCTTAGTCCTCTTCAGGTACTTTAGGATGTTCTTGACCGCTGTCCAGTGTTCCATACCGGGATCACTTTGATACCTCCCTACCAAACTAATGGCAAGGTTCACATCAGGTCTGGTACACAGCATGGCATACATGATAGAACCTATGGCTGATGCATAGGGAATGACACTCATCTTTTCTCTATCTTCTGCCGTGGTCGGGGACTGAGCCTTGCTCAATCTCATACCTTGCAAAACAGGCAAGAACCCTTTCTTGGACTGATCCATATTGAACTTCTTCAATATCTTGTCAAGGTATGTGCTTTGTGAAAGACCAATGAGGCGTCTTGATCTATCTCTATAGATTTTGATGCCTAATATGTAAGCAGCTTCTCCAAGGTCCTTCATTGAAAAACTCTTATTCAAGTAGGCCTTTATGCTCTCCAAGAATTCTATATCATTTCCCATCAGCAATATGTCATCCACATATAATATGAGAAATGCTACAGAGCTCCCACTCACTTTCTTGTAGATACAGGCTTCTCCCCAAGTCTGTATAAAGCCAAACGCTTTGATCACATCATTAAAGCGAATATTCCAACTCCGAGATGCTTGCACCAGCCCGTATATCGAGCGCTAGAGCTTGCATACCTTGTTAGCATTCTCTGGATCGACAAAACCTTCCGGCTGCATCATATACAGCTCTTCCTTGAGGAAACCATTAAGGAATGCCGTTTTGACGTCCATTTGCCATATCTCATAATCATAGAATGCGGCAATTGCTAACATGATTCGGAATGACTTCAGCATCGCTACGGGAGAGAAAGTCTCGTCGTAGTCAATCCCTTGAGCTTGTCGATAACCCTTAGCGACAAGCCGAGCCTTATAGATGGTCACATTACCATCCGCGTCTGTCTTCTTCTTAAATATCCATTTATTTTCTATGGCGTGCCTATCATCGGGCAAGTCCACCAAAGTCCGTACTTTGTTTTCATACATGGATTCTATCTCAGATTTCATGGCTCCAAGACATTTATTGGAATCCGGGCCCGCCATCGCTTCTTCATAGTTCGAAGGTTCACCGTTGTCTAACAACATTACTTCCATGATAGGGTTGCCGTACCACTCTGGTGCGGAACGTGTCCTTGTGGACCTTCGAAGTTCAGTAGTAACTTGATCTGTATCTTCATGATCATCATCATTAACTTCCTCCCTTGTCGGTGCAGGAACCTCAGGAACAATTTCCTGCGCTGTGCTACTTTCTGGTTTGGGAGGGGTGACTGTCACCTCATCAAGTTCTACTTTCCTTCCACTCACTTCTTTCGAGAGAAGCTCTTTCTCCAGAAAGGATCCATTCTTGGCAACAAATACCTTGCCTTCGGATCTGTGGTAGAAGGTGTACCCAATCGTTTCCTTTGGGTATCCTATGAAGACGCATTTTTCCGATTTGGGTTCGAGCTTCTCAGGTTGAAGTTTCTTGACATAAGCATCGCAACCCCAAACTTTCAGAAACAACAGCTTAGGTTTCTTGCCAAACCAAAGTTCATACGGTGTCGTATCAACGGATTTCGATGGAGCCCTATTCAAAGTGAATGCGGCAGTCTCTAAAGCATAACCCCAAAAAGATAGCGGTAAGTCTGTGAGAGACATCATAGATCGCACCATGTCCAACAGGGTACGATTTCGACGTTCGGACACACCGTTACGCTGAGGTGTTCCGGGCAGTGTCAATTGTGAAACAATTCCACAGTTCCTAAGGTGTGTGCCAAATTCACGACTTAAATATTCACCCCCACGATCCGATCGCAAGAACTTTATTTTTCTGTCACGTTGATTCTCAACCTCATTCTGAAATTCCTTGAACTTTTCAAAGGTCTCAGACTTGTGCTTCATCAAGTAGATATACCCATATCTACTCAAGTCATCTGTGAGGGTGAGAACATAACGATAGCCTCCGCGAGCCTCAACACTCATTGGACCGCACACATCGGTATGTATGATTTCCAATAAGTTGGTTGCTCGCTCCATTGTTCCGGAGAACGGAGTCTTGGTCATCTTGCCCAAGAGGCATGGTTCGCACGTGTCAAATGATTCATAATCAAGAGACTCCAGAAGTCCATCTGCATGAAGCTTCTTCATACGTTTGACACCAATATGACCAAGGCGGCAATGCCACAAGTATGTGGGACTATCATTGTCAACTTTACAACTTTTGGCATTCACACTATGAATATGTGTATCATCACGATCGAGATTCATCAAAAATAAACCATTGACCAGCGGGGCATGACCATAAAACATATCTCTCAAATAAATAGAACAACCATTATTCTCGGATTTAAATGAGTAGCCATCTCGCATCAAACGAGATCTAGATACAATGTTCATGCTCAAAGCTGGTACTAAATAACAATTATTAAGGTTTAAAACTAATCCTGAGGGTAGATGTAGAGGCAGCGTGCCGACGGCGATCACATCGACCTTGGAACCATTCCCGACGCGCATCGTCACCTCGTCCTTCGCCAGTCTCCGCTTATTCCGCGGCTCCTGCTTTGAGTTACAAATATGAGCAACTGCACCGGTATGAAATACCCATGAGCTACTACGAGCGCTGGTAAGGTACACATCAATAACATGTATATCACATATACCTTTGACGTTGCCGGCCTTCTTGTCTGCTAAGTATTTGGGGCAGTTCCGCTTCCAGTGACCCGTTCCCTTGCAATAAAAGCACTCAGTCTCAGGCTTGGGTCCATACTTTGGCTTCTTCCCGGCAACTGGCTTACCGGGCGCGGCAACTCCCTTGCCGTCCTTCTTGAAGTTCTTCTTACCCTTGCCCTTCTTGAACTTAGTGGTTTTATTGACCATCAACACTTGATGCTCTTTCTTGATCTCCACCTCTGCTGATTTCAGCATTGAATACACCTCAGGAATGGACTTCTCCATCCCTTGCATATTGAAGTTCAACACGAAGCTCTTGTAGCTAGGTGGGAGCGACTGGAGGATTCTGTCAACGACCGCTTCGTCCGGGAGATTCATTCCCAACTGAGACAAGCGGTTGTGCAATCCAAAAATCTTGAGTATGTGCTCACTGACAGAACTGTTTTCCTCCATCTTACAGCTGTAGAATGCATTGGAGACATCATATCTCTCAACTCGGGCATGAGCTTGGAAAACCATTTTCAGCTCTTGGAACATCTCATATGCCCCGTGGTGCTCAAAACACTTTTGGAGCCCCGATTCTAAGCTGTAGAGCATGCCGCACTGAACCAGGGAGTAATCATCACAACGCAACTGCCAAGCGTTCATAACATCTTGGTTTGCCGGGGCGGGAGCGTCACCTAGCGGTGCTTCTAGGACATAAGTTTTCTTGGCAGCTATGAGGATGATCCTCAGGTTACGGACCCAGTCTGTATAGTTGCTACCATCGTCTTTCAGCTTGGATTTCTCTAGGAACGCGTTGAAGTTGAGGGTGACATGAGCGTGGGCCATTTGATCTACAAGACATATTGTAAAGAATTTAGACTAAGTTCATGATAATTAAGTTCATCTAATCAAATTTTAATGAACTCCCACTCAGATTGACATCTCTCCAGTCTTCTAAGTGATACATGATCTGAATCGACTAGCCCGTGTCCGATCATCACATGAGACGGACTAGTCATCAACGGTGAACATCTTCATGTTGATCGTATCTTCTATAGGACTCATGTTCGACCTTTCGGTCTTCCGTGTTCCGAGGCCATGTCTGTACATGCTAGGCTCGTCAAGTGAACCCTAAGTGTATTGCGTGTGTAATGCTGGCTTACACCCGTCGTATGCGAACGTTAGAGCCTATCACACCCGATCATCACGTGGTGCTTCGGAACAACGATCCTTAGCAACGGTGCACAGTTAGGGGGGACACAATTCTTGAAATTTTGAGTGAGAGATCATCTTATTTACTACCGTCGTTCTAAGTAAACAAGATGCATAAACATGATAAACATCACATGCAATCAAATAAAGTGACATGATATGGCCAATATCATCTTGCTCCTTCGATCTCCATCTTCGGGGCACCATGATCATCTTTGTCACCGGCTCGACACCATGATCTCCATCATCGTGTCTTCATGAAGTCGTCACGCCAACTATTACTTCTACTACTATGGCTAACGTTTAGCAATAAAGTAAAGTAATTACATGGCGTTATTCAGTGACACGCAGGTCATACAATAATTAAGACAACTCCTATGGCTCCTGCCGGTTGTCATTTTCATCGACATGCAAGTCGTGATTTCCTATTACAAGAACATGATCAATCTCATACATCACATATATCATTCATCACATTTTCTTGGCCATACCATATCACATAGCACATGCTGCAAGAACAAGTTAGACGACCTCTAATTGTTGTTGCAAGTTTTACGTGGCTTCTATAGGTTTTCTAGCAAGAACGTTTCTTACCTACGCCAAAACCACAACGTGATTTGTCAATTTCTATTTACCCTTCATAAGGACACTGTTCATCGAATCCGATCCGACTAAAGTGGGAGAGACAGACACCCGCCAGCCACCTTATGCAACTAATGCATGTCTGTCGGTGGAACCAGTCTCACGTAAGCGTACGTGTAAGGTCGGTCCGGGCCGCTTCATCCCACGATGCCGCCGAATCAAGATTGGACTAGTAACGGTAAGAAAATTGAGCAAACTCAACGCCCACAACTTGTTTGTGTTCTACTCGTGCAAGATGCTACGCAAAGACCTAGCTCAGATGCCACTGTTGGGGAACGTAGCAGAATTCAAAAAATTCCTACGCTTCACCAAGATCAATCTAAGGAGTCATCTAGCAACGAGCATAATGGAGTGCATCTACATACCCTTTTGTAGATCGCGTGCGGAAGCGTTCGAAGGAACGTGGATGAAGTAGTCGTACTCTTCGAGTTCCTCGTCACCGATGATCCCAGCGCCGAACGGACAGCACCTCCGCGTTCAACACACGTATGGTACAGCGACGTCTCCTCCTTCTTGATCCAGCAAGGGGGGAGGAGAGGTTGATGGAGATCCAGCAGCACGACGGCGTGGTGGTGGATGCAACAGGAAAAACTACAGGGCTTCGTCGGCGCCCTGCGAGAGGAGTTGGAAGTGTGACGGGAGGGGGGAGAGGCGCCAGAGGCTTGGGGTGCGGCTGCCCTCTCCCCCCCACTATATATAGGGGCCAGGGGGGGCGTCGGCCCTAGGAGATGCAATCTCCTAGGGGGGGCGGCGGCTAGAGGGGGGAGACTTGCCCCCCGGCCAAGGCATTGGGGGCGCCCCCTCCCCCTAGGGTTTCAACCCTAGGCGCATGGAGGGGGGCCCATGTGGGTGCGCCAGCCCACCATGGGCTGGCCCCCTTCCCCTTGCGGCCTACGGGGCCCTCCGGGATGGGTGGCCCCACCCGGTGGACCCCCGGGACCCCTCTGGTGGTCCCGAGACACTCCCGGTGACCCCCAGAATTCACCCGATGGCAGAAACTGGACTTCCTATATATCATTCTTTACCTCCGGACCATTCCGGAACTCCTCGTGATGTCCGGGATCTCATCCGGGACTCCAAACAACATTCGGGTTTCCATGTGCATGTATCTCTATGATACGTCCAAAACGTATCTATAATTTCTGCTTGCTCCATGCCACTTTTGGGTGATATTGCTATGATATTCATACACTTCCATACACTTTTGATCATATTTGGACTAACTTACTAATCCAATGCACCCCAGTGCCAGTTTCTGTTTTCGGCTGTTTTTGTATTTCAGGTTTTCACGTTTCGAGAACTGCCCAGAAAAATCCAGAAAAATTATATAAAAAATCAGCGTTTCGGAAACAACACTGCGTCCGAAGGGCAACCTGGGGCGGGCCACCAGGGCTCCAGGCGCCCTGGCGACGCGCCCCCCCTGGGACGCGCCGGGGGGCGCCTGGGCCCCCTGAAGCCCGTCCGGTGCCCCCCTTTGGCATATATTTAGAGGGTCCTCCGAAACCCTCAGAGGAGGAACTCTTTTCGCGATCCCATCTCTATTCCGCCGCCGCCACCGCTTCCAAGATCGGGAGCACCAGGAGAACTCTTCCCGGCACCCTGCCGGAGGGGAGGATCACCACCGGGAGCTTCTCCACCACCATGGACGCCTCCCGGATGACTCGTGAGTAGTCTCCCTTGGACCATGAGTCCATGACCAGTAGCTATGTGATGTTCTCCTCCCGTTCTTGTGCTTCACTAATTAGTCCTCATGAGCTGCCCTACATGATCGAGGCACCTATGTAACCCTTATGCTGTTGCTATGTTGAGTTTGCTGGGATCCGATGGATTATGAGATTATGTTCAGATTGATCTTGAGTAATATATTTGATTCACCTCTTTTATATTTATGTTCATAAGTAATTCTTGCATGTTCTCCGTTGTTATTTATTGCTTTGGCCGAGTAGTAGGTAGTGACTCCAAGAGGGAACGTTATGCTTGATTGTGGGTTCATGCCCCTCGATGACTAGCTTGAGTGACAGAAACATGAGTCTAGGGGATGTGCTGTTGCCACAAGGGGGAAAACAACGGTGCTTGTGCCCGCGGGTGCAAGGATTGTTTACTTTACGCAAAGTTCTTTTAATGCAGTTGTCTGTTGCTGTGAGTTTACACTATGGGTGGGGCTCGCAACTTAATACCAGCGAGATGTTCTGGAGAGATATCTCAAGGTGGATGATTAGTAGTAGGCATTGATGGATTTCGGTCTACTTACTTCGGCGTACCGCCCATGCTTTGAACCTCAACCTTTCTTGCAATGTAGTCAGCATTGGTTTGCGTTGTGGTCCTGTCAATTGCCCAGCTGTAATTTGTTTACCTCACATAGCTGTTTTATCGTCTTTTGGGAGAGAGACATCACTAGTGAACATCATGAGACTCCGGTCCATATTACCATCATTGATCACACCCGCTATTTACTTTTCGTTATTATTTACTATTGCAAAAACACTATCTATCACTACTATCATTGCTTTTAACCCTTTGTGAACTACAAGGCCGGAGGGATTGACAACCTCTCTGTACTCGTTGGGAGCAAAGTTATTTGTATCTGTGTGCAGGTCCATGTTGATTGCTAATTGCGCCGTTAGTAGTTGACACCTACTTGTTGAACCTAGGAGTCTCTCGGGATTCGATCCTTGGCATCTTTGCTAAGGGAAAACACTTCTACTTACTGCATCTTACACCTTCCACTTGGGGTAACCAACGAGGGGTTTGAGGCCCATCAAGGAGTATTTTCTGGCGCCGTTGCCGGGGACTCCACTCTTCAGGATAGGTGAGTTGCACGCTATCTTTTACCTTTGCTTTTTAGTCTTGTTAGTTTACCTTTTAGTTTTTGCTTTAGTATCTTTTATCAAAAATCACAAAAATAGTTATCTTGTTCTTTAGTTGTCATTATGTCGGGTCCTTTTGTCTTTGACGAGGCAGAAGTTCTCACCTTTAAAGAAAGAGGTGGGGAAAGTTTGAAAGATGCTTGGTATAGAATTAATGATTCACAAAAAAGAGCCACCAAGAAGCAACCTACTACTATCTTACTTAGAAATTTTTATGTTGGAATTACTTCTTGGAATAGGTTTATTCTAGATACTGCTATCAATGGGAATTTCCTGGAGGCCCCAGTTTGGGAGTCTCTTAGTATTATTGAAAATCTTGTTGGGAATCTCCCTGTTGTTAGCATTCGAGAGGACATCACCCAAGCTCACATTATGAAAAAACTTGAAAGGATAGAGCTAGATATGCCAAGCATTAATAAGATGAATGAGTTGGATCGTAAGATCCAAGGGAATTTGAATAGACTTGATAGCTCCATGCATAAAATTTTTAAAATTTTGGAGACCGTCAAATTCCATGACTTGGACTCTTCTAGGATAGACAAGATTGAGGATATCTTTAATACTCTAGGAACCACCTTCTCCTCAATCAAAACCAAAAAGGTAGAAACTCCGGCAAAGAAGGAGCCTAAGTTCGTTCACGTTCCAAAGGCTCCCCGTTCTAAAAGTAATCCATCTATTGCCAAAGGGGTTGAAACTGTAAAGACTTTGGAAGAAACACCTCTATGTGATGAATTTATAAATGAATCTTCCTTTGACTTTTATCCTTTTGGTCTTCTACCTAGAAGTATCTCCATGAGGCCTTTATTTGAGAGTCCTCTTAAGACTAGTTGTATCATTGAAGAGCTTTTTGATGATCTTGATGATGGTTCAATTGATACAACTTGATCTCTATGCATTATGCCTAGCTTAAAGGCATAAAAGAAAGCGCTTTTGGGAGGCAGCGCACATGAATAAATTTTTTGCTTTTGTTGTGTCTTGATGATTGTTTACTTCTGTAGCATCATCATTGTATCTTTGCTTTTCATATTTGTGCCAAGTATAGCCTCTGATTGCTAGAAAGTTCAAAAGTTGTGAGGTGCTGTCCAGGAAACAGATTCTGTCCTTGGATAGAAAAATTCGTATAAAATCACCAGATCATCTTTTTGGTCTGAATTTTTTCGACAGCGTTCTCTATATAATTGTATTTCGTGCGTCTGTTCTGAGTTTTTTGATTTGAGTTGCAGAAGTATCCCGAACAGATCAATTACTACCTGCTGTTCTGTTTTTCACAGATTCTGTCCTGTTTTGCCTTTCCTTCACTTTGCAAATCAAGAACTTGCTTTTTCTTTGCAAAAACCTTTTGGCAATCTTGATAAACAGTAGAACTTCAAGAATATCCTTATTTCCAGCAAGGTATAATTATTTTATTAAGGGTACTAACCTCGCTAATCAGACTATGATGAGTTATGTATGAAGGGAGTTTTCAAGTGTGCGAGGGAAGATGATAAAAAGATTCAGGAGTGTCAAGCGCTCAAGCTTGGGGATGCCCCCATGCACCCCCAAGAAATATTCAAGGAGACTCAAGCGTCTAAGCTTGGGGATGCCCCCGTGCATCCCCTTCTCCATCAACATTATCTATTCGTCTTTCGTTCCGCTATATTTTTATCACTTCATGTGTTATGTGCTATGCTTGGAGCGTCTTGCTTTTAGTTTTCTTTTTAGTTTTTCATAACGAGTCGGAACCCAGCATTCCTTTATGTGGGAGAGAAACACGCTCCACTTCTACCGAGAACATAACATAGAATTTTCATGACTATCTTTGCTGTGTGTGTTCTTTGTCTTTTAATAGCTACTATCATGCTCTGCTCTTAGTATCCATGCTTATCTTTTCAAAGAGCTTTTGTTTAGTTGGTTGCTTGAACTCTCTTTAATTATCATGCTCACCTTATTAAGAGAGTTTGCTTCCATTGCATTGGTTAATGTGTCTATGATAAAGATGCTGCTTGCATAATGGTGCTTAGTAGTTCAGGTTTTCTTATGGTTAATCTCAAATAGCTGGGGGGTTCCCAATGTGTTATTGGAGTACCAACTTGATTTGTTTGCCTATGATATGGTATGGTTTAGTAATATCTTCCTTAGAGAATTTATTTTGATTGACTTGGCATATGCTCACGCATATTTAAGACTGTAAAGAAAGTCTGTCAAGCCTCGATGATCTTTTATTTCTGAGTAGCGATATAACTACCATGCCTGATTCAATGTTGCTTTGTCGCTCTGCATGATTATGACCGTCATTGCTCTCTCAGCTGGTCGCTCCCAGTCTTTTTGCTAACCTCCACCTGTACTAAGCAAACTAACTTTGCAATGCATAGCTCATGGGAAAGTAGCTTAAAAACTATTGTGGTAAAGAATATGTTGCCTATGTATCTTATTTCTTATAAGTTGCTTGCTGAGCGGTAACCATGTTTCTGGGGACGCCATCAACTGTCACACTTTTGTTGAATATCATGTGAGTTGATATGCATGTTCGTCTTGTCTAAAGTAAGGGTGATTTACCGTGGGTTGAATGAATATGCATATTGTTAGAGAAGAACATTGGGCCGCCAACCAAAGCCATGTATCATGATGGAAGTTTTAGCTTGGACGTTGATCCTCAATCTCTTATGAGAATATGTTCATGCATTAAAGAGGATTCCATCATCTATTTTCTATGTTGTCCCGGTATGGATGTCCTCAAGTTGAGATCTATCAAAAACGAGAAATCAAATGCGATTTATCTCCTTGGACCTTTGTACAGGTGGCATAGAGGTACCCCTTTGTGACACTTGGTTGAAACATATGTAATGCAGTGATAACCCATGGAAATCCGAGCTAATTAGGACAAGGTGCGAGCACTATTGGTATTCGATGCATGAGGCTTGCAACTTATAGGATGTCTTATGCATGACACATATGAAGTACTACTACCGTTGACAAAATTGCTTCCATGTTTTCAAAATAAAAAGCTCTAGCACTTAACCATTCTTTTACTTTTATGTTAAAGCACCAACTACTGAGAGCATGATTGCCATTCTGAGTGTAATGTGCATTGTCCCAAAGTAGCATTGTCTTTTGCATGATTGTGATATCGTTTATTCTGAAATCATTGTATCTAGTCATCACTTAAACCTTGAAGGTGCCCCTGCATTTATGTTTTGCATCACTAAAGGGACTTTATCATATTTGCACATCATGTTCATTGCAAATCTTTTTGATGTTTCAGTTTCATGTTGTAAAACTTTCAGTCATTTGTGATTTTCTCATGAGGCAACTTAATTACTACAGATTCATTGTCTCAGTAAGCTTTTGTCATATGACTATAAAAAGTCCTATATGGTTAATAGCATGTCACCATAGAAATTATTCTTGTTATCATTTACCTACTCGAGGACGAGCAGGAATTAAGCTTGGGGATGTTTATACGTCCAAAACGTATCTATAATTTCTGCTTGCTCCATGCCACTTTTGGGTGATATTGCTATGATATTCATACACTTCCATACACTTTTGATCATATTTGGACTAACTTACTAATCCAGTGCACCCCAGTGCCAGTTTCTGTTTTCGGCTGTTTTTGTATTTCAGGTTTTCACGTTTCGAGAACTGCCCAGAAAAATCCAGAAAAATTATATAAAAAATCAGCGTTCCGGAAACAACACTGCGTCCGAAGGGCAGCCTGGGGGGGGCCACCAGGGCTCCAGGCGCCCTGGCGGCGCGCCCCCCCCCCCCTGGGCCGCGCCGAGGGGCGCCTGGGCCCCCCGAAGCCCGTCCGGTGCCCCCCTTTGGCATATATTTAGAGGGTCCTCCGAAACCCTCAGAGGAGGAACTCTTTTCGCGATCCCATCTCTGTTCCGCCGCCGCCGCCGCTTCCAAGATCGGGAGCACCAGGAGAACTCTTCCCGGCACCCTGCCGGAGGGGAGGATCACCACCGGGAGCTTCTCCACCACCATGGACGCCTCCCGGATGACTCGTGAGTAGTCTCCCTTGGACCATGAGTCCATGACCAGTAGCTATGTGATGTTCTCCTCCCGTTCTTGTGCTTCATTAATTAGTCCTCGTGAGCTGCCCTACATGATCGAGGCACCTATGTAACCCTTATGCTGTATCTATGTTGAGTTTGCTGGGATCCGATGGATTATGAGATTATGTTCAGATTGATCTTGAGTAATATATTTGATTCACCTCTTTTATATTTATGTTCATAAGTAATTCTTGCATGTTCTCCATTGTTATTTATTGCTTTGGCCGAGTAGTAGGTAGTGACTCCAAGAGGGAACGTTATGCTTGATTGTGGGTTCATGCCCCTCGATGACTAGCTTGAGTGACAGAAACATGAGTCTAGGGGATGTGCTGTTGCCACAAGGGGGAAAACAACGGTGCTTGTGCCCGCGGGTGCAAGGATTGTTTACTTTACGCAAATTTCTTTTAATGCAGTTGTCTGTTGCTTTGAGTTTACACTATGGGTGGGGCTCGCAACTTAATACCAGCGAGATGTTCTGGATAGATATCTCAAGGTGGATGATTAGTAGTAGGCATTGATGGATTTCGGTCTACTTACTTTGGCGTACCGCCCATGCTTTGAACCTCAACCTTTCTTGCAATGTAGTCAGCATTGGTTTGCGTTCGTGGTCCTGTCAATTGCCCAGCTGTAATTTGTTTACCTCACATAGCTGTTTTATCGTCTTTTGGGAGAGAGACATCACTAGTGAACATCATGAGACTCCGGTCCATATTACCATCATTGATCACACCCGTTATTTACTTTTCGTTATTATTTACTATTGCAAAAACACTATCTATCACTACTATCATTGCTTTTAACCCTTTGTGAACTACAAGGCCGGAGGGATTGACAACCTCTCTGTACTCGTTGGGAGCAAAGTTATTTGTATCTGCGTGCAGGTCCACGTTGATTGCTAATTGCGCCGTTAGTAGTTGACACCTACTTGTTGAACCTAGGAGTCTCTGGGGATTCGATCCTTGGCATCTTTGCTAAGGGAAAACACTTCTACTTACTGCATCTTACACCTTCCACTTGGGGTAACCAACGAGGGGTTCGAGGCCCATCACTCTACAACCCTAGCGTCACCGTACCTTAAGTGTGTAGACCCTACGGGTTCGGGAGACACGCGGACATGACCGAGATGACTCTCCAGTCAATAACCAACAGCGGGATCTGGATACCCATGTTGGTTCCCACGTGTTCCTCGATGATCTCATCGGATGAACCACTGTGTCAAGGATTCACTCAATCCCGTATGTTATTCCCTTTGTCTATCGGTACGGTACTTGCCCGAGATTCGATCGTCGGTATGCCCGATACCTTGTTCAATCTCGTCATGGCAAGTCTCTTTACTCGTTCCATAATCCATCATCCCGTGGCTAACTCCTTAGTCACTTTGAGCTCATTATGATGATGTCTTGCCGAGAGGGTCCAGAGGTACCTCTCCGTCATATGGAGTGACAATATCCCAGTCTCGGTTCGTACCAACTCAACAGACACTTTCGGAGATACCCGTTGTGTACCTTTATAGCCACCCAGTTACGTTGTGACGTTTGGCACACCCAAAGTATTCCTATGGTATCCGGGAGTTGCACAACCTCATGGTCTAAGGAATAAATACTTGACACTAGAAAAGCTTTAAGCATTACGAACTATACGATCTCGTGCTAGGCTTAGGGTTGGGTCTTGTCCATCACATCATTCTCCTAATGATGTGATCCCGTTATCAATGACATCCTATGTTGTAATGCCCTGGATGTAATACTTTCCCTTTTGGGCATATAATATATCTCCGGCTTCATCTATTCCATCTCGGGTTCTTTGTCTTTCGGGTGTTCGTCGTTTTGTTGTGTGCGTGTGTGGCATTTATTCATATCATGTAGACATGTCCATCGCATTGCATTTGTGTTGTCGGTTGCATCCGGTTCCACGCGTTCCTTCCCGTTGTCCGTTTCGCGTTCCGGAGCTCCCTCACGTGTCTGTGGCGTCTCGTAGACCTACTTTGGTGTTTGGCCGGGTAACGTTGCCGGTGTGGCGCGTGACTTGTCGTGTGTTGTTGTTTTGTTGTGTGAGACCCGCCTGTCAAATCTCGTCGCGTTTCGAGTCCGTTTGCTATCCCAACAGTTATTCGTGTTGGCCCAAAGTGCCTCCACTTTGTGGCCCAAGACAACCCTCCTGCAGCCCACTAGCCTCCCCTAGGCCCATCCTAACTCCCCTCGCGATCGGATCCGTCGAATCGCGATCGGAGGGCTCCTAAACACCTAAAAACCCTAACCCTAGCAGATCTGATATTTATAGACCCCCCCTAGGTCCATTTTTGGGCATCCCTAACCTCTAGCTTCTCCTCCCCTATTTTTTTGGATCCAACCAGCCACCTCACTGCCACTTGGCTTCTCCCATCGAGCCTAGCCGCCGCCAGCGACTGGATCGGGCGGATCCAGCCGCTACCGAGCAGGGTCAACGCCAGCGACGTTTTTCCTGGTGACTGGATCTGGCACGTCGCCGATCTGGGCCTCTCCCGCGCCAGGTCCCAGGCCACTTCGCCGATCCACCCCGCCAGCTTCTCGCCGCTTCGCCTCCTCTTGCCCTGGACCACTTCGCCGATCCGTCTGGGGCCCGAAGGCCAGGCCGCATCGCCTCACCGCACCGCGCTAGGCGCCCGGCCTCCCACCGCGGGCCGCCGCCTTCATCATCCGCTCTGGGCCGCCGCCTCCGTCGCGGGCCGCCTCCTCACCGCAGCTCGCCCCTCCCGCTTCAGCCGAAGGCCTGGGCTCCACGGGCCGCCGCCTCTCGCCGATTCCGCGGCCCAGCCACCAGCCACCAGCTCGCCAGCGCGGGACGGCCTCTTCCTCGCCAGATCGCGCGGGCCGAGATCCAGCAGCCTCCCAGGCCGGCCCGTTGCGCCGCCCCTCCTGGGCCGTCGCCTCCCCGCCCGGCCGAGGCCTTCCAGCGCGCCGGGCCCCAGGCCTCCTCCACTCCGGGCCGCTTCCAGCCGCCGCGGGCCTTCCTCCCAGCCGAGTCCCTCCTCCCGCCGCATCAGATCCGCTCGGGCCCGAGCCCGTGGACTTCTTCTCTCAGATCTGAGGTTGCTTTATAAAAACCCTAGTCCCTGTTGTTTTCTGTTGTGTGCTGATGCTGTTTTCTAACTGCTATAACTTTTTGTGTGGATGTCCGTTTTGCGCAAATAGCATGTCCAGACGTTCGTGGTGATTAGCACTACGTTTTATCTTTTTGTGCCATGCATGTTAGAGATCATCTAGGTGCTTATTTTTCTGTTGCAATAGTGCATCGTGATAAAACTGCTGCTATGTGATGTTTTTATGCCATCTTTGCTATGTGATATCTTTTAGCTCGTTTGTCCGAATGATGCAAATGACATGTCCATGTGTTCGTCTTGCCATGCTCTACATGTTGCTTGTGTTAGGTTGCATGATAGATTTATTCTTGCCATGAATATCCTCGTTGCAAAGTGCTATGTGGCTGTGATGTCATTTCACTTGTTATGAAATGCCATCTTGTTGAGCTCATTGCTATCATTGTGTTTATCTCCATGATGCATGCTTGTATGTTTCGGAATCACCATCATGTGTACTTTGATGTGGAGCTTACCACTTGCCATGTTTAGTCTCGAGGCGACTTAAACTTGCTCTTTTAGATGCCATGATGAAACTGCTGTTTTAACACTTAGTGGTTTTTCACTAAGTCTGAAATCTGTAACGTTCCGATGCCATGTTTGCTTGCTGCTCTAGGACAAACCATGATAGTTTTGGGGTGGATCTTGATGGTTCCTTGTAGTATATATTGTTGGCTTTCCATCCATGTTCTCACATGATTATTTAAGTGGCTGTAGCATGTTTAACTTTTGCTCCAAAGTTTCAATAAAATTCTGCTGCCAGAATTTTATTATCAAGTTCAATATGTCCAAGCTTATTGCTATTGATCCGTGGCTCCTTTGGGGGTGCACCTTTGGACTTATTTGCTGTAGGATATGTCTAGTTTATGTTCATGCTCTTTGCCATGGTGTTTGAGTGCTGTAGCCTAATTATTTTGTGCTCCGAAGTTGCTATGTTGCTGTAATTTTCAGCTTTCGCATGTTTCTTGTTTCGGGCATAACTTTTAGCCCGTAGCTCCGATTTCAGCGAGTCTTATATGAAACTTGATTGATTTTCTGTGTAGATTCATAATATCATATTGTTATCATGTTTTGAGGTGATTTGCTTGAGTGCTAGTTTTCCGTGCTCCGTGTGCTCCCTTAGTGCATCCATCATGCGTCCATCATTTTGTTGTGCGCATTGCATCTTGTTGATTCGTGCCTTGTGTGATTGTATTGTTTAGAGCCGGAAGCTGAGACCGAGTACGAGTACGAGCACGAGGTTACCAACGAGGTTGAGCACGAGGACCCTTCTTACGATCCGAACGACTACACTTCAGGCAAGATGACCGAACCCGGATACCATTACTATTTTTGCCTATTGCTAGTAGACTCAATCTATAGTTTTGCCTCGATGCCCATGTCTTTCATGTCAGCCTCCTACTTGTAACCATTACCATGTTCAACCACCCTACCTATGCAAACCGTTGCTTGGCTAAGTACGCTTCGCTCAGCCCTTCTTATAGCGTTGCTAGTTGCAGGTGAAGATCGAAGATGCTTGCTTCATGTTGAAGTTTGTTGGGTTATATCACACTATATAAATGCTTAAAATGAAATCATCTATATATTGGCAAGGGTGGAAGGCTAAGCCTTTTGCTTGGTGATTTGTTCCACTCATGCCGTTAGGAACCGTTTAAACCGGTGTTATGTTCCTTGATTATGCGTTCCTAACACGGTTGGGGTGTATGGGACCCCCTCGATAAACCGCTAAGTGCTAAGTCTTTTCCAGCAAGTCCCAACATTGGTACTACTCGCCTAAACAACTAAAACTTTCCGAGGGAGTAATTAACCCGAGGCTTATTTAATTCAACCCCCCTGGGCCAGTGCTCGATGTGAGTGTTGGTCCAAACTAGAGTCGTGTGCGGGGCCCCCCTTGGCAACTTGGGTATTTCGGCCACTGTACGCTGTGCTCATCCGGTCGTGGCCTGAGACTAGATACGCGCGGCTACTATCAGGGTGTCGGCACGCCGGGAGGATTTGCTGGATTAGCCTTACCTTAGTTCGGAGTATCTTGAGCACGGGATTCCGAGAATACTCGGGTCTTCCCACTTTGGAGTTGCGACTCCGCGGATCGTGGGCTTGTAATGGGTCAAGTTGGAACACCCCTGCAGGGTTATGAACTTTCGAAAGCCGTGCCCGCGGTTATGTGGCAGATGGGAGCTTGTTAATATCCGGTTGTAGATAACTTGACACATTGTTCTAATACACTACCAGCGTGTGTACCGTGACTGTCAATTTCCGAATAGGGATTCGGGAGTTGAACACGGTGGGGTTATGTTTGTTGAGCTGTAGCTAGGATCACTTCGTGATCATCTCTCGACCGAGGCATTTCTCTTCTCGCACTCTCTCACGTAAGCTAGTTGCTAGTTGCTGCTGCAGACACTTATTCTTTTCTTCAGCCTTATCCTCTCCCAAGGCTTAAATAGTCTTGTTACCCGGGAACGGGATTGCTGAGTCCTCTGTGGCTCACAGTTACTTCACCACACCAGATGCAGGTCCAGTTGTGAGCTATCTAGGTGATGGCACCGAGCTTGACTGGGAGTATGACGAGGAGCGAAGTCGATACTATGTTCGTTATCCTGATGATAAGTAGTGGAGACTTCTACTAGGATTCGATCCGACCTGTGGACTTAATTTATGTTTGGTATCTTGTTATTTGGATTTTACCCTTAGAGGGCTGTGATGTTTTAATGTATGATGTTTGAGACATGTATTGTTTTTGTGTGACGTGGCGAGTGTAAGCCAACTATGTTTATGTTTTCCATCCCCCTTTTTACATGAGTTGTGCAAAGATACCAGACTTGCGATCATTCCAGCATGGGGTTATGTCTCTAAGTCGTGCCTCGACACGTAGGAGATATAGCTCCATCCTGGGCATTACAAGTTGGTATCAGAGCCTTCTCCGACCTAGGAGCCCCCACTGATTGATCGAATCGTTGACGGTCGAGTCTAGGCACACACTGAAAAATATTTTGAGTCCTATATTTTATCGGAGAGTAGGAATTCTTTGCTTCTCATCCCCTTTCTCTCTGGTGAGGACTCCTAACGACTACTCTTGTCTCTTCTATCTTCAAAAATTGCACCAAATTTTTTTAGGAATCTTGCGAGTATTCTGGGATTGTTTCGATGTTCTTGTGACGAGAATATTGTTCTCGATGCCTCCTGACATTAGGGGTTGTGGCAGTGTCCCGGGGAGTTGAGCTTCGGGGTATTGTCGTCACAAGCATATCGCGGCAGTACTAAATACTTAAGACGGCCGACATCGAAAATCTCTCCTATACGGCCAGTGGCAAGATAACCCCGACATCACCCAGTACTGGGGAGGTAGTTCGGGAGTATTGCCATAGCTTGTTATAGTGGATGCTTTTTGAAGGTCCGAGGTAGACAGTTTCCGAGAAAGACTGGTTATGTGTTGAAGGATGGATACACCTGGATGTAGGTTTAGAGTTGATTGCGCGGTGCTTCCCGTGTATCCCCAACACCTGATTGCATAACTGGAATCTTTCGGAAATTAATAGGTGGGTTTATCCAGTAGATCGTAGGCATTCTTCCAACGAATGCAGGTTAGCGAGTTTAGGGTTCTACATTGAGTGAAGTGGTATTATGACCCATGTTCCGATCGGGAGTTGCATCTTAAAGGGTCCTTGGCTATGCTGATCCGGGGATTGCAAAACCTTTTCGTAACGCGTTCATATGCTTTCAGCACAAAGATGTTAGAACGAAGCTCCTATCTTGTATTTGTTCCCGTCTGTACCTTGTTGTTTTTCTTATTTTACCTTTTGTCCCCTATGTGGCTTCTCGTGAAGATTGATGTTATCATTTAACTGAGAATTTCATTCGTTCCTCTTGTTCGAATGATTTCATTCGTTCCTATTGTTCGAATGATTATTGTGAAGACTTGTTGCAATTCATTCCATTGATTCAGCTTATACCTTTTGTCAATCAATTGTTGATTCGTGGTCATCTCTTTCAGGATGGCTCCGAAACGAGTTCCCAACGCTAACCCAGAGGGTGAAGAGGTCCCAGAACGTCCTCCTTCCCCTCCTCCTCCGTCTGAGGCTTGGAGAGCGATTATGCAGAATACAGCTCAGAACACCCAGTTGTTGATGCAAATGATGCAGCAGATGCAAGCTAATCAAGCTAATCAGGGTGTTCCAGGGAATCAAGGCAACTTCTTCAACCAGCAGCACCATGCTACTCTCAACCAGTTCTTGGCCAATAATCCAAAAGCTTTCAGTTACTGTGTCGACCCTCTTGATGCTGAAGATTGGTTAACCGACATAAAGAAGCATTTTGAGTGCAGTAACGTGAAGGAAGAGGATTATGTGAAGTTTGCAGCCTTCCAACTCAAAGACCAAGCAGCTGACTGGTGGCAGCAGTACAAAGACTCTAGGCCAGGTCAGGTGATCTCTTGGGAGAATTTCTGCAAGGACTTTCACTCTCACCACATTCCAACAAGTGTCATCGAGGGTATGCGTGAGCAATTCCGCAACCTGAAGCAGGGCTCTATGACAGTCTATCAGTATAATGTCAAGTTCCAAAACCTCGCCCGCTATGCTAAGCAAGACATTCCTGATGCCAAGAGCAAAATCTACCAGTTCCGTGGAGGTCTGAAAGATGAACTTTAACTTCCTCTCACCTTGTTCGAGCCCGATGAATTCGACAAATTCTATAACATGGCTTTGAAACAAGAGGCAGCTCAGCTTAAGATGGAGGCTTCTAAAAAGAGAATTCGAGATGCCGTTCACTCTTCCTCATCGTCTCAGTTGGTCTCGAAACAACAGAAATTCTGGCTTCCTCCTCCTCCAGTGATTCGAGCTCCTTACAACAACTCCAACAACTCCAACAACAAGAACTCCAATGGACGTGGTTTCTCCCACCCACCCAACCCGAGCAACCAGTCGAAGAAGCAGTTTCAGTCTCAAGGCTCCAAGTCAAGTGGCTCTCATTTCCGTCCTCTCTCAGAAGTGGTGTGCAACAAGTGTGGCCAGAAGGGTCACTATGCCAACAGATGTCCGAACCCGAAGCGCCCTCCACCTCCTCCTCCTGTCAGTTCAGCTATTGTCAAGCATAACCCCAAGCAAGCAAGGGTCAATCTGATGAGTGCAGCTGAAGCGGAGAATTCTTGTGATGTGATTTCGGGTAACCTCTCAGTTAACTCTTTTCCTGCAAAAGTCTTGTTCGATTCAGGTGCTTCACATTCTTTCATGTCAAGACCTTTTGCATTGTCACATGATATGCCATTGCAAGCTTTGCCGAGACCGATGTCTGTGCTTTCTTCGGGTTTGCTTATGAACTCCAACAACTTTGTTCCGAATGTGTCTATTCGCATGGGTGATTATCGATTTCTGGCTAATCCGGTGGTTCTTGGTAATTCTGACATTGACATCATCCTCGGAATGGATTGGCTTTCTCAGCATGATGCTCACATTGATTGTGCACAGAAAGAAGTCAAGATGACTCATCCTGATGAAGATGTGATTATCTTAGCCTCTAGGGATAACACTATCAGGCTTTTCTCTCTCAATGATAAGGGCGAAATTAATTCCATATCTCAAATTCCGGTGGTGAACGAATACCAAGACGTCTTTCCTGAAGAACTTCCAGGCATGCCTCCACACCGTCAGGTGGAATTCGTTATTGAACTCGAACCGGGTACTGAGCCAGCATGCCGGCGTCCGTACAAGCTCTCTCCGGATGAATTGAAGGAATTGAAGAAGCAGCTTGATAAACAGGAGAGTATGGGTCTCATCAGGCCTAGTACATCGCCTTGGGGCTGTGGTGTCTTATTTGTCAAGAAGAAAGATGGCACGGAGCGTCTCTGCGTTGATTATCGGCCATTGAACAAGAAGACAATAAAGAACAAGTATCCGCTCCCCAACATCAACGAACTCTTCGAGCAACTCAAAGGAGCTAAAGTGTTCTCTAAGCTCGACCTCCGAATGGGCTATCACCAAATTCGCATTCGCGAGGAAGACATTCCCAAGACGGCCTTCAGAACGAGCTACGGTTCATACGAGTATACCGTCATGTCTTTTGGTCTCGCCAATGCTCCTCCTACCTTTTCGAGGATGATGCACTACATCTTCAACCCCTATACCGGCGAGTTTGTGCTTGTGTATCTGGATGCTATTCTGGTGTTTTCCAAGAATGAAGAAGATCACGAAAAGCACTTACGTCTGGTTCTTGATCGACTCCGTGAGCATAAGTTCTATGCCAAGTTCTCAAAGTGTGAGTTTTGGCTCGATAAGGTTTTGTACCTGGGCCATATCATCTCAGCTGACGGTATTGCGGTTAATCCCGAGAAAGTTGAAGCAATTGTCAACTGGGAAGCTCCTCAGAACGTCAAGCAACTCCGAAGTTTTCTGGGTCTTGCCAGCTATTGCAGAAGGTTCGTTGAGAACTTCTCCAAGATTGCCAAGCCTCTTTCCAACTTGCTTCAGAAGAATGTCAAATACTTTTGGTCTCCAGAGTGTGAAGTGGCATTCAAAACCCTCAAAGAAAAGCTCGTCTCTGCTCCAGTTCTGACTCCTCCAGATGAGTCCAAGCCCTATGAAGTATTCTGTGATGCTTCTCTTCAAGGACTTGGTGGTGTGCTTATGCAAGATAAGAGAATTGTGGCATACACTTCTTGTCAGCTCAAGCCAAGTGAGAAGAACTATCCCACACATGATCTCGAGTTAGCAACTGTGGTACATGCTTTGATTACGTGGAGACATCTGTTGTTGGGCAGAAAGGTCGACATCTTCACTGATCACAAGAGCTTGAAGTACATCTTCACATAGCCGCATCTGAACCTCCGCCAGACTCGTTGGGTTGAAATGATCCAAGAGTATAATCCCAGCATTGAATACACTCCTGGCAAGGCGAATGTGATTGCAGATGCTTTGAGCAGAAAGGCATATTGCAACAGCCTTCTTATCAAGCCGTTCCAGCCTGAGCTTTGTGAAGCATTCAGGAAACTCAACCTCCAAGTTGTTCCGCAGGGTTTTCTTGCAAATCTTCAAGTTGCTCCTACCTTGGAAGATCAGGTCCGTGAGGCCCAACTCAGGGATACCATGGTGAAGAAGGTGAAACATGCTATTGCAAAGGGCATTTCGAAATACAAGTGCTTCCGTGTTGATGAGAGAGATACCTTGTTCTTCGAGGACAGACTCGTTGTTCCCAAAGGTGATCTCAGGAAGCTCATAATGGAAGAAGCACATGATTCTCTCCTTTCCATTCATCCTGGCAGTTCCAAGATGTACCAAGACCTCAAGCAGTCTTACTGGTGGACACGCATGAAAAGGGAAATTGCCCAATTCGTGAATGAATGTGATGTTTGCAGAAGAGTGAAAGCAGAACATCAACGTCCAGCCGGTCTTCTCCAACCTCTTCCTATTCCCGAGTGGAAGTTCGACCACATTGAAATGGACTTTGTCACTGGCTTTCCGAAGTCCAAGAGATGGAATGATTCTATCTTCGTGGTGATTGACAAGCTTACCAAAGTCGCTCACTTCCTGCCAGTCAAAGAATCAATCAATGCAGCTCAATTGGCAGAGCTGTACATTTCCAGAATTGTGTCCTTACATGGCATTCCTCAAGTTATATCCTCAGACCGTGGAAGTTTTTTCACTTCAAGGTTCTGGGACTCCTTTCAGTCCGCCATGGGCACTAAGATCAGGTTCAGCACTGCTTTTCACCCTCAGACTAGTGGTCAAGTCGAGCGAGTGAATCAGATTCTAGAAGACATGCTCAGAGCCTGTGTCATCTCCTTTGGCATGAAATGGGAAGACTGCCTTCCATTTGCCGAGTTCTCTTACAACAACAGCTTTCAAGCAAGTGCAGGCAAAGCTCCGTTTGAAATCCTCTATGGCAGAAAGTGCCGTACACCTCTCAACTGGTCTGAAACAGGCGAACGTCAACTTCTTGGCAATGACTTGATCTCAGAAGCCAAAGAAATGTGCAAAGTCATACGTGAGAATCTCAAGGCCGCTCAGTCGCGTCAGAAGAGCTACTATGACGGCAAGCATCGTGATTTGGCTTTCAACATTGATGATCATGTCTATCTCCGTGTTTCTCCGATGAAAGGCACTCAGAGATTCGGTATCAAAGGAAAGCTTGCTCCTAGATACGTTGGGCCTTTCAAGATTCTTGGCAAAAGAGGCGACCTAGCCTATCAACTTGAGCTCCCTTCCAACTTCGCCAATGTTCATGATGTGTTCCATGTGTCTCAACTCCGCAAATGCTTCAAGGCACCTGAGCGCATGATTCCGTTTGAAGAGAATGATCTTCAACAAGACCTGTCTTACCGAGAGCATCCCGTTGCTATTCTCGAAGTAACCGAACGCAAGACCCGCAACAAGTCCATCAAATTCTTGAAAGTCAAGTGGTCACACCATACCGACCGAGAAGCTACGTGGGAACGAGAAGATCATCTTCGTTCCGAGTACCCTTCCTTTTTCCAGTCCTAGATCTCGGGACGATATCTTTTTGTGGTAGAGGAGAGTTTGTAATGCCCCGGATGTAATACTTTCCCTTTTGGGCAATATATCTCCGGCTTCATCTATTCCATTTCGGGTTCTTTGTCTTTCGGGTGTTCGTCGTTTTGTTGTGTGCGTGTGTGGCATTTATTCATATCATGTAGACATGTGCATCGCATTCCATTTGTGTTGTCAGTTGCATCCGGTTCCACGCGTTCCTTCCCGTTGTCCGTTTCGCGTTCCGGAGCTCCCTCACGTGTCCGTGGCGTCTCGTAGACCTACTTTGGTGTTTGGCCGGGTAACGTTGCCGGTGTGGCGCGTGACTTGTCGTGTGTTGTTGTTTTGTTGTGTGAGACCCGCCTGTCAAATATCGTCGCGTTTCGAGTCCGTTTGCTATCCCAACAGTTATTCGTGTGGGCCCAAAGTGCCTCCACTTTGTGGCCCAAGACAACCCTCCTGCAGCCCACTAGCCTCCCCTAGGCCCATTCTAACTCCCCTCGCGATCGGATCCGTCGGATCGCGATCGGAGGGCTCCTAAACACCTAAAAACCCTAACCCTAGCAGATCTGATGTTTATAGACCCCCCTAGGTCCATTTTTGGGCATCCCTAACCTCTAGCTTCTCCTCCCCTATTTTTTGGATCCAACCAGCCCCCTCACTGCCACTTGGCTTCTCCCATCGAGCCTAGCCGCCGCCAGCGACTGGATCAGGCGGATCCAGCCGCTACCGAGCAGGTCAACGCCAGCGACGTTTTCCCTGGTGACTGAATATAGCATGTCGCCGATCTGGGCCTCTCCCGCGCCAGGTCCCAGGCCACTTCGCCGATCCACCCCGCCAGCTTCTCGCCGCTTCGCCTCCTCTCGCCCTGGACCACTTCGCCGATCCGTCTGGGGCCCGAAGGCCAGGCCGCATCGCCTCACCGCACCGCGTTAGGCGCCCGGCCTCCCACCGCAGGCCGCCGCCTTCATCATCCGCCCTGGGCCGCCGCCTCCGTCGCGGGCCGCCTCCTCACCGCAGCTCGCCCCTCCCGCTTCAGCCGAAGGCCTAGGCTCCACGGGCCGCCGCCTCTCGCCGATTCCGCGGCCCAGCCACCAGCCACCAGCTCGCCACCGCGGGACGGCCTCTCCCTCACCAGATCGCGCGGGCCGAGATCTAGCAGCCTACCAGGCCGGCCCGTTGCGCCGCCCCTCCTGGGCCGTCGCCTCCCCGCCAGGCCGAGGCCTTCCAGCGCGCCGGGCCCCAGGCCTCCTCCACTCCGGGCCGCTTCCAGCCGCCGCGGGCCTTCCTCCCAGCCGAGTCCCTCCTCCCGCCGCATCAGATCCGCTCGGGCCCGAGCCCGTGGACTTCTTCTCTCAGATCTGAGGTTGCTTTATAAAAACCCTAGTCCCTGTTGTTTTCTGTTGTGTGCTGATGCTGTTTTCTAACTGCTATAACTTTTTGTGTGGATGTCCGTTTTGCGCAAATAGCATGTACAAACGTTCGTGGTGATTAGCACTACGTTTTATCTTTTTGTGCCATGCATGTTAGAGATCATCTATGTGCTTATTTTTCTGTTGCAATAGTGCATCGTGATAAAACTGCTGCTATGTGATGTTTTTATGCCATCTTTGCTATGTGATATCTTTTAGCTCGTTTGTCCGAATGGTGCAAATGACATGTCCACGTGTTCGTCTTGCCATGCTCTACATGTTGCTTGTGTTAGGTTGCATGATAGATTTATTCTTGCCATGAATATCCTCGTTGCAAAGTGCTATGTGGCTGTGATGTCATTTCACTTGTTATGAAATGTCATCTTGTTGAGCTCATTGCTATCATTGTGTTTATCTCCATGATGCATGCTTGTATGTTTCGGAATCACCATCATGTGTACTTTGATGTGGAGCTTACCACTTGCCATGTTTAGTCTCGAGGCGACTTAAACTTTCTCTTTTAGATGCCATGATGAAACTGCTGTTTTAACACTTAGTGGTTTTTCACTAAGTCTGAAATCTGTAACGTTCCGATGCCATGTTTGCTTGCTGCTCTAGGACAAACCATGATAGTTTTGGGGTGGATCTTGATGGTTCATTGTAGTATATATTGTTGGCTTTCCATCCATGTTCTCACATGCTTATTTAAGTGGCTGTAGCATGTTTAACTTTTGCTCCAAAGTTTCAATAAAATTCTGCTGCCAGAATTTTATTATGAAGTTCAATATGTCCAAGCTTATTGCTATTGATCCGTGGCTCCTTTGGGGGTGCACCTTTGGACTTATTTGCTGTAGGATATGTCTAGTTTATGTTCATGCTCTTTGCCATGGTGTTTGAGTGCTGTAGCCTAATTATTTTGTGCTCCGAAGTTGCTATGTTGCTGTAATTTTCAGCTTTCGCATGTTTCTTGTTTTGGGCATAACTTTTAGCCCGTAGCTCCGATTTCAGCGAGTCTTATATGAAACTTGATTGATTTTCTGTGTAGATTCATAATATCATATTGTTATCATGTTTTGAGGTGATTTGCTTGAGTTCTAGTTTTCCGTGCTCCGTGTGCTCCCTTAGTGCATCCATCATGCATCCATCATTTTGGTGTGCGCATTGCATCTTGTTGATTCGTGCCTTGTGTGATTGTATTGTTTAGAGCTGGAAGCTGAGACCGAGTACGAGTACGAGCACGAGGTTACCAACGAGGTTGAGCACGAGGACCCTTCTTACGATCCGAACGACTACACTTCAGGCAAGATGACCGAACCCGGATACCATTACTATTTTTGCCTATTGCTAGTAGACTCGATCTATAGTTTTGCCTCGATGCCCATGTCTTTCATGTCAGCCTCCTACTTGTAACCATTACCATGTTCAACCACCCTACCTATGCAAACCGTTGTTTGGCTAAGTACGCTTCGCTCAGCCCTTCTTATAGCGTTGCTAGTTGCAGGTGAAGATCGAAGATGCTTGCTTCATGTTGAAGTTTGTTGGGTTATATCACACTATATAAATGCTTAAAATGAAATCATCTATATATTGGCAAGGGTGGAAGGCTAAGCCTTTTGCTTGGTGATTTGTTCCACTCATGCCGTTAGGAACCGTTTAAACCGGTGTTATGTTCCTTGATTATGCGTTCCTAACACGGTTGGGGTGTATGGGACCCCCTCGATAAACCGCTAAGTGCTAAGTCTTTTCCAGCAAGTCCCAACATTAGTACTATTCGCCTAAACAACTAAAACTTTCCGAGGGAGTAATTAACCCAAGGCTTATTTAATTCAACCCCCCTGGGCCAGTGCTCGATGTGAGTGTTGGTCCAAACTAGAGTCGTGTGCGGGGCCCCCCTTGGCAACTTGGGTATTTCGGCCACTGTACGCTGTGCTCATCCGGTCGTGGCCTGAGACTAGATACGCGCGGCTACTATCAGGGTGTCGGCACGCCGGGAGGATTTGCTGGATTAGCCTTACCTTAGTTCGGAGTATCTTGAGCACGGGATTCCGAGAATACTCGGGTCTTCCCACTTTGGAGTTGCGACTCCGCGGATCGTGGGCTTGTAATGGGTCAAGTTGGAACACCCCTGCAGGGTTATGAACTTTCGAAAGCCGTGCCCGCGGTTATGTGGCAGATGGGAGCTTGTTAATATCCGGTTGTAGATAACTTGACACATTGTTCTAATACACTACCAGCGTGTGTACCGTGACTGTCAATTTCCGAATAGGGATTCGGGAGTTGAACACGGTGGGGTTATGTTTGTTGAGCTGTAGCTAGGATCACTTCGTGATCATCTCTCGACCGAGGCATTTCTCTTCTCGCACTCTCTCACGTAAGCTAGTTGCTAGTTGCTGCTGCAGACACTTATTCTTTTCTTCAGCCTTATCCTCTCCCAAGGCTTAAATAGTCTTGTTACCCGGGAACGGGATTGCTGAGTCCTCTGTGGCTCATAGTTACTTCACCACACCAGATGCAGGTCCAGTTGTGAGCTATCCAGGTGATGGCACCGAGCTTGACTGGGAGTATGACGAGGAGCGAAGTCGATACTATGTTCGTTATCCTGATGATAAGTAGTGGAGACTTCTACTAGGATTCGATCCGACCTGTGGACTTAATTTATGTTTGGTATCTTGTTATTTGGATTTTACCCTTAGAGGGCTGTGATGTTTTAATGTATGATGTTTGAGACATGTATTGTTTTTGTGTGACGTGGCGAGTGTAAGCCAACTATGTTTATGTTTTCCATCCCCCTTTTTACATGAGTTGTGCAAAGATACCAGACTTGCGATCATTCCAGCATGGGGTTATGTCTCTAAGTCGTGCCTCGACACGTAGGAGATATAGCTCCATCCTGGGCATTACATATGTCCATGGTCAGGAAACCGTGACCATCTGTTGATCAACGAGCTAGTAACTAGATGCTTACCAGGGACACGTTGTGGTCTATGTATTCACACATGTATCGCTGTTTCCGTACAATACAATTCAAGCATGAATAACAGAAAATTATCATGAACAAGGAAATATAATAATAATCCTTTTATTATTGCCTCTAGGGCATATTTCCAACAAATCCCCCCTCCGGCGGAGCTCTGAAACAGGCCCCAAGATGGGATCTCACGGGAAAAGAAGGTTGCGGCGGTGGAACTCGAGTTTTCTCTGTTGCCTCGATGTTTTCAGGGTACATGTATATATATATAGGAGGAAGGAGGGCATCGGGGGAGTCAGATGGGGCCCACGAGGGTGGGGGGCGCGCCCAGGGGGAGACGGGCGCCCTGGACCCTCGTGGCCGCCTCCTTCATTCCCTCGCGTGTACTCCAAGTCTTCTGTGTTGATATCGTTCCAAAAATAATTCTCCCGAAGGTTTTCATTCCGTTTGGACTCCGTTTGATATTCCTTTTCTGCGAAACCCTGAAATAGGCAAAAAAACAGCAATCTGCATTGGGCCTTGGGTTAGTAGGTTAGTCCCAAAAATAATATAAAAGTGTATAATAAAGCTCATTAAACATCCAAAACAGAATATATAATAGCATGAAACAATCAAAAATTATAGATATGCTGGAGACGTATCAAGTGTGACACTAATAGTATTAAATCCCGTTTGTGGCCTCCTAAGCCACCAATGTGGTTCCCATCAATACCACTTGAGCGAGGACATCTCTGGATTGGGTCATGCAAGCGGATAACTATGGACTTAATGGCCCTGACTGATCCAACTCATAGGATTAGTTTGACACCTCTTTTTATGCCTTTTTTCCTCATCGCCGTGAGGACCTTTGGTGGTTCTAGAGTCGTGGCATCAAGGTACCCGATGAGCTGAATGCTACATACCACCATCATCACTTGATCCTTCCATAGAAGGAAGTAGCCAAGTGTGATATTGTTCGTTACTGGATGACCAAGAGAAGGAGCCATGATCGAACTAGAAGCAGAGGAAGTTGCGATGGACACTAGTTGTGTCTCGGAGAAGGCAGGCTCTGATTTCATATGATTTAGGTGAATAGACTGGTTAAGTGTGTCTACCTTCATGGAGGTTCGGTTATATTGACATGAAAACTTGTGTCATAAGGGATTTCAATCAACCGATTAATCTCCTTTGTATATAAATTTGATTAGGTTGGATAAGGAAAGTTAAAGCCGACAATATCATGCATACAAGATACATTCTATTTAACACAAGGATTGCAATAATTGGAGAGAATCTCCTTGCTTTACCAACAACTGGTAGCTGAGGTGCACAAGGATTGATTTTGGAGTAAGAAGAAAATGTTTTCGACACACTCCTCATTTGTAAGAAATGTACCTCTGATTTGGAACTAGGATCGATATGTTGTCTAAGTAATAAAAAGGGGGAAGGAGTGGAGAGGGGAGGAGGCCCACCAAAGTTATCAATCCTATCAACCGTGAGCTGCAGTAGAACGAAGGAGCACAAGACAAAATGAGGGTGAGGCTATCTACAATGGCTAAGATGAGCAGAAGACTGACACCTTCGGATAGAAGCATGCACTCTAGCCTGATAGATATATTATCAGCTAACCACTGATGGGTTCGAAGGCACGAGACTTGGGTTTGTAAGGGTAAAGGGAGGCGCGAAGATAGTGTG
>LR738714.1:1100113-1110544 GCA_902687465.1 Secale cereale
AACCATATGAAAGAAATCACATATTTTAGAACATAGGGAAATTTCACGTATTTCTGGAAGATCAAAGTAAATGAGAGGGAAAAAACAACACATAATCAGAACAAACGTGAATTTCATGTATTTTAGAAATACAGAGCATAAGTGGGAAAAAGACATGCACAAATTAGAAAGTATATACTTAACGAGGATAAACCAATATATTTTGATATATATTCTATTTCAAAGTCCGTATAAACATCATCTGGTCAGTGCTACAGGTGACTCATAATTTGGACGTTGTCTGATAATAATGACCAAACATCACAACAAAACAATAAGCTCACTCTCACAGCTGAAATTTATTTTGTATTAATTGAACATCATGTGTAGACGACACATAATGTCTCAATAATTAATTTACGGCATGTCTTT
Source organism: Secale cereale (assembly GCA_902687465.1). Lineage (NCBI taxonomy): Eukaryota > Viridiplantae > Streptophyta > Magnoliopsida > Poales > Poaceae > Secale > Secale cereale. Next base: position 1,100,525 of record LR738714.1, read on the forward strand.
CATTCATGCTGCAACAAGTGGAAGTTATAGCTGATATAAACTTGTTCGGCCTGGCCATACAAGTAAATGTTATATAATTAAACAGATCGATACATGATTTGGCCCGTTATTACTAATATCATAGAAAATTCTCATGCAGTGATATGCCTTATAGAAGGTAATGTCAGCAATGTACATAACTCACCATGACCTTAAAAATGGCTGAGTACGGAAAGAAGCACCAGATGCTAGAACCAAAGGCTTGAGGGTGTCATGATAATTGTTTTTTTTATTTTCTGTTTTATTTCTAAAAGATTGATATAATTATGTCCGCAAACATGAATCTCGCTGCAAGTCTACTTTTCGCAATGAAAATAGGAAACAGACATACTAGATTGCTTGGTACAGCTATCCACAAAATGATAGGGTGGCGTAGAGGATCTCCACTAGCGAGCACGCGACAATTGATCTAAAGGGTGTGCAGATTGTGTGTTTGTTTCATAAATGTCATCGCAACTCAACGCCTAACTATATCAATAGTTTGTGACAAAATGAAATCTATATCAAGATTTTGTTTGTTAAAAATGTTTAATTATTCCTTCTTAATTGGTTAGCGACATAATCATATAGAAAATGAAGGTAAATTTGCAGCTTTAGGAATATATCGACGATTAAAACACCGTGTATTTTGCAGAGAAGGGTGAATAGATATTTTGAGCACAACATATTTGTGAGGGCCACCATATTAGTTGGCTTTAAAAACAATACAATTGTCAACTCTATATGTGTAGTGTCTAATTGTGAGGGCCACCGGTACATGACCAGTATTATGTAATCTAGTTTGCAACAGCTTTAACATATGCCTCTTTTTTCTATTTTGCAGTTTCACGGACAAAGAGAGGTGGACAAGAATAATGAGCCTCCATACAGCGGACTCCATCCAGTTGAATGCCTACAGGACCATCTTAAAACAGTAGTGTTTAAGGCATTCGTAGGTAATGACAAGCAGGTTTACTTTGCCAGGTTCTTCGTCTTAAATGCAAGAGTGCTAAAGAAAATTGAATTTGAAGGATGGTTTATGGAGTACAACAGTACATCTCTGGGTTATCTACACAATCAGCTACACGCGGAAAACAGAGCTTCTCAAGATGCTAAATTTGAAATCAGGCAGTATATTAATACTACTGGGTATCATCTCCAAGAGCAGATCCATGATTTGTCAGTGGCTGACCCTTTTCGGACAGCTTTATAAAGGGTTGATGCCTGAAGCTTGCACTGTCTCCTCCATATGTCTGCTCAATTTCTAGTCTAAAAGTTCATCTGTAATACTGGTAATTTATGAAGTTTGCCCTGTTAAAACTGCCAAAGATGTTTTTGGATTCAAATAATAGTGCACTGCCGAGAATTCAAATGGGGACGGGTGCAGAAAAGTTACTGCCAAAATTTGTAACTAGGAGGGAGCTGGCCATCTGCCGAAACTCCTGTTACCTTTGAAATTTGTGGCTTTGTTCTACCTAAGCCGCTCCAGGAACACATGCCTGTGTCGGAATCTTAAATTCTTAATTGATTTTCAGTTATATACAGAGATATTCGAAGTATGAACTGCTGATTTGATTGTTTGCGTGCTTTGAAATTTGTTTGATGGTTAGAAAGGTCAACCTGCTCTAGGTTATGCCCCTACGCTTTTCTATCTAGGAAGGAGGCATTCCTGTAATTTTCTAGTACTCCTTCAAAATAAGTTTTTTGGCGTGTGAACCATGAATTCTATTTCAGAACATGTATAATTGGACATCTTGTTGAGCCATGTATGGCTGAAGTATGCTCATGTTTGTTGCTGAACTAGTTGACCCATTGCGCCAAATGGCGCAGAGACCTGCTAAAGCCTTATTGTCGATGGAAATAGTTTCATTTTGCAAGGATATATTGTAGTAGAAAGCCGCGCGTCGCCTCTGGCGCACGGGGGAAACCCTAACCACGCCGCCAGCCGGCCCTCCCTGCTCCTCCCCCGCTTCGCCGCCGCCGTAGGGGACACCCGCAAAGCCCGCGTGGTCCTCAGGGAAGGTGGCGGCGGGTCGTTCTCGCGCAGATCTCGCGGCGGCCGATGGCGATCTGGCGGCGGCCGGTGGCGCGCGGCGGAGTTCCGCCGGTGGCTGGCGCCTGCTGCCCGTGGGGCGGCGTCCCTCACGGCGGTGGGGCTGCCCCTGAACGGCGTTTGGTGGTGGCCACGTGGCGGCGCGCGGGTGGGCCGGATCTTGGCTTCCGATCTGCGTCCTCGTCGTGGCAGCGCTTGCCGTTGCCTTGAGGCTTGGTCCGGGACGAGCCGAGCGCCGGTGGTGCTGGCCAGGACGCACGCTGGCAGCGCCCTACTTCATCCCGGGTCGTCTCGCTGGCCCATGGTGGTGGTCATCTTCTTCGTTAGAGATGGCCGGCCAGAGGCTTGGTGATCGGATCTCGAGATCCATCGTCTAGTCCCGGCTGCGAGTTGGGGAAACATGGTTACCGGTGAAAACCGAGCCGTTGGCAGGCGATGGCGGCGTTCTACGCCGTTACCTTGATGGAGGCATCGTCGTGTAACTACTGTCGACCCACTTGTGCTGCTCTGGGGGAAACCCTAGGATCTCGTGTTCCAGATCGGACGATGGCGGCACTGCGGTGTCGTTTCTCTCTTGGGAGCATCGTTTGTGGAGCAGCGCCGGAAGTCAGAGGCAGGAGGTGGAGCGGCTTCGTCTTGCACGGAGCTTCGGTGGAGATGTCAAGTCATGCCTGACCGACAGGTGCTACGCTTTGTCATGCCTGGTCGGCAGGTGCTACGCACGACAGATTCTCCTAAGACTTCAAGCTGTGTCGGCTGGTGGTACTTGGCAGCATGGTGCTGAGGTGTATCAGTGGCGACCGCGACGTGCTCAGCTGTTTGCGCGCAGGGAGGAGGTACCGTTGGGCGCCGTGGTGGCGTCGACGATAGCTAGACCGAGCAAGGTTGATGCATCAGTACAGTTCTGAAGATGGAGCGGTGGCAGTTGGCGGCGGCGGCCTCTGAGAGCACGCCGGACCAGCGAGACCCATGCCCGGCAGGCGTCCTGGATGGGTTCTAAGGTCTTAGATGTTAGGTTTGGCTGCGATGTCTGTTTGGTTTAAGGCCCAGGCTATCTGCGCCCCTTCATCAACTGGATAGGTGTAGCGACAGTTTGTTGCTTAGACGGCGGCTTTAGTCTTACTGTGATATTACTTTGTAAGGTCTTGTGAGAATAATTAATAAAGGGGCCATATGCATCGCCCAGATGCAGAGGCCGGGGGACATCCTCCTTTTCTAAAAAAAAAAGTAGAAAGCCCATGTATTAAATCATGTTGTATTGAAAATATGTTTATCATGCTGAGAAATTTGAGTTTGAAAAAGAATCATATTTGTATAACATGTATATACCAATTAAGAAAGCATTTTTTAGTTAAAAATATCGTTATTAGTTGAGAGATCTGAGTTTGAAAAAATAACATATTTGTATAAGAACATCACATGACAGAATGACCCAGTGCAACATGTAGTGCTAAATGTTAATTACAAATCTGTAGGTTTGGGCATACTTCTCATTTTTCTAAGTTTTGGAATTGCAATATATTTCCTAATTCTTGATTACATACACCACTGACATGAAGCAACATTAGCTGATCCAACAAAATAGGGAAACTGTAAACCACATTCTTTGGTCTATACTTCCCATGCATGAGCCGTAAAACATTTTTGCCTTTTTTCCGAAGCGTGGGCAGCATGGCAGTAAATGTTGACCCTTCATTCTCTTTGCTATGCAGTGATAGTACCACCCATCAAGCCCACCTAATTCATCATGAAAAATCAAATAAGTGTTACACATTTTTTACACATATGAAGGCAAAAACACCTTAATTCTAATGTTGTTTTCTAGATGAACCAAGGATTTGAACTGAACAAATTCATAGGCGTAACCACTTTGCAGTGATGGCGGTGGCGGGCGCGCTCGGTGCAGTGCCCCCGCGCGACAATCCTGTCGAAGGGCTCGCCGTCCTCGCAGAGCCCCATGAAAAGGTGCACGCCATCCTCATCCTCATAGGTGGCAGTGCGGCACAAAGGCTGACAATGTTGGGGTACCGCGACATGCGCACTCACGCAAGAACGTGCCAAAACAGAACACAACATTGTCAAATCCAGGATATTAACACACTCGGAGATCAGAGGACTGATACAGTGGGAACAAATGACATTATGAAGTTCAACGTTTTAGACATCTATTATTTCCTCTTTCAAGGAGTTAACATAATTCTGGGTGCTTCACTAACGAAGATATCCACTCCTATATGATATATGCAAAATTTGTTTGAAACTTCTAAAAATGCACCATTATTTCAGTGCAACAAATTCTGAAATATTATTTATGTTTGCTTTCAAAAGATGGGCTAGCTAGATACTTTGAAAAGCAGTAACATCTGAATAAACAAAAAGAAACCAATATACACCGTGTTCATTCAAATTTCGTATTGATATATGGCTTAATTTAACATTTGGTAAAGTAATCAGAATATGCCCATGAAAAGGGTCATTTTATACCTTACCAAATGTAAGGACTTGATTTCTGGTAGAAATGTTCAGAATATAAATTTAAATAGATGTACTACTACCCCATCATTATCACCACTGATAGTTGCAAACTACATGTATACTATTTCAAATATAGAATAACTAACGCGACCAATCTCCAAGATAGAAGCCATTACTCACATTTGTTCATTCTTGTCGGCAATATTGTCAGATTTCTGTTGATTTTTTTAGCAAAAAGTCATGTCAAATTTGACCAAAACAGATTTGAAACTTCATAGAGAGAGATCAGAGGGGAGGGAAGAAGGATTGGGAGCAGGTCACCTAGGCAGGGAAGATCACGATCGACAAATTCGCAGATGCCAGAAAATTTAGAAATGGTTTCTGAAATAGAAATTGTGTTAAATTTTAGAATCATTCAAAAAACAGAAAATTAGCAACAGAAGGGATCCACATAGGCATGGAACAATGCGTGATATTTCAGCTATTGAACTAAAATGACAAGCAAAGAAATGGTGAAGAGAACGGATGACGGAGCAGCCAGAGGGTCAGCAGCTGGGCTAGTCGACGAAGAGGGACGGACAGTAAACACAGGAACGGCAAAGGAGACCGTGGTCCGGGCCACATCCCCCTGTTGCTGGGCCTCAGTGCCGGAGTGTGTCTTCCGACCCTCCTTCCTGTACCGCGTCGAGTCACCTCCGCGCACCCCTCGTCGCCGTCATCGTCGTCGTCAGGAAGCTCAACGACATTGCGTGGCCCTTCAGAAGACAATCAAAGAATCCAGTCGACTGACAATCCAAACGGGTAAAAGACAGAGCTCGGTCGAGAATCCACACCTGAGCGGGACGTGGTGGTGTCAGCAGTCTCCTCGTCAGCGCGACCCTTGTCAACATCCATCGAGGTCGCAGAAGCAGCAGCACTGAAGATTTCGCAGAAAGTGAGTCGACAGAAGGAAAGTTGATCTCCAAAAGGAAAGAAACTGAAGCAGAGTTGCACTTACGTGGAAGCGATTGGGACGTCCACTTTGATCTTGGGCAAGGCCTTCCGGGGTTTGACAGTAGTGACCTTAGGCTGCTTTGGTGCCTTTCCAGTCGGATCAGGAGTGAACGTGCGAGTCCGTTTCTGCACTTGGGAGCTGGAGGGGGCCGCCCTGGTACGCGCGGCCTCTGGATCGTGCTTCTCCTTGGAGCGCTTCTCGCCGCGGGGATGCGACTCGACCTCCTCGCAGCTGTTAGAATCCTCGCTCTCCTCCTCAGTCTCCTCGTTAGACTTCTAGTCAGAAGCCTCGCCTACGCCTTCTTCTCCCTCCTGGACCTGCCACCATTGGGCACCGAAAACATTTCGGTATAGATCTGCAGAGAAGAAGAATAATCATACGTCAGTGGGATTCATCAGACGTCCGCAAGCAGGAGACATGAAATTCACTGAGAAGCAGAGGCCGAACCTTGTCAGGTTGGTGATCTGCGTCGAATGGGCGAACTCTTCCAGTCCCCCGAGGGTTGTCCATGTTCCCCGTGATGCACTTCAGGCACTGCGCCATCGTCAGCGCTGCAGCTTCCTCCGGATGGACCCGACACGAGTCGTCGGCGCCGGAGTACAACCACATCGGATGGTCCCGGGCTTGGAGGGGCTGGATCCTTCTTATGAGGAACACCTCGAGCAGATCCATCCCCGTGACCCCGTCGCGAACCAACTGAACCACCCGCTCCACCATCATGTCTACCTCTACCCTCTCAGCCCGACTCATGAGCAACGTCGGTGGCTGGTTGACTGGACCCAAAGAAAATGGAGGAAGCCCAGTCAGCTGACTAGGAGCCAGAACGTCCCTACAGTAGAACCAAGTCGACTGCCATCCCCAGACCGACTCAGGAAGGGTCATGGCAGGGAAAGCGCTCCTACCCCTGAGCTGGATACCCAGTGCGCCACACATCTGGATGACATGCGACTTCTCGTCACTCGGGTTCGCTTTCTTGACGGTTTGGGAACGACAAGTGAAGATATGTTTGAACAGGCCACAGTGCGGTCTACATCCGAGGAAGTTCTCGCACATCGAAACGAATGCGTCCAAGTAGGTGATGGTATTGGGAGTGAAGTGATGCAGATGGGCGCCGTAAAAAGCCAGAAAACCGTGGAAGAAAGAGTGCGGAGGCAAAGAAAAACCTCGGTCGACATGAGTCGCGAGGAGAACGCACTCGCCCTTCCACGGCTGGGGCTCGAGCTCGCCCTCTGGCAGCCGCCAGGAGTCGCAGACGATCAGGCCCTCCTACACCAGCTCCTCCATGTCCTCCGGCGTCATCGTGGACCTGATCCAGTTCCCATGGATCCAGCCAGGCGGGAGCCCGGATCTCGATGACGACCCCCCTCGGTTAGATCTCTTCCCTTTCCCCGTCGCCGCCGCTTTCTTCGAGCGCTCCAGAGCCGCCGTCTTGTCCTTACCCATGGAAGGTGAGCCGGTGCGGACCGAGCGGCGGAAGGTGGAGAGCAGGAGCGCGGCAGAGAAACATAGGAAGAAGAAGCAAGGAATGGGTGCACAGTACCTCCGCCTCGGCCGCAGCGCACACATATAGCGTAGCGGTCGAGTGACTGACTGGTGGCCGCGAGCTATCCCGCCAAATCCCGCAACCGGCGCGCACACGATACGTGGCGAAAAAGGCGGCGCGTAGATCGAGGCGTCCCGAGCATATCCGATCCGATTTCCGCGGCACGACCAGTCCCACGCGCTTCTCCAAATTTCGAAATCCCGCAGAATCCGGAGACCAGAGAGCAACCAATCCCGCCTAAAATTGCGCGCCCCACCGGTGCTCGGAACCGTGCACAAAGTTCAGTCGATGGTCAACACAAGCAAGTACACTCGGTGGTTCTTGAATCGATTAAGGCGACCAAGTCGGGTTGAAGAGTCAGCCTGGTCCGCGAGCTCAAAGAAGATCCCCCCAGGGGCATCGAACCCGAGTCAAGGCCAACTTCAACACTCTCCTCCACTCGAACCTCAATCCATTCGGGGGCTACTGATGATTTTACAGACCTAGGGTAGGGTCACGGGCCTGACCCAGGTACCCCACCCAAGGTCACTACTCCAGAAGCTCAAAAGACAAATTCGAAGACAGCAAGGTCGGTCGACTGTGCCGCCCAAGAGGACATATCACTCGACCGAGCACCCCCTCCCTGACGAGTCAACTCCACTCGACCATCCAAAGACACTCGACCCCCGAAGGTCAATGGTCCCTTAGGACAGCAACGGTTTGGCATTCATTCTATGACAATTAATGCCTTTACCACTCTTTATTGCAGGCGTTATCAGTAACACCCTGCCTTTATGTACATTGAACCCTTTGTAACGTGTGGATGACTGGGGTCCTGGCGAACTCTATATAAGCCACCCCCTCCTCCAGTACAAGGGTTCGCACCCCTTGTAACTCAAACACCCATATACAGTCCAATCGACCGCCTTAGGGCACCGAGACGTAGGGCTTTTACTTCCTCCGAGAAGGGCATGAACTCGTAGATAGGACCTCGCTCCCTCTTACGTACCCCTTACTCGTACTGTCAGACTTAGAACCACGACACCCAAAGCCAAGCACTTCTCCCATTGCAAAAAATATAGATCTCGTAGGCCAAATCAAACCAATAATTCGAAGAGACTTGCAAGGATATTATAATCATACATAAAAGATTTCAAAAAAGAATCAAATATTTCTCGTAGATAATCTTGATCATAAACCCACAATTCATCGGATATCAACAAACACACCGCAAAAATATTACATCGAATAGATCTCCTCGAAGATCGAGGAGAACTTGGTATTGAGATCCAAAAAGAGAGAAGAAGCCATCTAGCTAATAACTATGGACCCGAAGGTCTGTGGTAAACTACTCACAACTCATGGCGAAGCTATGGTATTGATGTAGAAGCACTCCTTGGTAGATCCCCCCTCCGGCGGAGCTCTGGAACAGGCTCCAAGATGGGATCTCACGGGAAAAGAAGGTTGCAGCTGTGGAACTAGAATTTTCTCTGTTGCCTCGATGTTTTCAGGGTACATGTATATATATAGGAGGAAGGAGGGCATCGGGGGAGTCAAATGGGGCCCACGAGGGTGGGGGGCACGCCCAGGGGGAGGGGGCGCCCTGGACCCTCGTGGCCGCCTCCTTCATTCCCTCGCGTGTACTCCAAGTCTTCTGTGTTGATATCGTTCCAAAAATAATTCTCCCGAAGGTTTTCATTCCGTTTGGACTCCGTTTGATATTGCTTTTCTGCGAAACCCTGAAATAGGCAAAAAAACAGCAATCTGCACTGGGCCTTGGGTTAGTAGGTTAGTCCCAAAAATAATATAAAAGTGTATAATAAAGCTCATTAAACATCCAAAACAGAATATATAATAACATGGAACAATAAAAAATTATAGATACGTTGGAGACGTATCAAGTGTGACACTAATAGTATTAAATCCCGTTTGTGGCCTCCTAAGCCACCAATGTGGTTCCCATCAATACCACTTGAGCGAGGACATCTCTGGATTGGGTCATGCAAGCGGATAACTATGGACTTAATGGCCCTGACTGATCCAACTCATAGGATTAGTTTGACACCTCTTTTTATGCCTTTTTTCCTCATCGCCGTGAGGACCTTTGGTGGTTGTAGAGTCGTGGCATCAAGGTACCCGATGAGCTGAATGCTACATACCACCATCATCACTTGATCCTTCCATAGAAGGAAGTAGCCAAGTGTGATATTGTTCGTTACTGGATGACCAAGAGAAGGAGTCATGATCGAACTAGAAGCAGAGGAAGTTGCGATGGACACTAGGTGTGTCTCGGAGAAGGCAGGCTCTGATTTCATATGATTTAGGTGAATAGACTGGTTAAGTGTGTCTACCTTCATGGAGGTTCGGTTATATTGACATGAAAACTTGTGTCATAAGGGATTTCAATCAACCGATTAATCTCCTTTGTATATAAATTTGATTAGGTTGGATAAGGAAAGTTAAAGCCGACAATATCATGCATACAAGATACATTCTATTTAACACAAGGATTGCAATAACCGGAGAGAATCTCCTTGCTTTACCAACAACTGGTAGCTGAGGTGCACAAGGATTGATTTTGGAGTAAGAAGAAAACGTTTTCGACACACTCCACATTTGTAAGAAATGTACCTCTGATTTGGAACTAGGATCGATATGTTGTTTAAGTAATAAAAAGGGGAAGGAGTGGAGAGGGGAGGAGGCCCACCAAAGTTATCAATCCTATCAACCGTGAGCTGCAGTAGAACGAAGGAGCACAAGACAAAATGAGGGTGAGGCTATCTACAATGGCTAAGATGAGCAGAAGACTGACACCTTCGGATAGAAGCATGCACTCTAGCCTGATAGATATATTATCAGCTAACCACTGATGGGTTCGAAGGCACGAGACTTGGGTTTGTAAGGGTAAAGGGAGGCGCGAAGATAGTGTGTGTGTGTGCGCGCTCGCGCATGCCAAGG